>JANZXV010000002.1:28473813-28500037 GCA_027576455.1 Erythroxylum roigii
ATGATTTAATCATAGTTAGTATTACGAAAATTATTGAGAATATATTAGGAAGTATATATTTATTAGTTTCTGTTAGCTACATCATTCTTATATTGTCTTATTTACATGTGAGTCCACCGGAAACAACCTCTCTATTATGTAATGGTAAGACTGTGTACTATCAGACCTCCCCAAACCTTACTTCGTTGCGAATTTTTAGACTGAGTAATGATAATGATGATATTTATTAGTTTACGTTCTATTCTAAACTCTCAAATTGAAAGTTTCTTATTTTTATTATTTAGGATAAAAAGAAACGTAACATAAAACTATGTACTTTTATCTAATTCCATTACGTTATAAAACTTTCTTCCAAATAATAAAAATATGTTATATTTAATTCCGTTTTATTATAAAAATCTCAAGCAAATCCTTTTTCCCTTTTTCTGTGACATGGCATGGCATGGCATGCCAAGCACTTAACTCCCTACCTGCCTAACCATTTCTTATTTGTCACTATTCTCTCTTACAAAACCAAAGATGACATGTCAAAATCCAACCCCCCATTTGTCATGTCTCAATCACTATAGATTCTCTCTATCCTGTTTCCTCAAGGGAGGTTTCTTTTTTTCCTATCTCATTATAAGCTACTTCTTTTGTCACTAATCTGATATCAAATGCACAACAAAGACCGCAAAAAAGCCTACGCTACGCATGACAGTAGCATTGGCAACGCTTTTCTCAATTTTAAAGCATCCTCTCTTTTGCAGGAAAATGAACCGCCCTAAAGCTGCACCTCCCTATGCTCTACTATTTCCCAAGAGAATGAATAAGATCTTCCCTTCAATCTGAGTTCAGACCTAAAGTGGCTACCTAGCTATCCCCCTATCAAGTTTCGTGGATTCCCACTTCAACACTAATTTAGCACTCAATCGTCAGAACCCCACTTCAATACCAAGAGCATTACTGCACATTGGCATTGAAACCCCTTTGGCCATTCACTTGCCACATCCCTCACCTTACTCGTTTTATGCAAAGATGACTATGAAAGTTGTTTCCTTATTTAGCATAGTAGCTTTTTAAGCGGAAACCTGTTTTGACTGTCCAGGAATGTGAAGTCGGATACATCTCCACATGATGAGCATTTTGCGTACTTTTCACTGCCCACTGGGCTACGAGACTTGAACCGGTTGACCCACGTTAGGTTATGTCGAGTTTGACGTAACGAATAGAATTCCAAGCTAATTGACAGGGGTTGGTTAAAGTAGATAAGACTGAGACCTAAATGGACCATGAGCTCTTGGACGTCCATTCATTTATCTTCAAACTAGCCCATGTTAGAAGGGTTTGTCTTTAACCAAAGATCGGATCTTTTGGGAACACGAAATGATCTAGATCTAGTTAATGTAGGTGTCTCCTAACACTTAACCTGATTGTTGGATTGGGAAGCATATGATTATAATGTATCAATTGATAATGGTCAAACGCCACTTAAATGTGAGCCATGCTCTGAGAATTATTGAAGAAGAGGGGTTTTGTTTTGTCATGCTCTTAGGTGATGGGACGTCTTAGGGGTAATAGCCCATCTCTGTTACGGCGGCTACTACAAATGAGACTGCGTTACCAGGTCGACCCTATGTCCCCGTCATGTATCTAATCAACGTTAACACACAACCTAATCCTTCTTAATTGTTTGGTAACATGAAAAACAATTTCCTCGTCAATAACAAGGATCGTCCTGTCCTGTGTTCGGTCACAAACTGAGATTTGGTGCCTGTTTTACGACAGCAGGCACAAGCTGGATAAAAATTTGTCCCCTCAAGCTATGTCAGCTGGGCACTAACCGTTTGAAAACGAGAAATTTGAACCAACCAACTTTCTTGCTTTGTCAAACACAGATGTGAAACTGATGGCGGAAAACCATAGTACCAACAACCCCTTTTATTTATTAGGAAAACAAAGTACATGAATAAGTCGGTTACCGATGATTCCGATTCGCATAAAGATAGTCCAACGTACTCTTTAGTTTGCTATAAATTTATGCTGGTAGCTAGCGAGTCACGAGTACCTCCTCACCAATTAAGGTTCAAATAGTGGTGGTAGATGCATGGGATGGAGGATCTGAAGATGTTTATGATCTTGGACGTCCAACAAAAATTAACTACTTGCTAAACATAGCCTCATTAGAAGCAGAAATGATTATCAGCTCGGATTATTTGATGAAGCAGAGCTGAATCAGCAGAACGCGTGAGTTTTGTTAGAATTACACTTTCCATTTAATTATATTAAGCAAATCACGGGGAAAAAAAAAAGTAACTCACAGAAAAGTTTTGAAAGGAGCAAGCATAATTCAAGTGTGATAAATAATTATCATATACAACAAGTAACTTGATTTCTTTCCTCACTTGGCTGATTCGCACAAATTCTTTGACAGCAAAACTGAACTAGATGCTTGGAAAAAAGGTATCACCTTTTTCTAATCGACACGTGCAATATTCCCCTCACCACCTCCTTATCAATGAGCTCAGCAACTGCATTAAGTAACGAAGAATCATCCATTACAGCATATGCAAGGAGAAAATGAAGACCAATATCACGGAGACAGGATCAAAATTTGTCCATATTTCAGAAAAAGTCAAACGTCTTTGCTAATTCAGTGATGTACCAATAAATTAGGTGGCAAGGCAAGAAAAAGAGAAGGTCCAAAGTCTATTATGCTTCGACTTGTTATTCACACGACATTTTTTTTCCCCATCATCATCCAGCAAGTATCTTATAATGGCAACTTATGCATAGACTGTTCATCTTAGAAATTTGTCAAGTTTGAAAATTAGAATTAAGATAACAAGCCTCTTGACAAACAACAGTGGGTAAGGTGAGAAGCTATCACCAAAAGATTCAAAGTTAGGCCTATCACATAACCACATAAGGCAATACCTCAAATAACTCAAATGGGCTTCCTTGTCTGTACATGTCATTCTTCTTACTAGTAGAATCTGGAAGGATTCTGGCTGATAATGCTCTCCATCCAATAAGTAAAACAGCTGTGCTTCCCATTGTTACTAAAATAAATGTGTAAGGTGGAATGTGGCCTGACGTCACAGCCCTTATAAGTATTCCCAGCTGCAGAATAGGTAAGTGTTAAATAAACAAAAATTGATCAACTACATCCTTCTTCTTAATAGTCTGCTTGATGAATCGAAGTTGAAATTGCACAATTGTTAGTTAAAGCCATGCTCACCACTCAAACAATGTTCTCAATTTGAAAGCAGACTGTACAACATGGAATAGCAAAACGTTTACAAATGGAAAACAAATACAAAAGCAAAAGGTCATAATTCAAGGGGGCACAAAATCATAAATTCTTTGAATGGATTAATTCAGTTGAAAGAAGATATGCAACAGAGTGGCAGCTATGTCCTCCACTTGCAAACATAGGAAAATGCTGAATGCAAAGATTAAATATTAGCCATCTTTTAGGGGGAAAAAAAGTTGTATAAACTTTCTGCCTCTACAATTTACAGTACCAAAAATTGAGGAACAAACAGCCTTGACATCTGCTAGAGTATGTTTGCAAACATTAGGCTGTTGACCAATGTATAAGCTGAAAGCTGTAGATGGACCACAAATAGCAGCTTTAGATTATGTGCTCCCATGGTCATCAAAGTATGATCTTTTTCTGACATAGTATTAAATTGCAAATACATTCTTGACATAAACTTCCATTTTTCACTTTCTCGTGGATCTTTAATGTGTTTTAGCAAATAGAGGCTTAAATCCCATAGTAAGAATAAGGATTCAAAAAGATGCCCCGATCTTTGGTAATGTTTCTAGATCTTGTAGTGATTGGCACGGAAAACTGAATTAAGTAAATTACCAAAAAACCTCAAAAGTTTTAGAAGAAGACTAGCTGTCCAGATAGAGCGCATCCAAAGTTTAAATGTAAAATTCCATTGTTGTTGTTGAGATCCTAAAAATACATAACTTTATTGTACAGATAAACAAGCTTATGTGATTCCACGATAAACATACATATAACAATGGACAAGTAAGAACATCCTAGATTTTCTTAGTTCATAAACATGGTCGATTGAAGAAAGCCTGTAGCATAGGCAAGCAATTGAAAAGTGATTATATGACATCTCTCATCTCCCATGACAATTCTTCAGAATCAACTAAAGAATCATGATCGTCTGTGTAAGTATCACCTCAAATACTTGAATTAAGAACTCCAGGGTTACCACACGATACCACCCCAAGAAGATACTGAGATCCTAGAAAATGTGTGATCAATTCAAATAACTTCTGCATGTCTCAAGTGTACTTTCACGGCCACCAGGAATCAATGTCAACATGCAGGCTCTGATAATTAAGTTCTTTATATTGCATCAAATCACGGGTCAGAACAGAAACTTACAGGTACTCCCACAGCCCATGATTTAGCAGCTGCAATAACAGAATTGGGAAAACCGTTCATTCCACGACCGTCCTCTCCGTAGCCTCCAAGGAAGTAAGCACCCAGAAACCAACCTGTTCATTTTGATCCCAGAAGCACTTAACTTAGCAAGTCGAAATTTCAACAATATCAATTAAAAGCTGCAATTCCAACGAAATTTAAAATAAACGATATACAAGTATCTATACCAGCGATAAAAGGGTCAGCAGTACGCAGTGTCTCATAGTCAAAAACCGGAAAACCGTGACTATATCTACCAATTGCAGAGAACAAGAGTAAAGCCAACACATCTCCACCAGCAAGCAGAGCCACACGACTGTTCACAAATTCATTGCACTAGAACTAATCAAGACCCAAACGCCGCCAACAAGAGAGAGTTATAATTGTAACAGTAGTTAGACATCAAACGTACCCCCATTTGTCTAAACGAGACGAAGTGGGTTTCTCGAACTGTATGACGCCTTCCAAAGGAACGTTATCTTCGCCCACAAAAACGATGTCATTTGGATTGCTGTTGGCAAGAGGTGGTTTGGTGGTAGAAGTAGAATCCACACCACTGTCAGGATTAGCGACGGCAAGAGAGAAGTGGCGTTTTTTAAGAAGGAACTTGGATTTGGTGTCGTAATTGGAGAAGAGGGGTGGTTTTTGGTGAGTGAAACCAAGAGGCGAGGAGTGGGTACATCTTCTGGCCGATAGAGCTCCTCCCGGAGCTTGGCTTAGCACCATCATTTTTTATCGCTGACTTTATTCTACTTTTTGTCTTCTCATTGGTTTATCTCTTACAACACCTTCGATAGCTCTGCGCTGCGTCGAAGTTGTGTGGCTATGATAACCCAAAAAGATAAGCGGCCCAAAACCCTTTTGAATAAAGAATGCATCACGTTTCATTTTTCGTTTTCCTGAATGAATAACATGATGCAATTAGCGATGATCCTTATTCCTTGTGTCTTCTATTTGTTCAACTTTCCTAAAAGTAGGAATTAAGATGAAATGCTTTATTGTTGAATTTACGATGAACATGAAACCTTTCTGTTTATGGAAGGGCAATTTACGGCCAACACATTTTACTGTGAAAATATCAATCCATGCAATCTTCACCGGAACAACCTGAAAGAGATGAATGCTCATACACCAGAAGACAGATGAAATATAGACATTACAAAAGATACAAGTATTGGACTAGAAACGACTCGTTACAATTTATAATCACTGTTCATAGGGGAATATGCAAAGAGAAGATGACTGAAGGCAATATGTTACAGATGACTGAATCATTTACTAGTGAAGTTACTGAGTAATAAACACTAAGCAACATGTTCATGTGACATGATTGACAAATAAGAAATGGACATCTAAACAGTGACAGTGTTAACTGCTCTACCCAATCAGTGAAAGAATTTGTGTACAGGATGTCAACTAGAGGTGATCTATTCACAAGACCCGTCAAATTCTGCTAGCTAGAAGCATTTCCATTACTATTCAAATCTGAAGAATCTACTTCCGTCTTGAATCCTTCAGTTGGCTGAGACATATTATCAGGTAGAAGATATCCACTGCCACCAAGAATCTCGTTCTCTTTTCCGGTCACTGTAGGCCTAGTAATCCTATTGTACTCCATTGCACCCATAACACCAACAGCATCATACATGTAAGCAGGATAAATACAGCCGTTGCCATAAGGAAAAGGACACAGCCCAGATCCGACCATCACTGGCCCATTCCAAGGACCCCCAGGGGCGATTGGTGTAGCTGCAAAGCCTGGTCTGCCATATCCTACTACGGAATATCCACCTGGATAAACACTAGTTCCATAAAGATATCCTCCAACACTACTGTACACAGGAAGAGGAGCATAACCTGAATAAGTTTCATGTTCAGGACCATAGGAAAAGAATTTTCCCAATTGATTAGCCTTATCATAAGTCCCGTTTATTGCACCTGCTGTGACATAACTACTGTTACTATTTTTTATTCTCTCTTTTGGCACAGCTCTCTTCACCTCCACAAGTCTACCGTTCAACTCATGAAATGTGTTTACCATAACCCTGTCAACAGATTCTTCAGAATCAAAAGTGACAAACCCAAAGCCCCTTGGTCGGTTAGTTGAGCTGTCTTGCATGACGACTACATCCATTATCCTACCAAACTTCTCAAAGTAATTCTTAAACCGTTCCTGAGTCAAATTAGCTGATAAACCCCCAACAAAGATCTTTTTAGTTCTAAAATACTCACACTTGTCACCTGTACTACCCGTTCTATCAAGCCCACCATGAAGTTGGTTGGGCTGGTGCTGGTGCTGTACAAGATGCTTCTCCTGATTGTATTGATGTTGCTCACCTCGTGGGATAGCTTTTTTCACTTCTACCTAAAGAAAATGAAAATTCTACTGAATCAACAAACCAGAAAGTATTACCAATAATGAAAACTACATCCGATATCTAATAAAACATAGTAAACAAAAAATTCAAAACCTCTCTCCACTACCTCCACAAGAAAAACGAAATGATTCCAAAATTAAACTAGCAAGACAGAAGAATCCCTAAGCTGCACAACTAGTCGAATCACCTATATTTAACAGCACTAAAGTTATTTTCTAACATTCAAAAAACAAAAAAATCAAAACAAAGTCTACCCTTCCATCTTCTAGCTTCACAAAATTAAGCAAGTTACCATGCACACATGGAACTTCAAAGGTAGAAAATAAGGTAATCTCCCGTTCTTTGTACTTTTCTTTCTTAGCAAATGAAAGCTAAGCGCGCTAGTTCTACACTTACACGCCTCCTAATTCAGGACAGCCACAACTAAACTAGATGGTAGAAGTACAAGAAACCAAGAGCTTAAGAACTAACCGTTCTTCCTAGTATCACATGAGCATCTTTAAGAGCCTCGTCGGCGAAGGAAGTCTCGGAGAACCAAACAAACCCAAACCCCCTAGGATTTCCCGCGTTTCTGTCCTTTGCAACCAAAGAACCCAAGACATGACCGTACTTGCTAAAATGGCTTGTAAGAGCCTCCTCACTTGTCTCCCGAGATATGCCCCCCACGAAGAGCTTCGCTTTCTCGGCTTCCATTTCCAGACACTGAAAACCCTAATTGCACCGAAATCCCTAAAACGCCCAAATTGGACCACAAACCCTAGAAATTGAAATCTTCCTAGGGCATCTCCACACGCGCCGGTGGAATTGGAAACGTGATGATGTACAGTCCCTAGAATAGATTTTACGTTTTACAGTCCAACAAAAACGTAATACGTTATTGGGCTTAATAACCGGATCTTCATATTGGGCGGGGTAACTTTATAATGGGCCTCAATGATTGTTTTGATGCTGTAATGGGCCTAGTGGTGTAAATGTAAAGACCTTTCTACTAACTAGCTCATCTCAACTCAACTCTTCCATTAAGAATGCTTGTACGGATATACTCTCAAAAAGTACAGGAACAATAAAAAGTTCTCGTACCAATAGTGGGTTTTGGGTTTTTTTTTTTAAGGAAGCTAATCCGAGATTATACGGCTAGACGAGAGAAACAAATTCCCGATAAATCCTCTAATAGAATCATGTGGTACCCGATTGATATGCTTTTAAGGAGGAATGTACTCAACTACCGTTTGGTTTTCACGAAGGATGTTACTATCTCAAAAGGAATGTATTTGAATTTTAAAGCTGTCGTTAGAATCATTTTATATGGAGCCATTGCTTACATACCAATGCTTGTGTTATGTACAAGTTTTTATCTTCAGTTATTAACAAACACCCTTCATAGTACTAATAGAGAACGTAGGATTTGAATCTGAACCTCTGCGTACTTCAGATCGGATCAAGAAATCTGAAAACAAAACAAAAAAAAGAACCAACTTCACAGCTTGTGCAGAGAAGAGTCAATCCCGAGATCCTCTCACATGCTGGTGCTGCAGGCTGCGTTTCTAATGCTAAAGTATTAATCAATATGATTAGTATAATGAGCGGGTCTTATGCGTGCGAATATTCGGTCCAGATTACTTCTGAAGGATACGTGATTATATCATTATAAGAATCCCATTTTTAATCCTCTCTGCATGTGGCACAAGGTTTTTTATACCATCTTGTTGCGTGAGAGAGATGACATTACCTACACTACACAACAGTAGTCAATAAACAGACGGTAGTAAGCTAACAAATGGTTCTTCACAATGCCATTTAGGTTTCATGATTTGTTTTTTCTCCTGCAATAGAGTATCAACGTCATCGATATTATAATTAGGTGAGACCCTGATCATGTCCTTGACTAAAATATACGAGATAATTACGTGGGGAAGCATCTCTAGGTGTTATAGGATGTAAACATTTCTCGGATTTGTCAATCTCACTCTTATTATACTTTGTCATGTTCTTGTTGCCAAAACCACACCGGAGTATATAATACTCGGAGCTCTATGACCATGAAAAGCATATATCTTTATGGGGTTTGGTGTCGTCACATTTGCAGAGGCACTCCTCATGGATGCCATGAGTGGAGTCCAAATTCCAATTACCAGGCTTAATTATTTAGGAACTTGTTATAGACAAAGCCAAGGATTTAGATACCTAATTCGTCCCAATTGTCATAACTAACAACTCGTTCTACTTTGTTGACTGGTCATGGAATATATTTGGCAGACAAGATGAACGCACATAAGTAGATGATTGATTATAAATTTTGGGTTTGTTTATCCTTCAAAAACAACCGATGAAATCAGGTGGTGTAACTGCTTAAATTTGCTAACTTTCTCTCTGCAGTCTGAATTGAAAATTGTAAATTGCTTAGCGTCAAGTAAGGTATGACGAGGAATGCACTTGCTAGACGTTAAAACACCACGCACGCAGAGAAAGAGATGTAGTAGAACACACATGACAGACCACATGCTTCGTATCGTATCACAGGTTCTGCAATTCTTTATCAGAAAGACTGCAAATGGTGTGTGTAAAATACCTTTTAGGCACCATGAAAAGTTGGAACTGTGTTCTTTGACCAGAGAGATGATAATTTGCATGTCCAGAACTGCAATGGATATAGCAGATTAGCAGGCAATGAAATAATTGCAGGAATTAAAGGAGATAACAGCAATAGTTTCCTTCTAAGTCTGGTTTCAATTATCTGACAGATGTATAAACTAACAACCAGAGGGCAAAACCGAAGCTGACGTTGGATTTGGTAAAAGAAGACAAAAGGGTACGGCAGTAAACCAATACAGAAGTAAACAAAGCAACCAAGGGTGCAAATATCAATGAAAATGGTTGTACGTTGTAGGTAGCAAGTAGCGACCTCTTTTTGTGCAAAGCAGCTCTTCAAAGACCTGAAGCTAGCCTAGTTTTGTGCAACACCTAAGACTTCTATGGACAAGGGAAGGACAGGCATGGTGGCTCCTTGAAGATTTTGATTCTTCTTTACGTTGACCAAGAACAAAAAGATGATAAGACATGCCTTTGGGATTACACAACTCTGGGGTCCAAAGAAATTATATAAAAAGAGGGTAAAAGTTCTAGTTTCCAATGCTCATACATACATCGATGCTTGAAGGGTGTTGTTGTCGTTCTATTCAATTGCTGGCTTCCTGCATGCAAATTAACCTACACTTGCGACCCACTACCGCCTCTATGTAAATATACATTTGAAAATACTAAGAGACAAGAAAATCATATTCTGCGTACTTCCCAATGCATTTTGTTTTTTAACTTGGCCTTGGAAACTCGCGTGGAGGAGGTGTAAATGTAATAATGTGCTCGTCGAAATCTTTCGTTGAGGGGACCAAGTATGCTGTGAGTCAGCAATAGCATATGCCTAGCGAACTAGTTAGTCAATTAGGTTAAAGGCTAAAAATGATTGGAACACCGAAGTCACCCATCCTATTAATCCAAATTTACACTCAACCCTCAACCTAAGTGTTGTTGCTTTGTTTTATAGTAGAAGAGAATGACATAACACAAGTGGCTGACAGGCGAAGGGTGAATTTGGTACTCGTGCCTTAAATGGAAGAAAAAGGGTGGCTCTGTCACGTGAGCATCGTCACTTCATCAAGGGTCCCCATTTCCTCCTTGTTACTGTCCCATCCCATGCCTTTATTATTTTGCTTTTGTCTATGTCAAGCATTCTTTTTTTTTTAAAAAAAAATTAAATATACCAAAAGATTTAATAACATTTTAAAAGAAAATGTGTCGTTTTATTAAAATGGCAAATCACATAATAGAACATACGTGATATACTTGGTTATTCATCGTAACTCCTGTATTTTTTATTCTCATTCAAGATATCTTAATTGAGTATTTTCGGACAAATTTACCCTTAAATTATTGAAATATATTTTTTTTAATCTCTTAATTCCAAGGGTAAATTTGTTCGAAAATACCTAATTGAGGTATCTTGAATGAGAATAAAAAACATAGGAATTAAGGTGAACGAACTAAAAACACAAGGACTAAGATGAATAATCAAGTATATCACATAGGCTCTTTTATAAAATTTGCCTGTTAAAATCAATTCTTATATTTACGAAAACGTAAACAAACTACGGAGATGGAGGTCCACCGGTGGGCACGGAAATGCCTTGAAAACATCAAAGTAAAAGCAAGTGGGTGTTCGTGTGGGCCCAGTGCCAGTGACGCAGGTGGGGACGAAGGTTGGGTGTGGGCCCAAGGGAGAGCTGTCGGCAATTGGGAAGCGAACTTCTTCTCTCTACTCACAAAGCCCAACAACATCCACCACCCCTCGACTTGTCATTCATTTCGTTATTATTACCATTTTTTCAGACTATTTTGTGCACTTTGTGGGCACACCCTCTGCTGACACGTCAATGTCAAACTCAAACCTCTGCCTCTCTATTATATGATATGATGACGGTAGAGATTGCTTTTACTTTTTTCTCTTCATCCTTTTGGTTTTAGTTTTACAACCTATTCGAAACGTTATATCTATAAGAGATAAGATCGAAACTACTGCTTACGACTTCCTGGTTGCCTTAACAGCTGCCTTATCTATCCGTAAATGTACCATGTAATGTCACCTGAAAAATGGGAAGAAGAAGAAGAAGAAGAAGAGGAGGAGGAGACAGGTTGCTTGATGAGCAAGCATGGAATGGAAGGAGTCAATTATTGAGGATTGTTTTACCTGGTGACAAGCTTTGAGCTATAAGTTTTCCAATAATTTCAATGGACATGCTGCGTTAACTGACTCCTGTGGCCCCGTCAATAAGCTGTCTTCCAAGCCGTAAAAGCTTTTGACAAGGATTACACAAGCATGCTTCCTTTCTCATGACATATCGTTGCTCTCTCCCTCTATTTTTTTTTTAAATTTTCATTATATTCCCGTTTCTTCTTTTTTAGTTATAATGAACACAAACAAGTTGCAAGAATAATGTGCTTTCTGATACACACAAGACCCTATACAGGGATTGATTGATTTACTTAATATTGCCATGTGAAGCAAATTGATGTCCTGAAAAAATTCCCACCAACTTGAAGGTTGTCGGTGCACTATTCCACGGACTCATTCATGGATTCACTTTCAAATATAGCAAATTATTCTTCGATATGAATTTAAAGATACTGCAACCAAATCTCATTTGCACTATTCGGTGGTTGTCAATAAATTGTAAACGATTCGGTCCATCGGAGATTTTATCTGGAAACAGCACCGTGACATTGACATACACAAAAGAAGAATGCTTTCATGATCTATGAAATCGAGAGTGCCATCTTTTGCTTTTTTATGAACAGGGACAAGTCGAAATAAAAGTAGTTTATGCTTAAGAAATTCAAGCGGTTATTCTTAAGTAATAATTTAGATTGTTAAGTATAGAGTTATAGTTGCAGTTTTTGTTAAGTGACCGTTTCACTACAATAATTATTGTGTGAGACCAATTTAATTGATTTTATATATTCACCAGCACACCCCCTCAAGTGAAAATTCTTTGAGCTTGAAGTTTGCACAAGCTCATTCTACCTTGTGCTGAATAATAGATGGGTGGTAGAATTTAAACTCACGATCACTTGATCACAAAAACTCTAGTACCATATTAAATGATCATTTTATCACAATAATTTAAATTGTAGTGTGAGTTTAATTTAATTGATTTTATATATTTATTAACAATTTTTACGCTTTTAAATCACAAATGCTGAGAGTTTCTTGGAAATTGTTATAATTCGTGTACTTGCTTTTGGCATGAGAGCCACAGGAATTTGAACTATGAGACACTTCTATAAATAAGAGGATCTAAAACTGTGGCCCATGTGGATTTGACGTACCCTTTATAAATATCTTCCAATCATTCTTGCTTCTTTTCTTTTTCTTTTCTTAGCACATATAAATGGAATTATGCATAGGTCGTAATTATTGGAAGAAATGAAAACGTCAAAAGAATATTGTTTGCAAATGATTTCCGCTTCCACTGTTCTAGCGAGACCCGTTGAGCCTTTCCTGCCGCAGAATCCTCATGGCTACTGCCTGCAGAAAAGGGAACATACAACTATTCAACTGAGTTTTAGATTCCAAAATTAGGTTATTTGAAAACCATGCTAATCGGGAGTCTAGGTCTTCTGTTTAATATTATAGTGTCTTATTCTATTTTATAAATCTCATTCATTTATTTATGAGAGCCTTGCGTAGGTCCTGCATAAGTAAACGCGAGACCCGCATAAATAAATAGCTGAGATTTATGAAACAGAATAAGACACTAATCCAGTCCCATTAATTGAGTGATCCTAGCAAGGTAAAAGTTATTCTTTTATAAGTTAACAATTACAGGTTTAAGTTATAAACTCCTTTTAATTGAGGATCAAATAAAAATAATTAATTACTTTTCTTCTTATGAAAATGATTTGATAATTATTTTTAATTTATTCATTCTATGCAATAATATGCTTATTTTTAATAAGATAAAAGAAATAAAAATTCTTATAAATTTACTTATTGAAAAATATCTATTATTTTAAATTATTAAAAAATTACATAGTGTTATACTTTTCTTAATTTCATGTCTATTATTATTATATAACTAATTATTGTAAATTTGATATAAATCATGTTATATGTATAACGGTCGATTATACAATGATTTATATTAAAATAACATAACAAATAATTAATTAAAGATCTTTGTAAAATTGTTAATAACATATAATTATTATTTAATAATCCAAAATATAAAAGATAAAATTCTTTTAAAAGTAAAATAACATAAAAAGCTCTCGTCTTTCACTTTCGCTAATGATATGAGTTGATAATAAAAAAGTTCCTTTGTATGTAACTAACAAAACTGATAAGGTCTGTGTTCCTCGCTCAAGGAACTGAGGCAAGCAAGCAGGCAAGGAATATATAGAAGCAGCTGCTCTACCTCTGTAGAGAGGGCGAGACGTTGGGCGATGATAATGATAATTTTAGCAGGTAGATCTTACACTTACAGTCTTTGACACTTAACGGGTACAAAGCTGTGACTAGTTTGTTCATTTATGGATTCCAGCAATAGTTCTTCATCATCTCATAACATTGCAGGTTAAAAGACCAAATGGCAAATGATCATCACTAAGCAGGTCCTTCGCCGGCTTATTTACCCACATTATTTATTCTGGTTAGATGAAATATACCATTTAACCTAATATAATAATGATGCTGCCTTTTATAGGAGGAAATATATATATTTTTGTTTTTATTTCCTTATTAAAAAATGTTTGGGGGGTGATAGAATATATGTTCCCAAAGTTGCTGTAGAACCTGTTATTTCACTAATATGTGAATGTTTGAAAATATCTAATATTACGTTGTTTCTAAAATTATATATATTTGATGATAGCAAAAAGAAAATTACATTAGTTTAATGAAACATCGGCCTGTTTGATAATCAACTTATTGCATTAGCTGTTAGCTGATTCTATTAACTGTTAGCTGATAGCTAATTATATTAACTGATTTTATCGACGGATTGTATTAGTTGTTTGTCATTTGATGTTTGGTAAAATTAGCTGTTTAGTATTAGTTGTTTATGTGTAAAATGACTTATGAGGACATGACTTTAAAAATTTATAAGGGTATGAATATTATATATCTTAGTACTTCGTTGAATATTCTTATAGAAATTTATATTTAGATATTTAATTCTACAAAAATTAAGTTTATAACTCTAATAAAAAACATAAAATATAATAATAATCATGATGATGATGATGATGATGATGATAATGATGACGACAACAACAACAACAACAACAACAACAATAATAGTAATATTAATAATAATCCAACGTTAAATTTTCTATTAACATGAATGATATAGCGAGCTATAGTATATTAGTATTTTTCATATAGTATGTATGAATTTTATTATTTAATAAATTAAAAATGACTTATAGACATGACTTAAAAAAATGTATCAGGTCACAATTAAATATTTAATTTTACAAAAATTAAAATTTTGACAATAATAAAAATAGAACAAAATTTAAATTTTACAAAATATTTACAAATATTTTTAACCTAGTATTACATAAAGGGTATATTGGACTTTTAATACTTAAAACGTTAGCTGGTTGATGAAAACAATAGCTGCTTTTGTTAAATAAGCTGGTGAAAAAGCCATCCACCAAACATCTTTCATGGCTGTTTGAAAAGTCAAACAGCTCATGAGAACCAATTAGCTACAAATTTAGCTAATTGGTGGTTCACCAAACGAAGCTGTTGTCTTTGCAAAAAGGCGAGTTGACGTTATATTGCGCGAAGGTTGTTAAGAAATTAAACATAGATGGAGCCTGTAAATCTTCCGTGCTCTCAGCTTCAGCGGGTGGACTATTACGGGATAGTGAAGGCAACTGGATTGGCGGATTCACGCACAATCTCGGATGGTGTTCAGCATTGACAGCGGAACTCTGGGGAGTTTTTTCAGGCCTTACCCTTGCTTGGAACCTCGGATTTCGCTGGGTTGAGCTGGAAGTCGATTCTACAACAGTGGTAACTCTCCTGTCCTCCTCTGATAGTCGCTCTCAGGCACTCAACCCTATCATTATGGGCATTCACGAGCTGTTTACTCGCAATTGGACTATTGTGCATCACCATATCTACCGAGAGAGCAACCGTAGTGCTGACTGACTCGCAAATTATGCAGCCCATTTTCCTGTAGGTGTCCATTATTTACCTACTACACCTATCGAGTGCCATCATATCCTTCTTATGGATATGTCTGGATTCCAGTTCCCGCATCTCGACCTGTAATTTTCTTAGTTTGTTTCCCTTAAAAAAAAGAAATTCCTGATGATGCGACTCTGCCCAAGATTGTAGGTAGGGAATATCATTAACTTATATGTTGATTTTATATCAATATCTCATGAACTTTTTTGTCTTTTTCAATCATTTATTATAATTGCTGATTAAAAAATTTACCAATTCAAATCTTGAATTAATTTTTTGGATTGATTTTAATTTTATTATTAAAAATTACTTAATTTCTTAATTAATTAAAAAAAATCAATAGTTCACGTTTTATCATCCACTTACCCTAAACTACCCCGGTGGCCGGTACTACCTTTGAACGTGGTTGTACTTCGTACTATAAAGAACCAAAGGTTTTGTACTTCTGTACTTCGAAATTTTGAGACGTTTAACTTTGGATATATTAATCTCCTCCACATCACTTGTGAAGCTTCTACAATAGTATAATTTGTGTATACATGTTAAGCCAACTACGGTGGAGTGGCAGGGGGGGATTGATTGCTTAAGTGCAGTTTCCATGAGGGTTTCGCCGTCGTTCAAAGGTGAGAATCCCACGTTATGTATTTTAACCTTCTGTTCAACATATTGACTACATGGTAAAATATCGACATCCATGAGCTGTTCTTTTCTATTTCTTTTTTTGGTAACCGAGCTGTTCTTTCTTCGTAAACACAGCATTATCTTGTGAATACAAGTTCTTTACTTTTTGGTTTTGTGCTTTATATATATATGTACGTATTTTGTGAGAAGCAGGGATCATAACGTTTTCTCTTCTTATAGAACATGAACTATTAAGTTGGCATTGGATACCAAAGAATGACACCATTGTTCCTCTGGTACCAAGTTTACTAGCTGTCTTTCTACTTTTGAGTCTCAAGTAAATAAGGGTGCCCATCGAGCCAGCACATTAGAAGTGACAGTCTTGAAGAAGACAACGACTAGTCAGTAGGACAACAATATTATTTGGTTATGGAATTTTTAGCTGAAAAGCTTCATGGACTTTAGGGTGAACGCCTGAACGGAAGCTGTGATGACTTGACTTGCCGCCGTACGATAATTTTAGTGGTTGTTGACAAATCATCTCAATATAACGTATCCAATAAGGCCTCAGCATCTTGAGAATTTATCGCTTTCACAGTGTTAGGCGGGATTGTTGCGAGAAAGTAGAGATTCTAGATCAGAAGGGACACGGTGGGGTTGGGGTTGTGGTAGTTGCCCACTATAAGAAAGTAGAGATTCGAGATCAGAAGGGACACAGTCGGATTGGGGTTGTGGTTGTTGCCCACTATGAGGAGGAGTTCAATTACACTTGACGAATTATTAAATGGGAGCATGGCAACTCTTTGACAAATCAGATTCACTTTCATTATAACTAAAGATCAAGATAAAGAACTAAGCAGGATGGTGTTCGTGGTTTAGCACTCTCATTTTTTAATCAGAGGTCTCGACCTCAGGTTTTAGGAATAGAGAAATCTGTTTGACCAGTACTTTATCTCTTACAGACTGACTCGGTGCGAGCGATGATTAGTTTCAGAGTAGATGACTTAAAGACGCCTTTCTACGTTTGAGAATTTCTTAAAGCTAGCAGAAAAAAAAGACGAAGGTGACGCGGGAACTCTTAGAATTAATAAGTAAAAATATTATTAAAAAATAATTGTTTGTGTTTAGGAGGCTGCATGTGACACGATATCCTCCAATTTAGGCAAGGAAACTGTGTCAGGGTCTTACTGTTTCAAATTAGGGATACGGATTCTCGACTTGACAGAGCACTTAAAACAAAATTTATTCGATGGCTATGGATTGTTGTATGACTCGATTATGTAAAAATAAGTTCGTCATCATAGTTATGTCCATGATACTTGGACATAAGTATCATGAAGAACATGAATAACACCATGTTGAAGTTCTTCACGAACGAGGTGACAATCTATTTCAATGTTCTTGAGCCTCTGTTCTTGAAATGTTAGTGCTGAAATCTGTGTCAATCGGGGTTGGAGTAAATGTGGGCATAAGAGAAAGACGTGATTTGACGATGGAGGAGATAGAAGAAAGAAGAATATAGGTCGTTTGGTTGTCGAGAAAAAAAAAGCTCTGATTAACTCTCGTGCAAACATGGAAACTCATGGAAAGCTTCCTTTATTATCCGAAAGATAAGGAAAGACCGCTGCTGCAGACTCCCACATACATCGATGCGCGACGAGAACAGAGAACTTACAGAAGAGTGGCAAGTGAACTTACCTAATTAGACATAAACACAATAACCATTAATGGCCATTTATGCACACGGGGGACACATGATACAAGAACACGTATCCCTTATTGATCCAGATAATGGAAAGTAGACAATAATGGCCAAGCTAGCGAGTACATCACAGATTTTCCAGCAGCTCCGTCTTCAAACCACCAACGGTAATGAGACCCTCTCCGACTCTGGGCACAAGGGTGACCACTATCTCATCGTCATCATCAGCTCCCAAATCCTCCAGCAACTCTGTGATTCCCATTCTCAAGCATGTCTTCAGTGTGTTCATACCCTTATGCTGGTGGGGCACGTTCACAAAGCTCCCTGCGAACTCTGTGTTGTCTGGTGTGGTCTGTGCCTCATCTTCGTCATTTATGTACACATCGAACTTGGCAGGCACGTCCCTTTCCACCTCAATCCCCTCTATCACCAGAATCTCCTCAGCCTCTTCTTTCTCTTGGCTGGTTCTCGATTTATTCGGTCTCGCAACCTTTGTCGTAATCGCTTTGTCCAATACCAACGGGAATGCAACAAGTGGTGTCACTGATTTCTTCGTTTCAGCTGCAAATGCTTTCTTAGTTTGTCCAAAAGCCATGGCCACTTTGGTGGTTGACTTTTTGGGAGTGGGCTTACTTTTCAGCCAAGGAATATCAACATCTTGGTAGTCATAACCTAGCTTCCTGCTGTCAAGACTATCTTTAACTTTGACGCGAACAAGATTCTTGTTCTCGTCATAGAACACAAAGGTTGACTCCAGGTAGTCAGTGTCTGATATGTCTTTGTTTGTTTTCTTTAGCTTCTTCCATATGTTCCACATTCGATCAACGTTGGAGTGATGAGCGTAGAACAAAGGATCTCTACCAGCTGAGTAGAAATTGCCCATATCTTCTCCGTTAGTCTGAGTGGGGTCACCACACCATATGTGAAGCTGAGTGTGTGGAGTTGTCTCAATTGTACCAGCTCCAGGGTCTGCCGCAGTACCTGCTCGGTATGGAGAACCAAAAAAGAGGGTATTGGTCTTAGGAGAAGTCACCATTTGTCTATACATTACAGCAAAATTGGAGGCATACAATTTTTCTGCATCAGTTATTGGGGTCTTCTTTGAACTGTAATCAAGATCAAGCAAATACGGTGGTAAGTGACTCTGGTTTCGATATTGGTCGTACAATGACGACCCAGAAGGAGTATAGACTGCTGGCATTTGCATGCCAGCGGGTGCATCCCAGTTCCAAAAGGGCATAGCAAAAGTTGGGTCATTTATCAGTTTCCCAAGGATTTTCTCGAAGAAATAGAGATACCACCTATGAAATGGGAAGAAGAGCCATGAATTGTGAATTTGGAGGTCCAAATCTGAATACCCTTCTTGGTGATAAGCACCATTGCAATAAGCACAATGGACATGTGCTTGTTGCGCGAAGCTACGTGGGTCATCTTCCGGTAAAGACCTCATAAGTTCCAAAGCTTTTGAGAATTTGGCTATGTACGCACCATCAAGTTTCTGTGCAGCAGGCCTTAGACGGATTTTGGTTGGAGTAGCTGGAAGCTTGAAGTCAATGATCTTGGTAGCAGTAGGAGGGCAACAGTTCACCGGTGTGGCACCGGTTGGTAAGTCTGCTGCGCCACAGCTTGTGAGGTCTGGTGCGGAGATCGGAAGAGCAAAGGCAGAAGGGTCAGAAAGGGCACTTGCACCGGAGAGACCTCCAAGACCAATAAGGACGTCTCTTCTAGTTGCAGAGTTTAGGCGCTGCAAATCATCATCATCCCCGGTTTTGCATGAAACCCGAGGGATGTTTCTGTTTCTATTTCTGATTCTGCAAGCAGACAGTTGGGAGGTTTTGGGGAAGGTGGGACAAAAGGCGGAGGTGGAAATGGTGGAAGTCTGGGCGGTGAATTGTGAAGAGAAATGAGAAGCCATTGTGTTACTTTAGCATGAAGTGTTGTGTGATCATTTGTAGACTGTAGGATATCATTTTATAATGAAGTTGGTTCAGAATTTTCACCTTATTATCAGTTTTATGAAATATTTTGTCAAGAGGTACGACATTAATATTTATTAATATATAATATTAAGTTATATTTTAATATTTTAAAATAATATTATAACACTTTAAATTCAATTAAACTTTAAATGATTTCGAGTATATGAGTTATCAATATTACTAGGCAATTAAGTATTAATGTAATTTTAAAACTAATTTTATAAAATATTAATTAAGAATATAATTTTCACTTTAATATTTTACAAAAATTCTAAATAACTTTTACCAGTTTCTCTATTAGTATTTTTACTCTATTTAAAATAGAAAGCATAATAATATTATTTCAATAGCATTAAATTATAATAAAATATTAAAAATAATAATAAGAGTTTATTTAAAAAACATACTTTATAGTCATTAACATCTGATGCAGCACGTAAAAGAAAAACAAAGAAATGGGGAATAAGATCTTCCCTCCAGTTTTATGATGTCTTATTGTGTCCAGTGAATTTCAGCCATTCATTTATGCGGGTCTCGCGTAAATTCTACATAAATAAACGTGGGGTTGTATAAATAAACGACTGAGATTTACTGGACATAATAAAACACCGTAAAAATTGGACATAGTGAACTCAAGAAATGGCCAATGGGGAATCACATGGGAAACTGACAAAGCCAATTATGTGCGACCAACCAACTTTCAAACACGTCCGTGAGTGTGTCTTTGGAACGAGTTTAGTTATTTTTTAAAAGTATAAAAAAGGGATTTATTTAATTTTAAGAAAAAGAATTTCAACAAGTTTACTCATTCAATTATTAGACTCAATGAACCAACACTCCAAACTTCTTCTTTTTTTTTTTTTTTTTTTCATCTAACACTCCAAACTTATAAGTTATAATTAAACACTCCCAGGAGGTGGAATGTTTAAGACTACTCTCCTTTTTCACATTAAAACTAAACATGCATTGTCGCATATGGAACTTTAATAACTTTAATAAATTTAATAATTTAATTATATAACTATTATTTAATAGTTTTTATTATTTTATTTTATTTTTCTCAAACATTTTTTATCAACAACAATATTTCGTGTAAATCTCGTTGATACGCAAAATTTGAGGTGATTAAAAAATATGCATCTTTATTCTTAATTAATAAAGAGGTTATTTTTAATTTTTGCATATATAAGGGTAGTCTGGATACTTACCCAAGGCCCCACTCTATTAGGAGTCTAATGTCACTCTCAGTTTAGCAATTAGTTGCATTCTCACATTTAGTTTTATTTATTTTTTAGAATAATTCTCACATTGAGTTGTTGAGGGGTATTAAATGCTATTTAATGGTTGCGGAAAGGGAAAGAGATAATTTTAGGTTGAGATAATTCTCGTATTAATACATAATCTTTTCAACTTCCATGATTAACGTTAACTTTCATTTAAAGTTAACAGCTTCTTATACTTATAAATTCATTTGAAGTATTCACGAGGGTTGTGGTGGAACGATAAAGGCTCCTTCATTCTTAATCAAGGTCTCGAGTTCGAGTCTTAAGAATGGAGTCGCTTTAAAACACTCGTGAGGGAGAGCTTTGTCGCCCGCAAGGGTCCTTCCTGGCTCGAATCCGAACTAGTTAGTTGCCCATGTGGTGCCAGATACCGGGTGGTTTAACCAAAAATAAATAAATTCATTTGAAGCATTTTATACTCTAATTTTTTTTTATATCAATCAACATATGAATCTAAAATACTCCAACCCCAAATTTGCAGTGAAAGATTTTTACAGTTCTGACTTCTAAGTTTTGACACCTAGAACTTCTTAGTTTCTTCTTTTTTTAATTTTTAAATTACTTATTATTTATAAAATATAATTAATAAATAATTTTTATTGTTGTAATTTTTATTATACTCATGACTGTAGAATCAGTTGAGACAAGTTTTTCAAAATTAAAATTATTAAAAACCTATTTGAGGTTATCAATATCACAAGAAATGTCGAATGATTTAGTTATTTTATGTGTCAAGAAAGATAAGTTACACAATATTGATTTTGATAATATTATTAATAATTTTGTATCTAGAAATGTACGAATTTTTTCATAAATCATGATTATCTGTGTTTTTGTTAGTACAATTCTCTTAGTATTTTACAGTCTAATAATATTGTTGTTCGATTGCTGCTATTGCTATTTTCTTATTACTTCTACTATTTTTAGTAATTTTATTGTTACTGACATTTATAAGATATTATTAACTAATGTTATCATCATTTAATATTTTGTTAAGTACAATGACTTATAACTTATTAAATTTTAATAAAATATTTTTATCATATATAATTGTGCGATAAGCACCAAATAATAGTTACTTAACTTTCAAATTCAAAGAAACAAACTTAAACACGAAAGTAAAATATGAATGCAATTATATATTGTTAAGTCATCTCAACTTAATTAAAGCATTAGTGCTCTCTAATTTACAAAAAGAGTATGGCATGATTTGCTCATGATGTACGGCTCATGTGTCAGAAGTAAAGTGAATTCTTTTTTGTCAAATTAGTCATTAATGCCTAGGACACGCAAAGCCATTATCTTTAGTCATGCATGCACTTGTCGTTTTTTCTCTGGCTAAAGTACGTATCTGTAATGTGTCCAAGCCCCCATTACGACAAAACCACTATCTCAGACTAGGTACGAAATATTGGCCTGAGATTAGGTTGGACTTGGAGTATTCTTCTTTAAAAAACATGCTCAAATGTGTTCCTGGAATGGTAAATGTATCAGCCTTTTGACAAGATCTATGCATTACTGAGACCAGTCCAAATTTCCACCAGGGTGGTAGATGTCTATTCATATATATACTGATGATTCTCTTTCTTGAAAGTTCAGAGCACAGGCAACAACCAATAAGTTCACAGCACGACGCCTTGACTGAAACACGTAAGAACTTGAACTCGAATTGTGGTAAAGAATACAGGTTTTTGTGAATTTATAAAGGCTTCAAACAAGCTATCATTGACATTAGAGATATTTCTAAACCTTCCTGGACTAAAATCTTTGTTGATGTGTCGTGCCATTCCGAAGGTTAGATCCTTTGTCCGGTTGGCTATTAATAATAGCATTCTAACTGGGATTTTGTTTTTTCACATGTTAAACCCAGTTCCTTCTTGTGGCATTAATTATTCATTAATTAAAATTTTCTTTTAAGTTTCGTAATCTAGGAGATTAATCCACGAAGAAGCTGTGTGCAATGCGTTCTTTCTCTTGGCAGGGTCTCATAATTCTTTTATTATCATCTTTTTATTGAAATATATTAGAAAATTGAGTGGGATCTAATCTTGTGCAGAACTAAAGAAATATGAGAAATTTTTATTCAATTTTTCAAAAGTTAAGATTACTTCAAATTTTATAACATGATTAATACATAAGACATAATAAACTAATCATAAATTTGTACTTTATTATGAATTTTGATCTTTTCCTCGTAGCATTTCTTGAATTGTTTTTGAAATTAGTTTATCGTAACTACTATAATTGTACATATACTCAACCTTTAGGGTATTCGCACAAATGAATTGAGAGAATTCTACAAGTGATATAAAGAGGGGTAGATAACCGCAGCAATAAATATAACAACAAAACTGCAACTTAATCATGCATAGTCGACCAAAATAGCTATATTAATTCTCAAGAAAAAAGATCAGCCCATCACAAATATCACAAGATTTATCATCATTACACACTTCAATCTCATTTTTATCAGTATAAGTGAAGTATTTAAGCAGTAAACAAAGTAAATAACCGAATGAACTATGAAAAGATAAAAAATAACAATCGGCTAAGCTATGAAAGTAACAAGTTCAGTAACAACAAGAAACAGAGCAACAGATGAATAGAATAAGCAAACAAGGATCGGGTGAGTGTGAAGGCGGTGGTCTCCTGCCCCTCTCAAGCTTCCCACATTAGCTCTTGCCTTCTGCTTCAACTTGTGCCCACCCAAATGTTTGCATTGCCTCCCCTCTCTGTTATGTTTCGCTCTTCTTCCCTTCAGTTGATTGGTCTCTGCTTCCTTTCTCTCTTCTCCGACTTTTTTTCTCTCCATTTGCCTCGAGTGTGTGTTAAGTGAATAATGAAGATTGAAGATTGATTAGCTGCCACCCTATATTCCCTTTTTATTTGTAGTATGACTCTAAGTTTAGGGTTTCGAGCCATCACTCCTACACATAACACTTAATAAGTTGATGAATTAAAGAAAACAATGGGTCACGACACTTGTCACGGTGGTGCCTTGTTATGTCACCACCGTGACTTGCTAAGTCAACATCGTGACGTGGTGACACTTGTCACTACTTTTTTCTGCTTTTTTTAATAATTTATTTCTCTTTTGATGCAAAATTTATGTGCCTTTCCCTTCAACCTTCATGCAAAATTCACAAAATAATCCAATTAACATTCATGCAATATTTACTCCATTTTCACTCAATTTATCTCACATTTTGGTCAAAACACAAGGATTTGTAACCAAAATCAAGATATGAAGGCAATTAAAAGCAATAGAAACTAGGCATAACAATTTCCCTACACTTAAACTATGCTTGTCCTAAAGCATATTAAAGAACACTAGACTATAAAAGAATAAACAATGGAACAACGATTTTCCCAAATAATAGTCAATGATATCAATAATCATTTCAATAAACACATCCTAAAAGCTTGAAACATATAATACTTAATGAACCAGGTATTCTTCGCATATTTAACCAAAATGAAAAAGCACTTCAATTCAAAGAACCATCAACAAGTGTAATAGATACTCACTCCACTCTTTATTCTCTCAAGCATTCAAAGGTAGGATAGGTATTCACTTATCGTTCATTTCATGTAAGGCATCTACCATAAACTTGCTTACCCATCCAATCTCTACCACTCATATCAAACACAAACATCAATCTGAAGGTCTTTATTTCGGTTGTAATGGGGTCAGGCTGAGGGTAGGAAAAAGGGAAATCGCAGTTTAAAACTACAACACAAATTGAGTATTTAAAATAATACAAAACAATGAACTATAAAACACTCAATTCTTTCCCATCAATTAACAAAATTAATACTTCATATTTTTACTTTTCTCCTCTTCTTTTCATTTTTTGGTCATCTTCTCTTCTTTCCTTTTCTTTTCTATTTATATTTCTATTTCTTTTTTTCTTCTTGATTTTTTCTTTTTTATTTATTTTTACTAAATTTCATTTATTTATTAAGAACAAGATCAAGTTTAGAAGGGAAGAGGATAGATACAAATTATTATAACCCTACCCATTCCTAACTCAAAAGCCAATTATATGCTATAATTCCCTTACACTTGTTCAAACAATTATTCCTTAAACCCAATCATACACATTCAAATGCTCTATTTGTGTTATGGTAGGTACAACGAAGAGGATAAATAATTAAGGTCAAGGCTCATATTTTGGGTTTAAAGAAAGAAAACTTTCATGTTAAGGTCAAAGGGGATTCACTAAATATAACATCATGGTGGCTTTTTAAGCAAAAGGGGTAAATCCTAATTACCTTCATTATTTCAACGTTCTAATAAGATTATGTGATCTCAATTAGTATTTGCAAGCAAGTTCTAGAGTTGCTTAATTATGAAAGAACACTCTCAACAAAGAAAACTTGAATTTGGTGTTTAATAGTTCAAAAAGGCTCAAATCCTTACCAAAGAAAAGTGACATTCATCTATCACAACAAGCTAATGTCCTTTTAATTGAAATCCAAGTCAATTAGTCTACGCATGCAAGTATACTTATTCACTCATATGATGCATTTCTAATCCCGATTGAATTCATTTAATGACCATGTATCTCTAACTATTAAATGAAAAAAACATGCATATCAGATACATTTTTTTTAATAATAACCCCCACTTAAATATCACACTATTCCTAATGTGATGCAAAAAGGTAAAAGAGAGGTCTAAGACAAAAGACAAAAATTAACACGAACAAGGACAAGCATTAAAGACTAAAAGACATTAAACTGACAAGCAACAAAGAAAATGATAGAAATATGATATGAATGTGGGGATGATCACTACGTTGATCTGGTGTAAAATGTAGTGTACTGCATCGAGGAATGAAGAACGGCTACAAGGAAAACAGATAAAAGAGATAGAAGAGTACGCCCACGCACACAAAGAAAAAAACTAAGTTAAGGTTCACTAAGAAAAATAATAACAAACAGATAATTGAAAAACAAACAGAAAATAAATACGTTACTTCTCTAACATCTTGTAGCTAGACGCCTCAATGGTCATACGTAAGGTGGGTCATTCAAGGTGATTAATTCCACCGTTTTCTCCTTTCTGTTT
>JANZXV010000002.1:28510777-28521790 GCA_027576455.1 Erythroxylum roigii
TTTTCAAGAAATTTTAAATTTAAGCCTATCTATTAATAACTATTAAATTAATTAAATTTAATTTAAATACAAAAATTAAATAAAATTTCGAATAAAATGAAATTGTTCACAAATTTAATTAATTAAATATAATATTAAACTAAATTATTTATAATTCTTATTAATAATTAATATATATTTAGTTAATAGAAAAGAAAAAATAAAAAACTACATGTTATGGTTCTCATAAATTTTGCAAATAGGAAGATACCAAAATTAAAAATTCCAATAAATAGAATTTTTACTAAAATTTAGAAGTATAAAAAAATGAAAATAAATACTTGGTTATTTTCGGAATTTTATATGGAAGAATGATTAGGCCTTAGTTTCGCTTCCCTATATATTTCCGTACACAACACAGTAGGAAATCTTATTTACGATGAAGAGTAAGAGGTTGCTGATTGGAAAATTAATTTGGACTCATTTACAATAATACATATCACTGTACGAAAACAAAGAAGTAGTCTATCAATATTTAGAAGGTTCATTAAGGCTAATAAGTAATAATTTAATTAATTAATTTTATTATTATTCTTTTTTTTAGTTTTTCACAAGAAATCTTAGGCGAGTCTCAACTATAAGAAGACACTTTTAAATCATTCATACCAAACTAATTTTTATTCAAATCAAGTAAACTCTTTACGTGAAGTAAAACTTTAACCTCAAATTTTAAATAACTACATATATTAAAAAAAAAAAAGTTTGAGCTGAGGACCTCACTTAAATCATAAAAGCTACCTACCACTTACCTGACCAAACCAACCCCCGAGTTCTTTTTCTCCGTTCTGGCATTCTTATCCAAGAGCAGAGAGTGCTGTCTTATCAGTTAAATAGAAAATGGGTGAAACGTGCCCACCAACAGTCATGACTTCGAATGATGTTGATCTGCACCTATTGGCCCACCACCGACAAAAACGAGTCATTTCGCTTCAGATACTCATAATCATTGAATTGTATGTAATGCCAGGGTTAATAACAATCAATCATAGTTTAGTAACTCCATGTACTTATATGCTTTTGGGATTGAAATGTCAAATTAGGTCGATGGCCACCGACCGACTTGGCCATTTCGGGTCTGTACCATGTTCTAAAAATTAAATTTCCACCAAACCTTTGCTATCTTGCCGGCCAGAGGGAACAACGTGGATACCTTTTCCATTACAATTATTTACATAGTCGAAGAACATAAATGTGGGTCACGTCAAGATAGAAATCTCCTCCTTTTGATCATTAAGATTCTGAAATTGGATACACGTGAAAATTGTTTGGAAGAAACATTAAAATAATATTACAATTTAAACAATAATTTTACTTAATTTGTTGAATATAATTGTAATGTTCTCAGATATGGAAATAAGCCATGGTTGTCCTTTGCAACAACTAATTGTATCCAATTATTAGTGGCGAAGTCAAGAATTTATTTCAAAGGGGCAAAATTTTTTTTTATCCAATCTACCATAGACAACGATATTTTTTTAGGTGAACAACCTCTATATGTATATATATATTCTTTAATAAAAAAATTTTGAGGCTCCCGTAGCTGCAGCTTCGCTACTGCCAACTACTAAAACCAGTTGCGGGTTTTGCTGACGTAGCTTCTATCTGAACAGAGTAAATAGCACATGTACACTACTTAAGTGTCCCCATGGGTAGGTGTGTTTCAGTACATCATAAATAAATCCAACCCATCAATCACGATAACAATCCAATTTGTATCTTACCTTTGTAGACAAATACAAAAGGAAACTTAAAAAAGTTTTATTTGAAAGAGTCGTTGTAATATAATTTTTACTTAAAATATTTAATTAATAACATATAGGCATTTTTTTATAGAGGTTAATTTAGAGAAACCGTCTGATTATTGATAAACTTTTTAAATTCTTATTGTAGATTATCTAAATTAAATTAAAATATGTCACTAATTATTATAAATGATAACTACTTCAAGCTACACTTTAAGGATAAGGTGCATATGATATTCTTTCATTTGGCACACTTTTTTTTGTTTGGTAATTCAGAAGATTTTATACATGATTATAAACTTGATTAATTACCTCCTCTCGGTGTTTGAGCTGAACTGCTCCATAACTTGGGAGATTATTCTGGAATACACACTCTTAACATCCTTGGCTTCATCTTTAAAAGATTTAGCATTCCTTTCAAACCAAATATTGTAAACAATAGTTGAAAGAAGAATTGGGAAGATATTAATGTCTGATGTTCTGGTATTGGAAACAAGATTAAACCAAGTGAGAATGGATTGAAGGTTTGGCGCTGATTAGGGTAGTTTAGATGAAAATGTAAAAGGCATTGGTCCCAAACAGATTTAGAGAATTTACACTCAAGAAACAAGTGGTTAATGATTTCATTATCTGAGATACACAAGGAACAGTGGTTAGGAGTTTGGAGGTAGGGAAGTTTGTCCTGAGTCTGTAATTTTTGAAGGAAAGCAAGCCAAAGTATAAAAGAACACTTAGGTTTACTACTTTTAGACCAAACTAGCTTGTGCCAAGGAACTTCCTATAAAGGTGGCCTCAAGAATTTATAAGCTGAACCATTAATATACTATCTCGTGGAGCTAGCTAGCCATTCCAGACAATCAGATTAGAAACTATTTGGTTGGTACCGAGGTGGTTCAAGGTTTCTAATGAACTCTATAGATACCTCTTGCCATCTCCATTCATCATTGTTGATAACTTTAGAGACTTTTGCTATTATTGGAAGCTCCGAGCCATTGATCTCTCTCGGAGATGAGAAGTTCTTCAGTATTCCTCTTGGGTGCTAAGGATCTTGCCATAAAAGAGTGGAAATACCATTTCCAATCCTAAATATGAATTGGTTCCCCATTTTGTCCCTCGCAAATAAAATTTTTCTTCAACTCTAAGAACTATTGTAGGTAGGTTGGGCACTTTAGAAGTTGTTCCTTCTCATAATGATGGTATGTACCCATTTAACCCACAAAGCCTCCCTATTTTCAAACAAATTCCAAATCCTTTTCCCTAACAGGACATAATTTCATATACTCAAATGTTTCACCCCTAAACCCCCTCCTTTTTCGGTCTACTAATATCACTCCACTTTACCTTGGCATGTGATAGGTCCCAGTCAAAGCCAAGAGAATAAATTCTCAAAATAAGAAGTTTTCTGGTGCTATTTTCAATGAATACTCTCTGCTGCAATACAAAGGTATAAATAGGAGAAAATAAAACTAACTGGTCCTATTCTAAAGGCTAACTGGTCCTATTCTAAAGGCCTTAAACTAACTAACTTAAAGGCTAACTGGTCCTATTCTAAAGGCCTTAAACTAACTATCTGGTTCTATTCTAAAGGCCTTACACGTCACTTATGAGCATATATAGGCAATATTTGCTGCAACAATTCACAACAACAAATTTGACTTACTCGAAGACCGTGGCGGGGTTCTATCATTGCTTCCCCCATTTGAAGGAACCTTGTCCTCAAGGTTCAGATTTGGAAATCTGGATTTTAGCTCAACAGAATTCTCCCATGTAGCATCATCCTCTTCAAAATTACATCCGTCATCAAGAAGGAGGAGATGTGTTTTGGAGCATCTATGGCCAGGGATAAATTATTCGTCACAATTGAAGCATAGCCCTTGCGTTCTGCGTTTCTGCATCTCTTCCCAAGTAAGGTGCCTCACCGGTGTGGACGGTTTAATTTTCGTTGGGGAAGAACTCATCTGGAAATATGGGCGATTATCCTTGTTTTGACGAAGCAATTGCTCATCCTTCATCCTTTCCAAACTGATGGCGTCCTTCAATGTCTTCGGTTTGAACATCCTGATCCTTTCAGCAATTTCGGGTTTAAGACCTCCCATGAAAGTCCCGATAAGCGCCTTCTGGGTCCAACCCTTAACTCTATTCCCCAATCTTTCGAACTCCCGTTGATAGTCTTGTAAGTCTCCTGTTTGACAAATTTTGGATAGCGATTCGTCAAAATCCTCACAATCGGTGGGCCCAAAACGAGACCACAACTCCTCAGAGAATACCTCCCACGAAACGTCTTTTCCTACTTCAGTGTGTGTTCTACGAAGCCATTGCCACCATTCATTTGCTTCTCCACGAAGGTGGTAAGAGGCCAAGGATACCTTCTCTGAATCTGGGGTTCCCTGATATTCAAAGAATTGGCCTACCCTGGTAAACCATTCTGTTGGATCGTCTCCGGAATAGTTCGGAAACTTCAATGTAGCTAGTTTTGCAGAAAACAATGGCCTCCCTCCATCTCTGGATTCATCCTGGTGAGTGCGATTTTGGATACTCCGGTCACTTGCACCGTTGGACGCGTCTTTGCTAGGAAGAGAAAGCTCAGAGAATTTAGTGATGGCTGCTTTAATTTGCTGCAGTTCATCACTAAGTCCCCGTTCCATTCTTGATAGGTTATCTTGGAGCTGGCCTAAGCCAACTTCCAGATTTTCAATTCTCTCCTCGTTGGTTGCCATAAAAAGAGAAAGAAAATTAAGATAAAAGGGCTCTGATACCACTGATAGGTCCCAGTCAAAGCCAAGAGAATAAATTCTTAGAATAAGAAGTTTTTTCGTGTTATTTTCAATGAATACTCTTTGCTGCAATACAAAGGTATAAATAGGAGAAAATAAAACTAACTGGTCCTATTCTAAAGGCTAACTGGTCCTATTCTAAAGGCCTTAAACTAACTAACTTAAAGGCTAACTGGTCCTATTCTAAAGGCCTTAAACTAACTAACTGGTCCTATTCTAAAGGCCTTATACGACACTTATGAGCATAAATAGGCAATATTTGATGCAACAATTCACAACAGCAAATTTGACTTACTCGAAGACCGTGGCGGGGTTCTATCAGCATGAGATTTCGAATCTACCTTCCCAGCCCACAAAAAATTCCTAAGTTCAGTCTCTATATCCTTAAGAATGGAAGAAGGGAGGATGAAATGGGTAGACCATGACACTTGGAAAAAAGAGAGGACATAAGTCACCAATTGGATTCTACCAACATAAGAAAGACTTTTATAAGTCCAATTGTTTATCCTCTTATCTATTTTGTCCAATAGGGGAAGGCAATCCCTCCTAGATAACCTACTTGTTAAGAGAGGTACCCCTAAATACCGTATAGGAAGAGTGCCTTGCTTGAGACCAGAGACAAATTCCATTCGATGATTCAGATAGGTCACATCCAGAGATAGAAAAAATTGACTCTTAGAAGGATTCATGTCCATGCCTAAAAACATAGAGAAGGTATACAAACAATCAAGCAAGGTTTGAGCAGAAAGCAAATCTGCATGACAAAACATCAAGAGGTCATCAACAAATAGGAGATGGGTGAGTTTAAGGCCTTAGCACCTCCAATGGTATTTGAAGGAAGGGTTATTATCTATACAAGCTTTTAAATTCCTAGAGAAAACTTCCATATAAATTATGAAGAGGAAAGGTGATAATGGATCTCTTTGTCTTAAGCTCGACTTACCTCTAAAAAATCTAGATGGTGTTCCATTGATCAAATTTGAGTAAGAGGGAGTGGTTATGCATTCTTTGACCCAGTCTATGAACTTCAAAGGAAGGCCTACAGTTACTTTAGCATTAAGGAGAAAATCCCATTGGATAGAGTCATAGGCTTTTTAAAGGTCCACTTTAAAAGCACACCTCTTCTAATTATTGGAGAGGTGGTAGTTCTTGAAAATCTCTTGGGCCAACAGGATATTATCCCCTATTCGACGGTTCTTAATAAAAACACTTTGATTGGGGCTAACAATGTGAGGAAGAATCTCTTTGCCTATGTGCTATGATTTTAGCAATCACCTTATAGAGCATGTTGTAATAAGAGATAGGTCTATAGTCTATCACTGTTGAAGGGTGAGCGTTTTTGAGAATGAGTGAAATGAAAGTGGAATTAAGCTCTTTGAGGAGTTTTCTATGATGGAAAAAATTTTGAATGGCTCTGGTAACTTCCTCCCTTATTATATGCCATATTTGTTTAAAGAAGAACCATTAAACCCATCCAGTCGAGGAGTGTTATTGGGATTAAGGGAGTTGAACGCCTCTCTTATCTCTTGAGCTGAAACTTCAACAATAAGAGAATTAGAAAGATTTTCAGACAAAGAATGAGGGAAAAGATTTTTCACAAACTCTTTGGATGAGTGAAGAGCCTTTTTTATCCCCAATAGTACCTTGAAAGTATTCAAGAAACTGATATTGAATCTCTGCTAGACCTACTATCCTGTTCCCATTTCCCACTTCTAGAAAGTGTATGGAATTTCTGTTTCTGTTGGCTAGGAGAGAATTATGGAAGAATTTGGTGTTCCTATCTCCTTCTTTTAGCCATTTGATCCTAGAAGATTGTCTAAAGAAAGATTCCTGATCCTCTAATGCTCTAAATAACTTAATAATGGCCTCTGACTCCTGAGCAATCAGATTAGAGGACCTAGGCAAAAGTCTCATTTGATCCTAAATGTTATTAAGAATAACTTGACAATGCTCTACTCTGGTATTCACATCCCCTATCTGTTGAGAATTCATGATTTTGAGAGCTTTTTTGACCATCTTAAGCTTAGACACTACACAATACATAGGAGTGCCCTGAACTTGAGAGAATCAAGCATCCTCTACAGTCTGTAGGAAATGGGCTGGGAAGCTAGAAAATTTGAGAACCTGAAGGAGAGGTTTTCTTCTATTGATTAACAACAGACCTAACCACTAATGGAGAATGGTCTGAGATGTTTGGGTTCTGAATAACACAATAAGAGCTGGGAAACCTAGTGCTCTATGCCAAGTTAATGGGGGTTCTGTCTAACTTCCTAGCAATAAAGGATTCTCCACTTTGTTTATTGTTCTAAGTAAAACTTGGACCACTTGAGTTTAAATCAAACAAACCATTATCTCCTACACACTGTCTAAAATCACTCATCCCACTCATGGAAGAGGAGCTAGAGGGATCGGCCTCATGAGGAAACAAGATTTCATTAAAATCCCCTGCAATAATCAAAGGGGATTGACCTACCTAAGAGTTAGTGTTTGAAAGGCCAGACCAAAGAAACTTCCTGTGATTGAGGTTATTAGCCCCATAGACACAAGTCATCAAGAATGAATTAGAACAGTTCCTAGGGGACAAAATGAATCAATTGATGAGTAGAACTTATGATCGAACACAAAAACTATTTGGATTCCAAGCTAGCACAATCCTAGCATTCGAAGATTGATCGACATTACTGTAATAATTTCATATAGGAAATAATGAAGTGCAAACATTATGCAAATAGGAATGGGATCTAATCCTAGATTCTATTAAACAAACAAAAGAAACTGATAATCTTTTAAGCCAAGCATGTACAACTAGTTGTTTTTTGGGGTTGTTTAGACCCCTCACATTCTAAAAAAACCAAATCTATACACAAAAAACCATAAACTAGCATGCAACCTACTTCTGTTTCCTCCTATTTTTTCTATTTTTTCTCACTGTAAAGTCCCCCTCTGCCCCTCCCATAATACCAGGACTATTCGAAACTAATTTAGGATTAGGAGAGGAAGAGATACCTACTTGATTTACAGCAGAAGAGTTGGACCCTCAAGGTCTCCACTACGTTCTTCTTACGTCTGTTGATTCTGGTTCAAGGGAGAAGGACTCCCAGCAGAGATTGCATCTGTACCTTCTTGCATTATCATCTCAGGAATATGTTCCTGTTGTTGGAGACCTTGCTCCTTGCATTGCTCATTAGAACTATCTGGTCCTCTAATTACCCCTTTACTTTGAGTTGTTTTCTCAGAGATGAACTCATGTGTCTTTTGTTGCTGTGTTGAAGTGTTTGATATCTTCTCCTTTCCCTTCTCCAACTCTTGTTGTAATCCAGTCTCGAATACTCTCCCTGTATGTGCCCATTCCTTCTTTTTCTCTTACTGTTCTGGCCTCCGTTCATAATCGATCCTGATTTCCTTAAAAATTATTTTCCCCTCCTCACTATACGTGGCCAATTGGAAGGAAGATGGCCAACTCCTATATAGTTGTAGCTCCACACACATACGAGCATATGCTATCTTTGACATCCTTACTGTCTGCGAATCCATTAAGAGAGGATGTCCCACAACACTAGCTATACTACCCAACCCTTCAGTATTCTAGTATTCAACTGGAATATTATGAAACCTAGCCCACACTAGAGCATACTTGACCTCTTCTTGTTCCCCTCCATTTAGACACCACTTCCTCAGAAATAAGGTCTTCCCTTAGATATGCTAAGGACCCTTTTCCAGTTCCGAATTCAAGCCTATCTCAGAATCAAACTTAAACAAGAAATTGTTTGACCTAGTTATTTACGTCTCTTTTAGCCCAAACTTTACCAGAGACTTAGCTAGATCTCTCTGAACTACTGGGTAAGCTGGCCTTTTTCTTATAAAAAAAAACTATCAAAGCTAACCTGAACTTTGCAGCTCCCTTCTTAGCTAACTTCGGAGGAGGAATGACGTAGATCTGCTCCTCCTTGATCTCTGAGGGGTAGTAGGTTAATGCATTATCTTCTGAGGTGCCTTCTATACCTTCCAAGACAACTGCCTTCTAGGACCTGAAAGTTCCAAATGTTTTAGGGTCTAAGGGTTGGGAAGACAGTGCAGGGGCACTTTCCTGAGGGTTGTTCTCATATGGAATTTGGTTAAGGTGGTAGGTAAGGTTCGATTTCAGAGGAGGATTTTTTGTCAAGGTGGGGACGATGGTGTTTGGGTCGGTGTTTTGGTTTTGGTTACGATTAGGGTTTTCGGATTTCTGGAGAGAGGAATGTGTAGGAATTAGGTTTGGTAAAGGGGAGAGAGGGGTTTGAGTATGGGTACAGAAGGAAGAGAAGCCATAGAGGGCGGAGTGGATGCTCATCTGTAATCTCAGAAGTTATGGGTCTACGCTCGCCTGAAAACGCTCATCGGTCACCGCTCATCGCTCGCCTGAAATCGCTCATCGCTCTCTTTTTGAATGTATAAAAGAGTTTTACAAAATATGAGTTTTACAAAATTCTCAATTCAAACTTTTGTAAATAAGAATCATGGTGGTTTTATTCTAAATAATGTAAATAATTTTTTTCCAATGTAAAAGAATTTTTTTAAAAAGTGGAGAACCTCGACCTTATAAATAAAATGGAAACTTTATTTTATTCATGAAATGAAAACAATATGTCAATAAAATTTATCATCTTGACTATAATAAAATCATAAGTCTAAGCATGAAACTCATAATCAAGTAGATCGATCTCAAGCTTTGCATATGATCCTTAAATGAATATGCCATAAATGATATGCTTAATAATATAATCTTTTAAAACTAAACACTTTACCATACTCTTTATTTAATTTTCGCTTTATTGTCTTTGAGAAGAAAATTGTAGTTGAATTATCACAATAAATCATTAACAATTGTGAAATACTATATACAACCGTCACATTTGTTATAAAACTTCCTATCATGACAAGTGCTATTGTATTATAGTAAGTTATAAAACTCTACTTTTATATTGGAGGAGGCAACTATTGTCTTCTATCCTGCAAATAGAAAAATATACTCAAATACAAACTTTTTATTTTCATCTTATAAATTTTGAGGTAAAATAGCTTATAATCTTCAAGTATAGAGAGCGCTTATATGTGAGCTTATAATTCTTGGTTCCTTATAAATGTCTCATAATGTTTTAGTTTCTTTCTAATTTTTGAATTAGGTGGGTTCATACCTAAAGTTTTGATAATTATATAATAATGAACTACAAATGAACTTTTGATTTAAGTGTAGTAGGAACCAATATTTCATGTAACTACGTATTTTAGTTTTTTTTGAATTCATTACACGAAAAAAAGCTTAAATTCTTGAATGTATCTATAAGGCTTAGATATGCTTTATTGGAGGCTTGTTCTAAGTTGTTGTGAAGTTATTTGAAGAATTCTAAGAGATATTTTTTCAAGGGAACTATCACAAGATCAAAAATTCTCTTTGAAGATAATTATGTTTGAGTGATCCAACAAATAGAGAAGTTGACAATTGCCATAAATAGGGATTTGATCAATTGAACCAAGTTAATAAACTAAACTAGATTTCATATCTTAAGGTTAATTGATCATATTTTGTTCCACATATCCTAACAATGACTAAAAAGTAAGATCAAGTATAAGAAGTCTTCTATAGAGCAAAATACATAAAAGGAAAATAAGAAAAACAAAAAACTAAAGATTTGAAGTTTTGCAAGAGATTCAAAGCTTATGTAACTATTATGTTTATTTCTAGAGTGTGGTCTGTCTCAAGTCTTGAAAAATACAAGTTTTATTGTTTTACTCTTCTACCACCTAAAAAGATTCATAGTGGATTTGAAATTCCTAAGCTAGATTGGAGAGCAAACGTAGGTTAAGGAGGATTGAAATATGCCTTTTACTATCTCTTTAATTATTATATTGGTCTTTAATAATTGTCATTGTCTTTTTATGTATCTTATGTTTATGTGAATTGCTAGGAAGATATAATTCAAATTTTCAACAAGATACTCATAGTTTAGAGCTACGAGTTTGAAAAGACTAATAATACCTCATTAGTGCATTTTTTTGTTTTCTCTAGCTTAACAATTCTATATACCAAGTTTCAATAATTTTTTATAATAATTATACTTTTTTTTGACATTCTATGTGTATTCTCCTTTGCACAATAAGTGTTTGATTGATTGTTCATAATTATTTATTTTCATTACAGTCAATTAATTCATCACTCTTTTAGGTATCTTATGATTAATAATTGATATTAGAGTAAGTCTCTCTTTCTATGCACTTAATGGTAAGACAAAAAGAAAATAACATTTGTGGAAGGATTAAAAAAATTAGGTATGCACACTACTTTGATGGTGACGACTATTTGTATTAGCAAATAAGGATGGTGTTCTTTGTCATGCTAGAAAGAATACAATTGTGGGACATGGTTGATACGGGATTATCAACCCAACTAAAATCTCTACCATAAATTATGTAAGCAAGTC
>JANZXV010000002.1:28521890-28538259 GCA_027576455.1 Erythroxylum roigii
TACCCGCCCCGATACCCGACGGGTATTTTCATATACCCCCCATACGGGTAAACGGGTAAAAATTTGCTCCCCATACCTGCCCCCGTTCGGGTAATTTTACCGGGTACCCATCGGGTTCGGGTACAATTGCCATCCCTAGATACGGGATTATCAACCCAACTAAAATCTCTACCATAAATTATGTAAGCAAGTCTTCTCTAAAGGTTTAATTCAAATAAAATGAGAAAGATAAGGCACTAGTGGCTTTAAATCCTAGAGTTTGCTCATATTTTATTTTATGATTTAATTCAAAATGATTTTAATATAACCTCAATTTATAAAAGTGCAGATGGTATTTGGCACACAATAAAAATTACACATGAAGGCACAAATCAAGTAAAAAAGTAGAGTGTGTATGCTTAATTATCAATATGAGTTATATTATATGGAGCAAAAAGAATCGATATTCAATATTTTTTTTGGGAAACGGAGGAACTCACATCTGCTATCGTTTGGATACGCACTGGATAAACTTTTGGATTGACGCAATAACCTACAAATCACGTCAACCGAATACTCTGCACTAAGCAAGTTCTATACAACAAGCTCGATCGAGAAAGCGTAAGTAGGGGCATTTGAACACAAGACCTTTTGGCCTCATGTGCCCCCACTCCACCAACTCGATATTCAATATGAATACTCATTTTGTTGATATTATTACAGCACTGAAAGGAATTGAAAATATTTACTCTAATATTGGGATGATTAGAAAAATTTCTAGATGCTTACCTAAAGCTTGAAAGACTAAAGTGATGATAATGCAAGAAGCGAAGGATTTAAACAGTTTAAGAAAATTTAAAGACTAAAGTGATGATTATGCATTAGTTTAAGAAAATTTAAACAGTTTGTTAAGGGAAAAAAAGAAAGGAAAGAGGAACAAATGTAAAGGTAAGTTCAATTTAAAGCAAATGGCTACTATTGTTTGCTATGAATGTAAACAGAATAATGGTCGAAATCTTAAAAACAAAAAGAAGGTATATAAAAAGAATAATTCAAAGGAAATAGACGATGAAAGCAATATAGGATGATTCAAGTGAATCCAAAGTTTGTATTTACAACGAAAATCTATCCATTATGAATCAACCTTGAAACATTAAATAAAATAAAATAAAGCTTCAAACTATAGTAAGAAAATAAAATAAACACAACTAAATATATGTATAACAAATCTATTGTTTAATATAATATAAATAAAAAAGAAAGAATAATATAATATTATTTTAGCGAGGATAATCCCTTGCTAACTATGAAGACAAAATAAAAATATAAACAAAAATAAAAGATCAAATATACAAATAAACAAAAAGTTTCTTATCAAACGTTTATAAAATCTTGGACAATCAGAGTAATTGTATTAAAAAAAGTTTCTAATATCTGGTTATCGGTCTGCTCTTGGTTGGTCTCCATAAGAGGTTGTGTTTGTATTAAATGAGTCATAATTTTGGGTGTTGTAGGGTGCTACCTTTGCTTACACTAGGTTATATGGCTATTAAGGGGTTGATGATCATGTAATGGCTCTCATCAGTAGAGAAGGAACTGTAGCACATAAACGTCCTACTATCTGCACAAGTACCTTATCCATCCATCGGTCGTGTGCCTCTAGCTGTGCTACTCACTTTGTCAAATCTCTCTATCCCTCTCTGATGTTCTGCTACACTCCTAAATTTGCTTCATGAACCTCTCTAATTGGGCAATCTTTAGCTAGTCTTGATATGGGAGCTGTAAAAGGTTGGCTAGGAGTACTTGTGTTAGCTAAAGAGTCGTCTTGTCACTCTATTGCTGTAGCATACCACTCCCATAGGACATATACCCAACATATTGAAGGATATTCGGTAACATACTCTACAAAAAATGGCACGTTAAGAACGTTAAAACAATTCTTTTTTTTACTTTTTAATCCATCGCACATAACATAAAACATTCCAATAACCATATTGTCCCATTTCTATTCACAAACATATATAGTCTCAAATGTCATTGCATTTCCAAAATTCACATGTACAATATACATCAGTTGAGAGATACAATCCTTGATACAAAATAACTGAGACATTTGCAGGTACAACTGATCCCGACACTGACCCATATCCAATTGCAGAAGTTACTTCAAATAGACCAGTTAGGTCTCCTCTAAATTTGAAAATCAACATTGCAATTTTGATGAGTTTGCGAACTCAGTAAGTGAACCATCATTAATTATTCCTTGCATTTAGGATTATTTTGAAGGATTTGATACTTAATTTGAGAAGCATCACTATTTTAGGTCTTATTTCTGCCTACATAAGGACATTGGAGAAGAAATGGATCAAATTGAAGCCATTTTGGAAGAATTGGAGAAAGACCTAGAACACAACACTAACACACCACCTTGTTGAGGATTATCTTCAAACATGGTCTCTTCTATTTCTCCAATACACCTTATACACTCTCGTGTTGCCTTTTAAATGAAGAAAACAATACCCGACACGATCCCGTGTAGGTCCCTGTGTTGTCTTTACTGATTTCTAGGGAATTTCTCAAAAAGCATGACCATATACATAGACCTATGTTAGGGACTATATATCTCAGTAAAATTTAGTTTTTCGGGTTTTAAGAAAAAGAGGCAAAAAATTGAGAATTCTTTAGCCAGGAAACATTTTAAAGTCATTTTATAGCTATTTTGCATTGGTTTTGATCATGACTACATTATTCTCCAAGAATATAGCCACATTTCAACAATAATTCTTTGAAGATTCACGAGTTAAAAATAATGACTTTATTATCTTATTATCTTAATTGTTTTTTTATATTTCTTATGCAATTATAAACTAATTGGGATATAAATTTAAGTAGGATGAACCTAGGATATAATATACTTTGATTGATTTCTCATTTAATTAATTTCTATTTTTTTAGATTTAGCCATATTTTTATATTGATTGGATAGAAGAAGAGGATTTGAAAGATTTGATATTTGATTCATGCATCGAGATTCAAGAGATAACATTTATACTTAAGTCACATAGTGGATAAAAAGGGCTAAGCATGACTTATTTGAGAAAAAGTTGTAAGATTTTCCTAGGTTAGAATAAATTAAAACCTATTAAGCAAGTTCATATAATGAATTAAAACATTCTTAGTTGTCTAGATTCGAAAGAGATTTTGGTTGATTAAATTATAAATAAGAGTTGTATGGCTCGAGAGAGAATATATATATAAGTTATGGACTCTTACTAGTCCAAGAAATTAGAGAAATTCATTAAGCTAGAGTAAAATTGAATATAGTAAAGTCCTAGGAGATTTCTCTTAAATTTATTTAACTCAATGATTGATGTATTCTTGATCATTGCATTCTTTAGTGTTTAGATTTTGTTATTTGCTTTGTTTTCTCGTGGAATCATCGATAATCGTTTTCATAGCTTGTTAAGTTTATGAATAATCATTAGTTAACTGATAGTCTTTATGAGATCGACATGCTCGCCTGTGCTTTTACGATTAAACCAATTAATCATCTAGCTTCTTCAATAATAGCTCCTGCATTATACTCTTTGAATAGACTCATCTCAAGGTGTTCTGGTTAGACCTAGTAAGGCATCACTCTTTAACTTTCCTAGAGCCTCTTTTATTCTTTGGCTTGCAATAAGAGAATGCCTTGCTACCAAAGATGGAGTCTATTTTGGCTCCTTTAACAACTAAGACTGTCTCCTTTGCAATAGATTTCAAGAAAATCTTAATCATCTCTTTTTCAAGTGCCTTTATATTAGGAACACTTGGCACTTAATTATATAATTATGCAATCTGCAATATGGAGCCAACAACTAAAGGCAAATCATCATATAAAGCTAGTAAGACCAAGCTTAAAAGCAGGGATGATACCAGAGTTTTCAGAATAGCATTAATCTGTGCGATTTATGCAATTTGGAGGGAGAAAAGTAAACAAAATTTCTCCAACAAAAGCGGGGACTCCCTCTCCTTCATGAGGAAGACAATATCAACTATAAGAGTAGCACTTATTGCTAGAAATTCTATGCCAAACATTAGTTAAAACCTAGCCAAAAGGTGGAACATTTAGAATGGAATAACAAAACTCATTCTAGTGAGCATTCTGGTATAAGAACAAGCAAACTCAGGAGCAGGGTAATAGTATTCCAATGTTCCTCGTCCTTGTCATTCCAAGCATAGGATCTGGTTTTGTGTTCTACTAACTTTCAGTATTGGAAAGAACCTCAGCGACTCTTGCTGCACTTTTCTCTAAGGTACCTCTAGAGCATAAGGCTCATACCAATTGAGCAATGGTGTATAACTTGTATTCTTTGGAGCTCTTCTTCTGCAGCCTGGTGACTCAATACCTTGTTCCTATATCATGCATACTCTTAATTTATCATTTAGATGTTATGACAAATCTCTAATATATACATACATACATACGAGCGTTGCACCACCGCTAAAAAAAATTAATGCTTATTAAAAATAAACATTCATATAATTAAATAATTTGTTAATAAATTCATATAAATAAAAAAATTTATGAATCGATATTAATATTAAGAGTTAATTTATAAATTTGTTAGGACAAGAAATATCAACAACGAATTGCTTCCATAATTTTCACCATGGATAAAATGTGGAGCAGCTGTAATGGTTACATGTCGTTTGTCAAAATATACACATACGACAATTGACACATAAGAACAACGATCGATCTACATTTGTCTAAATCCTATCAACCAAAGGCATCAAAACTGGTCATCCCAATGCTAAAGCAAGTGATGCTTTCCTCAATTAAAAATGATATGAAACTAATATATCTTGCTCCAAGTGGCTCCCTCTACACGACTCTTACCCACGCTCCGCCGCACATCGGACACCCATAGGCCCATCTACTGATCCACCAGACCTCCCGCTCATTTTGATTGGGCGGATTTGCAGCACCTGGTGTAACCAGAGCTGAAGTCTGACGCAAACACCTTATGCACTGTAATTGATGACATCATAATATTAAGTTGTGCCAAAAATAAAAAATTAAATATAGCAAGACTCTGACATCACACGACCCTACCTTGTACCAAACTCCTTCAAGACCTGTCTTCCACACAGCAGTAACAACATCTCTACGAGAACCCATTATTCCGAGATACGCCCCCAACCCAACAGATGTATTTAACCCGAAAGCTGCATCTCTTTCAGATATTCTGCGTTTTCTTGGCCATAGACTTACCGATCCATCCTGAACTCCATAGCTTTCCAATGAGCTCAACAAGTCGAGTGAATCTGCAGATCCACTTGGCTTGGGAGTATCATCGCCTGCACCCACATCTTCTGGATCAGACCATGGCCCACCAAACATATTCCGCCTATGCCACTCTTCTGATGGAGGATGAAGTTCTAGTTCACGGAGTAACAGGCCAGCTGCATCAGCGCCTCTAGGCCGGGGCATATTCTGTTTTTGACGTTAAACAAGGGAATATGATAAATCCAAGTTACTAAATTGGCATAGAAGGCTTAATATGCCAATAACGCTAATAAAAATAAATATGACTCCATCAAAATTCAATAATTGCTTAAACCAATCGAAGACAAAAACTTTAACCCACGACAGGATTTACATTTAACTCTCCCCAATCCTACAAGTAAACATAACATTAAAACTTTAATCCACCACAAGATTTACATTTTAACTCTTTCCAATCCTACAGGGAAACATACTCCTAGTATGGACTTCTTGAAATTTAAGTCCAAAAGACAAATTACAATTAATACTGTAATCTCGATATCCTCGAACTTTGATACACCCTAAAACTACGGGGGAAAACCTAAAAGTCACTGTTCCAGAATTAAATTTTCAAAAAGCTAGGAAAAAAGATAAATTCCTACGACCATGTACCAGAAATCCTATACTAAATTTTGTATTACGAGAACCCAAACAACAAAGTCAACAAAAACATGCTAACAGAATAGACTCAATGCATGGCAAATCTACAATTACTGTCAAACATATGTTCCATCCATAAAACAATATTCCAATCGTTCACAAACGAATTAAATTAAATTAAATCATAAATCCAGACCTGCATATGTGGACCTAGGGATGCCTCTACAACCTCTGGCAATACAGTATAATTCCCATCAATATAATGCAGCCGCACTTGAATGTTGCCGCTTCCCACCTGAGAAAGTGGCAACGGGTGTGGAAGACCAGAAGTTCTCTTACATAGATCCATGAGTATGAGGAACAGGACCTTCACCTAGATGACAGCATCACTTCAAACTTTAATCACGGAAAGAATTACCCATTACTAAAATGGAAAACATGATAAAAATATAAAATTTCAGAGCCAATCCATGATAAGAGCAGTTTCTCTCAATTCAAGAAAGAGAGTCTATGCAACTGATGATTGCTATATCATTGAGCTTTCAAAGGACCTAAAGAAACCAAGGTTATACCTCCTCAAAAGTGTATCCCTGACCAGCATTCCCATAACCCAATCTTGACCGTCCAGCAGGTCCATCTTCTACTCCTTTAGCTCCAGGAACAAGCTGACCACCTCGAGCTGCCTGGCCTTCATCTGACCTAGCAATCGATGGGACAGGTTTCAATGAAACAGAGCTGACCTCCTCCACCTTGCCAGGAGCAACAGGCTGAGGTTTCTGCATATTTGTATCAGCATTTCTCTGGGAACCACCAACAAAGCGTGGTAGTTGTGTTCGTCGAAAGAAAAAACAGAAAAGCAGCAATTGACATAGTCTGTGAAGGAAATGGCAATCTCCAATAAGCCGCACAGCAGGTGTTCCAGGAAAAGTTCCAGTATTGATGCTGATTGGCATAAAAGAAGATGGACCACTTATGGCATTTGGAGTTGAATTGGACACTCCATCTGTAGTGCTACTAATCTTAGCAATTGCACCTTGCACCCAAGCTTGCATCTGAGTGCTTCCAGTGGAGCTTGTAGCACCACTTTGACCACCTAGGAAAGTTGTATAAACATGTCAAGGGACAAGACACAATATTCAATGGGACTAGTAAACAGAAAAGGCATCATCTTTTGCAGCACTGTCAATATCAAATGTTAGACATTAAGAACAGCTAGCAAATCCAACATTAGAAAGAGTAATGATTTGATTCTCCTTATAATTCTTGTTAAATCAAAAGAAAGGAAAATGGTATCATACTAACCCTGAGTTGTTGCAGGAGATGCAGCACTTTGGGTTGGAGCCGTTACCATATTCCGGTTACTGCCTGTACCTGCTGTAACTGCATGAGTAGCCAATGTGCGACAAAAACTTGCATAACGACGCAAGCGTGTGATAAAATGTGAAGCTAAGTCAAGAACTGCATCAACATATGCCTGTATCAAATACCACAGTTGAGATAGCCAGTTCAGATACATCTTAGATCAATATTCTGCAAATTAAGTCACAACCTAGCAAAGCACTTCCATCATCTGAGAAAGAGTGCATTAGCTAAAGCAGAGAGGCAATACGTGAAGATTTTTAAAATATTGGTAGATAAATCAGTAGTTTCTTAACAAAGATCTAGCATAACCAACACAAGTTTCTTAACAAAGATCTAGCATAACCAAGACAGCAATTCACAATTAGGCTCTCTTTTGTACCACTCATCCAAGTAGTAGGCAGGGGTTTATGGTCAGCTATCTAGAGGATTTTTCTAGGACTAAAGATATAGCCTTCAATAAATGAAATCTAATATCAAAAATCCATTCATTTTATAACTTAAAATCACAAAAGGACCTTTGGAATAATACGTCCTCTCAAATCATCCATTGAAGGGGTGATAACATTTTGAAAAAAAGAGAGGCATTTGATGCCCGAAACAGCCAGTTTTGGGTCAGCTATAAAGTACAAAGTTATATAAAAATGCTCAAGGAATACCCTATGTGATGCCCAAACGGGAATTTAATTTCAGTCACTCAGTGAAAAGCTTTGTTAACTGGGAAAAAACAAACTTTGCCTTGAATTTGGTTTTTTCATTTTGGCTTTTGTTAATGCCCTTAAAAGTACATATTTAATAATGCTGAAACACCAAGACAGACAGCTTAAATTAGCATCCCTTCTATCATTCATTTAAACAATAAAGTATAACATTTATAAATTAATAACCTCTAATATATAATAATTTGTATTGTCCGTACTTGATTTAATAATTAATAGACTAAATTAATTCTCAATTAATTAATATACTTTTAATTAATAGATTAGACAGCTTAAATTAGCATCCCTTCTATAATTCATTTAAACAATAAAGTATAACATTTATAAATTAATAACCTCTAATATATAATAATTTGTATCGTCCGTACTTGATTTAATAGACTAAATTAATTCTCAATTAATTAATATCCTTTTAATTAATAGATTTTATATGGTCCCAAATTATTACTTTATAGAGGTTTTGCAAGAAGGAAAGACCATGATTATAGGAGCGGAATGGGAACAAATAATAGACAATTACCATTCAGTAAACACCATACCTGCACATAAAACCCAAATGGATCACAAAGGATCTTCAATATTTAAAATTGGGAGAAAAAATCTTTTCTGCAGAATGCAAATCTTTTGGGTCGAGAAAATGAATTTAACAGAGTTAAAATAAAAACCTGAATACTTGGAACAAGATTTGGTTCAACAGACATTGCTTCAGGATCAATGCCAGATAGCGTCTCACCAGAAGCCTGCCACGGCTCAGGAACCAGTGCTGAAGGATTTATCAGAGCCGATTCAATGCCTTTTCCAAGCATATCAAGAAGCAGCCTTGCTTGCATATCCAAGACCATTGCCCTGACTTCTTGAGCATTTGTACCTTCCAACATCCTGCATTTTATTCTATCTAGACTCTGCATCACACCCAAACCAAGTTTAGCTACTCAAAGACTTGCAATCATCGATATCAGGGTAGTTGTTGAAGATGCATCTTAAATTGATAAGCAAACAAAAAACTCAGAGTCTAAGCATGGATTAAAACTAGGCCTGCAGATTCATACACATTCTCAAGATATACAGATACCAGAATTACAGACTTAAGTCACATAAAACATTTTCAATTTCATTGCTAAGAGGATAGAGTAGCAACAATAAAGCCTAAGAAGAGCATTACTCCAATCCTATAACAGTAGCACAAGCTAAAATTCAGGAAACTAGAAACAGACACATTAACATAAAACATGAAACATTTCTCTAATTACCAACCATTGACGTTAACATAAAACATAACACATTTCTCTAATTACTTACCATTGACACATGAAAAATCATAAACACACTTTATAGATGGAAAAACAAATGATATATCAAGTTGCAAGTGATCCAGAGAAAAATTGCTGAACTTCTGTAGTCTTTGTCTCTATACCCACTGTCGTAATTAAATAAAGATGTGTGATCTTTCGAAACGAAGCTATAAGGAAGACTGAGGGAAATAGACCACAGGTACTTACAGGACCATATTGTTGCCTATGTTGTGTGGAAGGAAGAGAGTGAAAATCTGCATCCAGGACTGCAATCACGCTGTTCAGAGAAACTGAAACCCAATAAAGGAATCCATAAATTTCCTGCTTCCCCATCAAATCACATCTCCAGGAAAGAGAACAATGGTTACATATAAAAGAAGAGAAGTTATAATTTGAATTTAAGCATCTTTGTTGTCAACAATAGTACTATTAACATAGTTCTTACCAATGCCGTCCTCAGCAGCACTCTGAGTGCAGCCAACAGCATCCCACCAATCAACGCCGACCAAAAGACTCCACCAAAACCTATAACAGAATACAACATCAGCATAATTTCCAGATATCCACCTATTCTGACATGCCTGGGGTCATACGTCCTATAAATCAGACAACTTATCATTGTACAAAAACTGGTTTACAAATTACCTCTCAGCAATTGCACGTTCCAAAGTTGCAGAGTTAGCCTTCACCTGACTACTTGGAACAGCAGGAGGAAGAACCCGTATTATCTTCAGTATGGAGCAGTCCTTGCCAATGTCATGCCAAACAGATGCTGAACAGCAGCTTGTGGAAGAGAAGGCAGGGGCTGCTATTGCAGAGCCAACATTTATCTGGTAGTTGTCAACAGGGGTAAAAGCTGGGCCAGAAAATATGTGCACACCACCCCGCAAAAAGGCAATTGCAATCTCACCACCATGAGCCGAATAAACAATTCGAGCAAGTGTTCTAACATCACTTGGCAGATCAAAGGGATCAAAACTGACTCTTTTTGCCTTCTCGATAACAGAATCAGATGGCTTTCTTCCATCTAAGGTTTGACCAGTAGCAGAAACTTCATGAATTTTAAAATCATTAGTCGGTGATATACTTCTATCAACTTTGGACACCCAAACTGTTTGCATTGGTGCCTGCCCATTAAAACTAGAAGTAGGATTTCCAAATATTTGATGAAGAACAACAGGCTGCAGAGACGACTCCCAGCGCTGCACTCTCCATCCTGTGATTGAAGGACCCTCATCAGGATCATAGGGGGACATGTATTGCCCTGCATCAGTTCAACCAATTGTGAGTATCATAATCAACTTCTATCTAAAAAAATCATCCCCAAAGAAACCAGCCATATTTGGGTTTACATTTGTTCAATCATCTCGATCTAGAGACAAGGTAAAGCCAGAATTTATTCAAACGGTGTTCAGAGTCCACAGGAAATCACTAACCCTCCATTATAAGGGCACAACAGCCTATCATTAATCAAGAAGCCGGGCGCAAAAGATATATATTGATGCAAACTTCAAAATGAATTAATCTAAAAACCAAGTTTCATAGTATGGATACTATTGAGTACCCTCAACTATCACAACTGCTATTACTGAACCACCACGTGTTGGATCAAAAGCCACAGCAGTTACTCCAGAACCCCAAGTAGTTGTTGCTGCAGATTGAGCAGCAGCCTCTGGACTAACATATGCCGAAAAATTTGAAACTGGTGAGCAATGAAGTGGCACAGAATCATCCTCCACTTGCTTTTTCCCTTGCTTTTCTTCAGATATTAAATATTCTTGCCAGCTAAATAAATATGCTGCCAAAGGTGCAAAACCTGCCCAACTCGGTGGATTGAGTGAAGGTGGAACACCATTACTAGTACTTGTCTTTGGAGTTGCTTGGAATGTGCTTCCAGGGCCAGGAGTGACCTCCCAAACAACCACAGTAGATGGGTTTACTATTGGAACACCTGCAACGTGCAAGGCACCACTATCTGTAACAATAGCATCAGCAGCCATAATACCACTAGGGCCAGCACCCAAGAGTCCTTTGCTTGTGTAAAACCATTTTGGAGCTGAATTATTCTGACTAGGAGGCCACTGGGACCAATGAAGTTGTACAGAACCCGATGAGAAAACAGAACAAACACAAAGGAAATTGGGCCATCTAGCTGAAATAACATTGGATAGTGCATCAGTGATTGCATACTGATAAGAAAGGAAGTATTGAAATAGTAAAAAGAAAGCAAAAAAGTGGTGATGAAATCACAATTTTCGTAATTGTTACAATACTAGCAAACTGATCATTCAGTAATTTTCATATATATCCGAAAACATCTTAAGCATGCACCACATCTTCAAAGAGTAAAAGACCACTATTAGGCATTCCAGTTTCATACAAACAAATGCATTCTATACTTTGAGAAATTTATAAACTTTTTCAAGAAATCATTCAACCCAAAACCTTAAGTTATTGGATGAGGCCAAAAAAGTGGTCAAAATATTATTCTAACACACCAAATCACACGAAACATGGACAAATCATAACAAATCAAATATCTGCCACACTGAGAAGGCATTTGCTTAAACTTGCGATTTCACAAACATAAAAGCTTTCACACCACAATAATAAACCCTTCAACCCAAAGCTTAAGCTACTAGTGAGGCACAGACAATGGTTCATATATAATTCCAACTTCAAAATTGAATTTTATGTTAGTGAACCAACGCAACATCAGCTTATTGTCCACTGTCTATAACTCAGCATATTAGTAACGACACTAAATAGCAAAAATGAGGAAACTGAAATTAGAATGTCACTGTGCTAGGTATTCATATCTGGAATATATCAGATTTTCTCTAGAAACAGGTTCCACATTCAAGCTAATTAAGGCAACTTTAAACTCACCACTTCAGCAACTAAAAATTAGGAAAGGTTGGCTAAGAGACATTGGAAAACAAACCTGATGTCTGGGACTGCTGCGAAAGGAACTTCTCTTCAAATATTGACTTTGAATTTGCAGGACTACTGGATTTTGATGAAAGCCATCTATACTGATTTTCCACAGAAGTCAAACAATAATTAAGTTGCATAGACAAATTGCAAAAAACAAACAAATACAACTAGATGAAAACCTTGTTTGAGAAAAAAGTAGATTAAATGAAGGAAAAAAATGAAACAAGAAAAAGAGCTACTAGGGGTTTACATGCAAATAACAAGAAGCTTCCATAAAAAAACAAAATCTCCATCCACAAATTGAATAGGCTTAAGAGAGCAAGAAAATTTGTGATCGCTCACAGTCAAACTTATCCAATGACATATGATTAGCATGTTATAACTATTTAGGCATCAAGGAATATGGGCATGCACAGCTAAACAAGATGAGAATTGAACAAGAATACAGAGTATGCAAAGTTGAGAAATATCAAACAGCAATTTGATCATTGGAAGAAAACACAAATGATTAATCTGATGTATCAATAACAGACGCCAACACTGTATGAGCAAATCTGCAAGAGTATCACGGGTGATAACTTTCAATCACACACATACCCCAAGGATGGTGCAAAAAGGGTATAAACAATCTTATAATCAGCTATCCGAAAGGCAAAAGTAACAGCATACCGGAGAGACCCCTGAAAGCCATTTAGTAACAACAGCAAGGTCCTGCCGCCATTCATGCTCACGCTGCCAGCTTGTAGCGTCGCGTACCAAATTAGCTGGACCCTGCATAAAAAAAAAAGTCATAGCTAAATGAGAATTTGAAACAATTCACTAGAAGACAAGAAGAAGAAAGAAAGACTGATGAGTACAAGATCAGTTAGTGTAACCACAATTTAAGTAAAAATGGAGAAGCTGTGGGCAAAAACATATGGTGAAGAACATAAAAGCTATTTGTTCAAAACAGCATAGGAAACAAGCTAGCTTACTTGAGAATGTTGAGTCCAAATAGTTATCCTCCCATGGAAATTAGCAATAAGTAAGGCACGAGGACAAGAAGTAGGGGACCATTCAATAAATTGGACAGAATCACGAGGAGAATCTGTAACCAAAAAAAAATATGCAAAGAATGCAACCACTCATTATTTGGAAGAAAGGAAATCTATAAAAAAAATACACATAAGATTCAATCATGATAACTAAAAGGGCAGACTTGAAAGCATCATTTGTGCAGTTTGTGTATGCATTGGAGAGAGAGAAAAAAAAACAAACACAAACGAATGGAAACTATAACCTCATCAGACTTGTGTGCATAGATATCTATAGAAAAGTGCTCATCAGGGAAAAAAGAAAAGGAAAAAGCTCATGAGTAAACCCCAAATAAAAAAGTTTTTAAAGACATGGAAGCTTTTATGCTATCCGAAAAGCTTCATAAGAAAGAGTTCTCTTCCCAAATTTCACATGAAGCAGAATTCCAAAGCCAAGCTAACATCATAATTTTAGTTTCCTTTTTTTTTTTTTTGGAAATTTAGTTTCTTGGTTGAAGATATACGGCTAACCATTGACATTCAAGAAACCACTTATCAACAACGAAAACTTCAACTTCAATTGGTTAGCAGGTGATAAGTTAACAACTGTCACACTATAGTGTAACAAACCCATAAAGGTTCATTGGGTATAATAATAATACCTGCTATGACATTGAAAACTGCACACTCAGTTGGTCTCTCAGGGATAACAATATGTATGGGAATCCAAAATGGTGAATTTGCATTGGAGCTACAACAGAAAAAGAGAAAGATATGAAGAAGAACAATTGTACTTTCAAACAACTATCCACTATTTAAGGTCCATTATCAATTTATAATGAGCAACACATCAAAGAGCACAGACGCTAATCAAAAAACAGCAACAGAATCGCTCTCGATTCTCAGAGTACTATGAGGCCAAAACCATACTACGGTAAACAACAATATCTTTGAGGCTAAAACTAAATCTTCCTAAAAGAGAACACTGACCTTGGAATTCTAGCACATGTCTCTGATGCACAAGCTATAGCATTCAACTTTCCACACCAGGCAACAGCACTAAGAGAACAAACATTAAAATAACACGTGAATCTTTTAGAAAATAAATAGAAAAAGAAAGATCCCCATAGAAATGCTTGTATTCATAAAAGAAGTCATATACCTACTTTAAGATAAGATAGCAATTTAATCTTGGACAACATGACAAGAATATTGTGTTGCAGGGTAGAGATTTACTGCCATGCACAAAAAGCAACAGGCCTGAAACGAACTAAGTTCCAGTTTCAACTCAAGTACTTAAATTACAACAATTCATGAATGCACTGATCTGAAGAGATGGCAGTAGTAATATGTGCACAACTAATCAACTTGGCCTGTAACATCCCCAAATACGCATTGAGATCTACTTATTGCTCCTAAGGGCACAGGTACTACTTTTTAAAGATCATGCAGATCGCAAAGTAGACAATGGAAAGCTTCAGTATCATAAATCAAGAACAAAAATGACAATTAAGTAAGGGAAGCTCAGAAAAGTTGCATTTCAGTTTTGAGAAAGAGGAAATTAATACATAAACAAGTCCTTAAATACTCGAGGCTAATCTTCATCCCTGTCAGTACACGTTAGTCCAATCCAACCGTTACTCCTCTCCTCCCAACAACTTCTACTTATGCACTCACCATCAACCTTACCACCTCCTCACCAAACAAGTAAACTATAGAAAGCTGCAAAGGGCTAAAAGTCAAAGCACAAGATCACATTTTTAGCAGTTACAGGAACTCTAGGAATTTAAGACAAACAGAAGAAACCTTTAAGCCCATAAATTCGAGAACTAAAAAAGCCCTAAACAAGTTCAAATTACAGAACAATGCACGTGAAGAAAGTCAATATCAGCAAAAAGAAGAGGCTTTCTCAAGAAAATCCGTTTGATCCATAAAGAAGCTAAAACAATCCCAATGCAATCAACAGTTTCGAACACCAAAACATCTCCAGAGAAAGAAAACAAAACTTTCAAGGGAATAACCTGAAATTGCGACAAAGTTCAGGAACGCTCATTTTGTGCAACAAATTTGTGCGAGGCTGCTTAAGGCGAATACAGAAAACAATGGCCGGAGAAGCGCCGGAAGCCGCAGGTTCAGGCGGGGGAGGCGGCTCCTCCTCCATGAGGTCGTCGGGTTTATCAGCACTATCTTCGTCAGCACCGTTTCCGGATTCGGCTTTCTCAGATAGAACCACCGTGGCAACAGCGCTGCTTCCCCCGTCAGTCGACAGACCGGTGCTCTTGTCCTCCTCGGAATCCTTACTGGCAACACTGGGGCCCAGCTGCTGTTGTTGCTGTTGTTGGGTTTGTTGTTGAGATTGATTACTCATATCTCCCAATTAAAACCCTAAGGTGCTATTTATAAATAATATTAAGAGAGAAAGAGATAGAGAGACTAAGAAAGAGTAAGAGTAAGAGAGAAGAATATGAGTGAGTGGTGCAAAAGTCTCCCTTGAGGGCGACAGGTTGAGAAATTAGACAGAGAGAGTGAAAGTGGGGTTAATGTGGATGAGTAAGCGCCCGCAGAGAGAGACTAGGTGACTGACTGTTCTTTTAAGAGAGAGAGAGTGACTGGCTGACTGTTCTTTTATTTTCCTTTTTTGACTCCCGTTTATATAAGATACTCTCTTTTATTTAAAATAAAAGTCGTTTTAGAAAAATACACATTTATTAAGAAAACTAATAAAATTACAAATATACCCTTATTAATACCCTCATGAAGTTACCTCGTGACTCTGTAAAGTTATAAATGGTTGATAAGAGAATGAAGTTATTAATACTTTTAGAGTTTCAATATTTTCAACTTTTAGAGTTTCAATGTATTCAAGCACTGCAACTCTTTATCTTCATTTCTAATGTTTATACGGGCGTCCCTTCATTTTCACTGTAAACGATCTAGAAAGGGGTTGAATAGAACTTTAACCTTTTTCGTAAAGCTCTACAAAAAGTCAGAAGTTAGTACACACAAAACAATTTAAACAAAATTAGATGTAAAGAGTAGGAAAGAAAAACAAACATTATTTTTATAGAGGTTCGGTACTAAAACCTACGTCCTCTACCTAAGCTCCCACTTAGGATTTGGCAAACCACTTTACTATACACTTTTTAGTTCAGTGTGAAC
>JANZXV010000002.1:28563213-28574330 GCA_027576455.1 Erythroxylum roigii
TTCGCGTCTGCATTAGTGTCTCATAAAATTGTATTCCAAAATCTCTGTAAAAGAATGCTCTGTATTTATAGTGAGCCTAATTTGGTTAAGGCTTTTTGTTCATTAAATGGCTTTTGTAATTTATTGTTGAATGATTGTAATAATTGAAATTGCTTCCTTTTACCGTGGGCTCAAGTTGTCTACTGTTTATTCCGCGCATATGAGTGTATTCAAAAAAAAAATACTGAGATTCGTCTGACTGATGTAGTACGCCACCCTCACGGGGCACAGACTTGGATATCACCAACGATGTCGGGTTCGGGTCTCGCGGGAGTGGGGTGTTACATTACCATACCTTATTCTAGTGCAGTGGAAATCATTATCAAGTAGGAAATGAGGAATTCTGAGGAGGTTGACTTGAACAAGGTTGAGAACATAACAGAACACTTACAAACAAGGCTCACATTAATGAAATCGATGAAGAAGAAGGTTAAGGAGTGCGAAGCAGAAGAGAACCCCAACATAGCATAGAAGAAAGAGGATCCAAGGGATTTTTACATTCCTTGCAGTATAAATGGAGTCAACATAGGTAGGGCATTCGCAGATTTGATAGTGAGTACCAATATGATGCCCCACACCTTTAGTCAAAAGTTGGGATTAGACGAGTTAGTACCCACAAAAATATTAGTGAAGACGAACGACAAAATAGTCCATCAACCGAAGGTGATTATTAAGGATGTGCAAGTGGATATTAGAGAAGATGTAGAAACCCCTATGGTCCTTGGAAGACCATTCCTGGACACTGCTCGCTAAATCATTGATGTTGATAAGGGGAACTAACTCTGAGGGTAGATAAGCAGGAAGTAACCTTCAAAGTGTTAAAGAAAGACAACAATCCTCCTTTACCTCCAACTAAGGGCAAGGAACCTGAACCTCGAGGGCAATGCAAATATATTGCAGATCCTCGGAGTGCCTTCAGAAAGAAGTGGTCATCTAGAAGAAGGAAAAAGGAGAGTCACAAGTAAGGTGGAATCAAGGGCCTGACAACTCATGTGCAAATTGTTAGACTAATGATTGCATTGCCATTGCACCACTCATTTGAACCGCCATGAGCATCGAGCTACTGAAATTAAAAGAAGCGCTACATAGGATGCAACCCATGGAATTTTAATTTCCTTAAATTGTCTTCAGAAAGTTTGAATTCCATAGTTAGGTTATTTCATTTTCAAATAAAATTGAAAGGCGTAGGATGTCGACTTGAATTCTGTGATTGATGAAGTAAGCAAAGAGAGGTAAATGAGCCACAAGGAGTTAAGAAGGGATTTCAGAAAGTGGAGAATGACAAAAGAAAAAGAAAAATTAAAATTGGTGAAAAATTGCAGGCCATGATCGTGGCCTGCAGAAGGATAAAAATGACAGACACATGCATTTCGTGGCCTACGGAAAGATAAAAATGGCAGACACGCGCATTTCACTTAAAATTTGACCATTTTACCATCCAGTAACCTATAAATACATCTATAACTTCACTTTTTTAATCACTTTCATTTTCACTTTATCTCTCCAATTGCTCTCACTTCTCTCTACAAAATTACAAACCTCCAAATTTGTTTCAACTTTCACAGACTCACAAGCCAATATATCGGGAATCAAGCAAACAGTAAAGTGGGATCAATCAGCAGGGCGAAAAAAAGTTTGGGGATGAGGGAAGAGGAACAGCGCAGCTGATTATGGAGCACTTTTCCCGATCTTCTCGGATAAGGAAGGTACTCGTTTCCATTCCCTTCATAGTAAAAAAATTATGGTTCCAAAACATTTTCACTTTGAAACTTTAGATAGATTAGAACTGCAGGACAAGGTCGAGAGCTTAGCTAAAAAAATTCAATAGGGTTAATTAATTCAATTTCAATTCCCAGTTTACGAAGAACTCACCTTAGAATTTTTTACTTCTCTTCAATATGAATCCAACAAACCTAAGGAACTATGATTTAGGTTATAGAGACAACCCTATGGGCTTGATGATGACATTATGCAAGAAATTTTTGGTTTCCCCGAGTCTTCCATAGTGGATCAGCACGACGATTTCTGTGTCAGTTCTTTCTGGGTAGAACTAACTGGGTTAAAGCGTTGTGACGCTAAGAGCGCACACAACAACATTATTAGGAGTCACGAACACTTGTTAATGCACAAATTCATGTATCAAACCGTTTTTAACAAAATGGAAACTAATAAGTTTTTGGCGAAGGAACTGTTTATGTTGTGGTGCATGGATCATAACACCCCAGTTTGCACAACCACTCACATTTTTAATGCAATTATTGTTGTTCGAAAGAAGAGGAGAAATAATTTAGGAATGAGTTACTTGGTTTCGGCCATAACTAACTACTATGGAGTTGAGTGCAACAGACTTACAGTCTACCGTCCTGAGTTCATGAACCACTATCATCTATGTCGGGTTGAAATCTTGAAGTCCCATAATATAGAGCTTCAGAATATTAGTGTCAAGACACATGTCAAGGGTAGGACTGGTCAAGCAAGTTCAAATGCCCAACAACAACAAGAAGGGGATTTAACTAGTGAGGAGTCTGAAGAGGAAGAAGATGCAGAAAAACCTAGGCTGGAAGAAGGTACTGGGCACAATCTCCACAAACACCAAGGTAATTACGGATACACTCGCCGAGAACTCCAAAAGGATAAAGCAGGTGGCTTGAACCCAACAGCACCAAAGCTGGGACATACGTCGTATTCATTGCTATTTCAAGATTCAGGGCGTCCAGCTGCCACCTCCAACCCCATCACCACCTCCATCACTATAAACCTTGCTCTAAACCCTTTCTTTCTTTTTAATTTATTCTTTTTTATTTTTATTTTTTATTGTTATTTTTGTTTTACTTTAATTTATATTTCTTCTATCTTTATGTGTGTTTGTTATCACCTTCTCACATTGAGGACAATGTATTGTTCAAGTGTGGGGAGTGTTATATGTTTTATATGAATGTGAAGTTTGCATATTATAGTTGTTAGGTTGCATTCTGTGAATCGTGTGAATGTGCCAATGGCTTAGATGAATTGAAATTGATTTAATTTTGAATATGGTCTATTAGGTTGCAGACAATTATTAGCTTGCAGAATTAGTTAACTGGGGTTCTGTAATTAAATATGCAGCTTAATTAGTATTTAGTGCTTAAGTGTAGTCCTCTAAATTGTCACATTCATTCATAATTTGAGGCCTTTCAACTTTAGTAACTTTGCTAGTTTTTTTAATGGAAACAAGTAGCTAAAGCAACAAGTAGGCAATAAAATATTTATAAAAAAGTTGTTATTTTTTAAAAATAAGTAATTATTCCGCTGGCCTTTGGGTTATAAATAGAGCTAGTAGCCAGTTGTGTAGCGCCCCCTTATTGCATGGTACACACCGGGACGCCTAGAGGTCATTCCAATAAATATCCTACGATAACAGTGCGCTACGATCGATCACTACATTCGCTTCACATGGCATCAATATCATTAATCACTTATTAGCGTCATAAGAAAATCACAATATTTTTAAAACCAACTTTTTCTCATTTCATTTCTCAAAATAGAAAGTATACATTGTGCCTTTCAACCGTTACTACATGTACATCAACAAAACCTAGTACAAAAGTACTACTTGAAAGAGGAAAATATATCAAATCTATCTAAGCCATCCAAAAATCCCAACTGACCGACCTTTGAGCCATGATTTCTCTTATCAAATCACAATCTACACAGCAGTAGAGCCTCTCAGTAGCTAGAGTCATCTCTCGGTCCTAAAAAGACAATATTGCAATTTTGGTGAGTTTTGCGAACTCAATGATGTTTCCATGATTGATGGTTCACTCAATTCATACAACACATCAATTCACATAACAATTATTTCACCACTTTGCACTTTACATAAGTATCACATTTTCAATTAAGCATAAGCAATTATGCATCTCAATCAATCAAACATACTTAACAAGATGCATATGAAATGTTCATGAGACACTTTTCCAATTATTACGTTGTTGTGACCGAGTGCCTGGACTGTCCCATATCCATTTGGATACCGGGCTCATTAATAACTGTCCCTCATCCGATGAGGATACAGGGCTCATTACATAGTCAGCCTTAGACTCTTAATCATTGCTTGAGCTTGAGGTCTTTTCACTCATTGAGCTTTAAGCTCTGATCGGTGGCTACTCTGGTCTCAACTCCCATTATCTGATTATGCATTCATGAATGGAATGCATGTACCACAATCAATCCCATTATAAAGCACATAGGTCTTCACATTCACATTCAAACAACACTTCAATATCTCAATCTACATTACACAATCATCAGATCTTCTGTCCGGAATCCAAAATCAAACACATTCATTTATCATTCAAAACATAATTTAAGCAAACAAATAATTAAGTGAAACCGTCTAGGTTACTCATCAACTGCTCCTGAAGCTAGTGCCTGGAAGTTTCGGCAACGTCTAGAGGTTGACGTTCTAGTTGCTCTTCTATATTAAACAACATACACATGTATCACAATTTGTACAATCATAAGTGTCTAATAATGCACATGAATGAAATGAAATATGTACAATGCATGTTCATGAAAATCCTGGGTATTTTACCATCAATTTCATCACAAAATCATTCTCATAACAAAACTCATCTAAGTATAATTTATACTTAGGTTTATGCCTCACTAAAACCATTAATTTCACAATTCATTTCTCATTAAATCACTTCATATTTTTCCAAGTCATGCTTTCGAGTCTACTATTCACATTCAATCAGAAAGTGAAACTGATATAATTTGGTCATACTCTCTTTTAGAAAAGTGTTCCTTTATGTCTTATGATTCCATTGACACCAAAATCACTCAATTTGGTTTAGTAATTGGGAAGATATACCTCAAACATTTTCGGACTATCCATATTCAAAAATAGTGTACTATACACAACTTCCATTCAGAATTTGAACATCTTAGAGATTGAATCATAATTCGAATTTTTCATATGATTTGTATCCCTATTTCTATAGTTTATTCCAAATAAAAAATCATCTTAATTGGAATCCTAGAGATCCAGATATAATCAAAACATTGAAGTATGCTCAGTAAAAAGAATCATATTTACACTGTTCCAATAGGTTCCCACACTTTCATTTGATCAATCTTTTCCAATTCAATTCATAATGCTAAAAGTTTTTATAGAGGGGTAGAAAAATGTGTAAGAAATCTGTTGGTTTAAGAATCACTTCATTCGGAGGTCGAATGAAGAAGTTATGGCTAAAAGAAACAACCATGATTATGTCCTCAATCATATTGAACCTATTTTGGCACGATTGCCATAACTTTCACAAAAGATGTCGGATTGATGTCGTTTTTAGACGGTTTGAAAGAAGACTTCGATATCTACAACTTTTGTGATTCACTCGAGAAGGTCCGTTTAACAGACATGGACTAGTCTGGGGGCCTTTTTAGAGCCGAGAAGGTCCGTTTAACGAAATTTGTGACACAAAACTCCATCCAAAGCCTCTCCAATGATTCCTACATCCATTATAAAATCATATACACCCATAATCTTCTCAAACTCACCTCTTTTAGTACAAAACCACTTCATAACAACTCAAACGCCAATTAGATTTCATTAAACCCTCAACTCTGAACTCATTTAATTCATCATATTCAACTACATCTTATCATTCAAAAATTTCTATCCTTTTTCCATAACATATCTTATTCCTAAGTATTAAACACTTCAAATTCATCATTTGAAGGTTGTGACTACTTCATGTATACCTCAAGCTTAGCTCAAAATCATCCATTCCCAATTCATATTCCCTATTTGTTCATAAACACCCAAAATAGAACAAAAACATATACATTCATCCAAGATTTTGCTGCATCCAATTCTCATTTCCTCATCAACATTTGAGACTCTCAAAAGCAGAATTTAAACTCAATATCTTTATAAGAAATATAATCATATGTCTCTAGTTTAATCTAAATTAAGAATCAACTCATTTGGATAACTATAGAACAAGTTATGGCTAAAACACAGAAGCATATCAGTGGAAATTTTTCTGCTAACATTTTCTAGATTTTCAAACTTTCGACATTTTACATCTAACTCATCTTATACCTAGGTTATCTCTTCCATTTCATTTCCTCATCATTCTCTACCTAATTCAACTCAATAAATCAATCACAAACAAATCATGATCTATAATTGATCATTAATAAAAAACAGAACATATAGATATATTTACCCATTCATAACCAATTTTCTACACTCATCTAAAACCCACTTTGATGATCATTCCACCTCAAAACACCTCTAGACCATTACATGAATTATTACTCATCCTACATATCCAAAAACAAGATATGTACATAATTTTTAATCACCCATGACACATACATGAACATTGCATAAACAATTCATCAAATCGCAATTTACTCATCATTCTAGCTTAATTTAACCATACCCATGACATTTAAGGCATAACTTACTTGGTTTAGCTTCAAACTCTTCAAAATCTCACTCAACCCTAGCTCCCAAGCATCCCACGTTCATCATCATCTTGAGGTTGAAAGGCTTGGGTTTTGCTGAGGATGAAAGAGAAAGCAAGTTAGAAGGGTAGCATGTAAGATGAAAGGGTTGGGTTTAAGGTGCATGGAGATTTGAAGGATCAAAACTCATGAAGAAGATGAAGAAGAGAAGCCACGAAAATGATGGAGAAAACCAAAAATAAAACACCAATGGCCTTTAAGTGAGAAGCATCGTGGAAGAACAACATAAAAAGGGGATTAAATGATTAGTGGACTTAAGGCCTTGTTTGGCAAGTGACAATTATCACTTGCCACATGTCCCATTCTTATAGCTTAAATCCAATTTCTATTCTAATTGTCTCTCAAATTTTCAATGGCACTTTTCAATAAATCCTAAAATCATTTATAAAAATTTCCATTGCCATTGGATAGTAATTTATACTACCATTTAACAATTATCTTGCCACTTGGCATTTTTCCTAGTCCAGAAATTACCTCGAATTTTCAGAAAATTTCCAAAAATTCTCCAAAAAATCTAAATCAACAATTACACTCTCCAAATCAATCTTCAATACAAACAAACCACAATTCTCAATAACAATCACATTTATTAACAATTATACCTGGAATGTCAATGAATGCATGTACAATTATTTTCATGTAAACAAATTTCACTATTCACATGTATGTGTATGACACATTATGCATGAGCATGCAAATGCATTTTTAAGCTCTCATTGGTCACTCATATTTACAATTCTAACCTCTCCGCAAGTAATGGGATGTTACAAATAAAGCTCAAGGGGCTTAACAAAGGGAAAATTCATATCAATGAGTAGGCTATGTGGCTAATGTAGCTCACGAAACAAAGAATGCCTAATCATTTCACATTCATGCATATGATAAAAATGTGTTCTTAAATAGAAATTCAAGGCAAAGTCAGGATGCATATGTTATGAAGTTCACACATAAACAAACGACAATGAGACTGATATGGATGTGTCAGTCTAATAAGGCTTAAAATCTCACTGGCTTTTGTCCACCACTAGTCACTACTCTTCTAAAGATAACAGCAATAGTATATGATAAAGTTGCCATGGAATTCTTTAGTCAATTCATGCTCAAATTATGACTATATAGTCTTAAAAACAATAAAAAAAGAGAAAGTTTCTATTTGTTTATTTGATTTTGAAAACGCCTAAGAAGTCACGTAAGCAACAATTAAGCTAAAAATCGTGTATAAAAACTCAGATCCCCACCCCCACACTTAAAACTTACATTGTCCCTAATTTAATATCAATTGCAAGAAATGGAGCTTTTAACAAAAACCATAAATGCAAAAGTGTAAATAAACAGAAATCAACTTCCCTTGGGTTGCCTCCCAAGTAATACCTTTGTTTATCGTCGTTGGCTTAACTCCATATTGCTCAATCTTCATAAGTAGGGATTTCTAACTCTATCACTTCCACATCCTCCACTCGAAGTCCTTCATTTTTAGCTGATGACCATTGACTTTGAATTTCTTGTTCATCTGTAAGCTTTCAATTTCAGTTGCACCATGCGGAAACACATTAGTAACAACAAAATGTCCAATCTAACAGGAATGTAATTTACCTGGGAAAAGCTTAAGTCATAAATGTTAGAGAAGAACTTTTTGTCCAACAATAAAATTCTTCCTAACAATCATCTTATTATGAAATTGCTTCATCTTTTCCTTGTAAATTTCTACATTCTCATAAGATTCAAGCCTAAGCTCTTCCAATTCTTGTAGTTGCAACTTTCTATGTTCACTTGCCTTATACTTCTTCATTTTTCATTGCTTAGTTGCCCAAAAAGATTTGTGCTCAATCTCCACTGGAAGATGACATGGCCTTTTATAAATCAGCTGATATGGTGACATGCCAATCGGTGTCTTATATGTGGTCCTATATGCCCAAAGAGCATCATCAAGTCATCGACTCCAATCTTTACGATTCGAGCTCACCATCTTCTCAGGGATTGACTTGATTTCTCTATTTGAAACTTCTGCTTGCCCGTTTGTCTATGGATGGTAGGTTGTGGAAACTTTGTGAGTGACATGGTACTTCTTCAAAAGATTTCGCACCACTCAATTGCAAAAATGAGTACCCTTATTGTTAATTAATGCTTGTGGTTCTAAATCTAGCAAAAATGTTAGACTCGACAAATTCTGCAACAACTTTAGAATTGTCAAATGTAACAAAACCAAAGGAGGAAGGAAACTATCCCATAAAATTGATGCCCCATGTATAAAAAATTTCACATGCAAGGATTGGAGATAAAGACATTTGATATCTATGGGATAAATTATCCTGTTTCTGGCACTGTTCACATGCTTTGTAGAATATATAGGAATTTCAAAGTATATTTGGCCAATAAAAACCACATTTAAGTATTTTCCTAGTTGTTCTATTAAGCCTAAAATGACCACCGCAACCATAAGAATAGCAAAGTTCAAAATAGATTCACATTCATATTCAGGCACACATCTCCTAATCACCTAGTCAAAACAACACTTCCAAAATTACGTATCATCCCAAATATAATATTTTGAATCACTCTTTATTCTATTTAGCTCTACTCAAATCATTAGGTATTTTATGGTTCACTAGATAGTTCACAATATCAACATACCATGTACCTTATCTTGAAGAGTAAGTAGTTGCCCATCTGAAAACAGCTCTTGCAATGGTATTGAATCCTCTTCCTCTACAACTCGACTCAAGTGGTTCACAATTGAATTTTCTACACATTTCTTATCTTTGATCTCCAAATCGAAGTCTTGGAGTAGGAGAATCCATCTAATAAGCCTTGGCTTTACTTCCTTCTTCAATAAAAGATACATTAATGTTGCATGATCATAATATATAATCACTTTAGAATTAAGAAAGTAAGGTCTAAATTTATATAAAGCAAATGCAATAGTTAAAAACTCCTTTTCTATGGTGGAATAGTTGCATTGTGCTGAACTGAGTGATCGGCAAGTGTTGTAAATGGCATAAGTCATCTTGCCACGTGTTTTACCAAGGACAAATCTCAAATGATTGACTCTAATTAGGTCGTTGAATGATTGGTTCTGAAGTCAAAAGTTCTTTTAACTTGTCAAAATGCAAGTCAAAATCAAAGGGCACATCTTTTTGTAACAAATGAAAAAGTTTTATTGAGATCTTACTAAATTCTTTGATAGACCTATGATAAAAATCTACATGTCCAAGAAAAGAACGAACCTCCTGCACATTTTTGGGGTAGAGTAAGTTTTACATAATTTCTACCTTAGTTTTATCGACTTCAATTCCTCTAGATGAGATTACATGTCCCAAAAATATTCCTTGTTCAACCATCAAATGACATTTTTTAGAATTTAGAACAAGAATAGTTTTGATGCATCATTCAAGTACATAATTTAGATTATCGAAACATGCATCAAATGAATCCCCATATATAGTAAAATCATCTATAAAGACCTCAATGATGTGCTCAACCTCGCAGAAAATACTTACCATGCATCTTTAAATGGTGGCTGGGGCATTGCAAAGTCCAAACGACATCCTTCTATAGGCAAAGGTACTAAATAAGCATATGAAGATTGTTTTCTCTTGATCCTTCGAAGCTATCACAATTTGATTATAACCTGAATACCCATCAAGAAAATAGTAAATAGTAATGAGATTGTCCTGCAAGGTGTTCAAGCATCTGATCGATGAATGGGATTGAAAAGTGATCCTTGCATGTAATGGCATTTAACTTCCTGTAATCGATGCATACTCGCCATCCATTTTGCATGCTTTAAGGACAAACTCATTATTCTCATTTTTCACCAAGTGTAATCCCAATCTTCTTTGGTACCACTTAGATTGAACTCAACCATTTACTATCCGAAATTGGATAGATTATACCAACATTAAGTAACTTCAAGATCTCCATCTTTACCACTTCCATCATCGGAGGGTTTAATCTTCTTTGTGATTCTCTTGGATTCTTCTTCCAAAAGAATTCAGTGCATACATATTGAAGGGCTAATACCCTGAATGTCAACTATGGTCTACCCTATAGCTATAATATGGTCTTTAAGCACTCGAATGAGCTTGTCCTCTTAAAGCTTGGTTAAGTTCCTCACAATAATAACTAGAAGTGTTTCTCCTTCTCCTAAAAACACATATTGCAAGTACTTCAGTAATTGCTTCAGTTCAACTATAAATGCTTGCACAATTGAAGGTAGAGATTTCGTATGAGATGCTGGCAATTCAATACATGGAAACATATACCTTTTTGGCATCGATTGTAGTGATTGCAATGCTGAATCAATTTCTTCCATCTCATATCTAATTAATAAGTTAGAATTTTGGAAAGCATTTTCCTGCAAACTCATGCAAAGATGACTTCTAAATCATCATTACCTTCCATATTAAAAACTTCTTGAGACAAGCTATCAGTGACATCAATTGATAAAATAGAATGAATGTAATGCCAGAATTTCTGAGCCTTTTTGTATTGGTCGGTACTTGGAGATGCTACTGTATATTGATAAATACATATTTTATTTAAGTCATTTGGGTGTATAT
>JANZXV010000002.1:28587879-28606816 GCA_027576455.1 Erythroxylum roigii
AGAAAAAAAGAGAGTGCTATGAAAAAGAGAGAGAAATACGAAGAGAAGAAGAGGAGAGAAAGAAGAGAAAACAAGCTAGGATTTTAATTGTGTTAGCCTTCAAGAGAGATTTTGAGGTTGTTCAAGAAGAGAAAAAGGTAAAGGAAGAAAATAGCTTCCCTTTGAGCCAAAGATCCCTTCATTTGATGAAGAATGAAGGTAAGATCATTTTGAATCTTTTGAATTTTTGGAAGGATTTTAGTTCATGAAGTTTAGAAAATATATGGTGTAAGTATTCTAGAACCAATTTTAGTGATTGTGCTTTCTAGGATTTTCAATTGAAAACCCATTTGAGTGGGATTTTGTTATTGTATAAAGGGATCAGAAGAGGCAAGAGTAACAAGAGAAGAGGCATTTTGAGCAAGTCTATAAGCAAGAAAATCAAGGTGGGTACATGTTTATAATAGAGTATAAGCCACTAATGTTTGAATCAAGAAAGTTTAATGTTTCCAATTGCATCATAAGTGTTGCATCTACTGCTTTTGAATGATTTGAGAATGTGCTACATGTTTTGTATATGAATTTTGTTTGATTATGAAAATGATTTTGAAAGGATATCAAGTTTCAAAAATATGTCATTTTGGGCAACAAGTTTACAAGTCATGAATTACATGTTATGTAGGTTTGTGGTGGTCTCCTAAGTTAAGTCAAGTGTACTTCGACTAAAGGTTTCTCCCACCTGCCCGCTAGTCACATGGAGCTCCTTCACAGACTCCCCTAAGTTCACGGCTACATAGGACCATTATATGGAAATGTGCAGTGCGTTCTGCTTAAGTGCTCATGACAAGAGTGATGCATGCATAATTTACATCTCCCAAACCATTCTGATGTGCTTATGTGTTTATGTTATGTGAACAAGTTTGATGCATTCATGTTTTGTAGTTTGAGATTTTGATTACATGATGAGAATTAGAAACAAGTGCTTTATGGTTTTCAATAAGAGTTTTCTATGACAAGTGAACGTTTCAAAGGTTTTTGCTTATTTTCCGTTATAAACTGTTACCCACGAGCTTTCAAGCTCACCCCTTTTATGTCTCATCTTCAGGTGATAACTAAAAGATCAAGTGATCAAGAGCCTAAGGGAATTTCTTCAATTTTGCTATTTTGTATTTTGTAATAAGCCAATGGTTTAGCTTTTGATATGTAAATAAAGTTTTTCAAACTTTGTTGTTTAGTAGTGAAATAATAGATTGAGGTAGTTTCGGTTGTATATGTCCATTTTGACTTCCTTGGAAAAGGATTGAGTTAAAGTAATAAGTTTGTTTTGATGTTTGACTGTTGTGAGCACGCCACCCTTGTGAAATTATGTCTAATAAGGGTTCATAAAAATAACCCTATAGGATAATATGCTCACGTTTCATTATTTTGCAAGTGTTGGATTCCGGAATCAAGTAGGACCCAACAGATATGATATCAGAGCAGGAGTTGGGTTCCGAAAATGAGATCCAACAGCTTTGGCATCAGGTCAAGCGTTAGGCTCCGAAATCAAGCGGGGTCTAATAAAAGGAGTTTCTTTCCTTAGCAAATTTGAATGGTTGTGTCTTTAAAGTTGCAGTGGATGTATCCTTGACTTCTGTTTCAAAACCGAAGCTTCAAGGCGTGAAGCGTTAGATTGGTTGGACTGCTACGCCTCTTGGTTGGGTGAAGTTGAATCGTGACGGCAGTTACATTGTTAATCCTGGGAGGACTAGTGGTGAAGGGTTATTGCGTGATTCATTTGGTCGTTGGTTAGGGGGTATTCGTTTCAAATTAGTGTTTTAACTATCTTGGTGAGGGAGTTATGGTTCATTTGAGATGGTTTGATTTTTGCATAGGATCATAGTTTTTAGCAAGTCGTGGTAAAATCGTATAGCATGGAGGCAATGAGGATGGCGACTTGTGATGTTATCTCTTCGCATCCCCTATCTGTTTTAGTTGTGGATATTCAAGTTTTACTTGCTAAGAATTGGATTTGTTCTATTAGGTACATGCTTCGTGAAGGTATTTTTGTAACAGATTGCCTGGCTAAATTAGGTCATGACATTTCGTCAACTTTTCAGGCTTAGGAGGAGATTCCTCACGCTCTCTCCTTGATCATCTGAGCTAATACCTGTAGTATTTCTTCTATGAGATAGTTTTAGTTTTCTCTCACTTGTAACCCACAAAAAAAAAACAAAGGCAATATCACATGAAAGAAGATTCAAGCATAACTCAAGATGGGATGTAATAAAAGGATGATTGATAAATTTGATACAGTCGTCTTACATTAAATGCAGTCCTGTTGACTTGCGATTCCAACACTTGTGGAATGTTGTTAAAGTTTGGCATTGATATTGATTGAGCTGATTCCCCAATTGCTTACTTCCGATTCATTGGCTTCCAGAAGTAGACCTGGAAGGTTGTTGCCAGCTTTGATTTAAGTTGTAGCCACATGTTTGTAAAAGGTATCAAGAAAATTTGGAACATACCATTTTGTCAAATATGTTTTAGTGAAAGTCGAGAGTTTTGACTTTTGAGAAAGATATTTGTATGGAAAGTATTTTAAGAATCTTTTAATTGAAGATATTTAAATTACTTTATCAAATATAAAAATATTCAGAGTTAGAATTAGGTCATGTAACAGAATATCTGTTCCAAAACAGGATACCCCGGAAGGGAGGAAGACATGCAGAGAAGGTTAATCATTTACTGCTGCCTTCGGGTGAGTGGTATGAATGTCGGTGAAAGGGGATTGAATTGTGTGACAACATCATTAAAAATAAGCATCGGCTTTACTTTTAGGAACATTCAGAGCAGGTTAATCATTTACTGCTGCCTTCGGGTGAGTGGTATGAATGACGGAAAGGGGATTGAATTGTGTGACAACATCATTAAAAATAAGCATCGACTTTACTTTGAGGTAGGACATATTTTTCCCTAAAATCAAATCGAAAAGGGGCTTTTCATGGGCTCAAGTATGTAATCAATCCAGTGTTGCAAGACCGAGTTTTTCACAACCTATCGACAGGTGTGTCGACTTCGGTTTTAGTGAAATCTTAACGAGCCCTGTTTTTCATTTTAGTCTCAAATTTGTTTTGCCCGAATGTTTCGGATAAGAGGTTCTCTAGAAACGTAAATGTTTCTCGCGTTCAAATCAGGAAAAGAAAAAAATCCAGAGGGTCGCTGTCAAGTAATACGAAGACCGCAATGGTACGAAGAAAAGTAAAAGGGATATTTAGGCGACAACAGCAACGAATTTCGACTTGGGACCCCTTCCTCTGCTCACGCACTCCAGGTCAAAAACTCCCATCTCTAAACGCTTTTTGTGATTTCAACTCTTCCCCCGTACCCATGTCGCAGGACTAAAATTAAGCCAAATAAAACTAATCCCTCGAGACTTCCTATGTGTGTGCGTATAAAGTTTGCAGTTTTTCATGTTTTGTCCACCAGGTACTTCTTCTACTTTTGGATCCTTCTGTTTCGAAGCAGAGCCTGTTTTGTTTTGGTGGACTTTGTGATTCTTCCGATGATATCAGATATTTGTTTTATCTTCTTTCTTAATTCTTTAGTTAGGACGCTGATGCTGTTTGTGGGTTTAATTGTACTAACAGTTGATGTTGGATTCTTATTTTTCTGTTTGATTTTGGGTAACGGGACGATATCTTTGCTAATGCAATTAATTCTCTTCTCTCTTTTTGTTCTTTTCCCTTTTCCTGGTTTTGGAAGGTATATGCAAGGAGCTAAGTGATTTAGAAGATAAGAAACGGTGGATTGCTTGCGGGGAAATATGAAGTGTAGTTGCTTTAAGATAGCGGCTAATGACAGAAGGCGCAGTGCTTCTCGGCTTCCTCATGACATTGATGGTGTGAAATTATTCAAGTGTTTGGCATTGTTTGATTCTAACTTATGCAAGTGGTTACTTGAATAATCTATTGTATCCGCACACCCTGAAACATGTCATATCCACTTTTAATGGGAATTAGGTTGGCTTCTGAATTGTAGCATATGGTTTCAACACCCCCTTTTTTTTTAAAGCACAGCCATATATGAATGCTTGTTGGAGGAACCACATCTCGTCTAGCCACGAAACATGATGGGAATATAAAACTCAATATTTGCTTTGGGGATAAATTGAATCATTTATTTGATGATATTGGATTGCTCATGAAATTGTAGATAATAAATCTGCCTTCTAGCCTGTTTATTTGACACTATGAAATGCAAACCCCAAAACATGTTGACGTCTGTTGACATCTATAATTTAATACCCTAACCACGTTCAGTTCTATTGCTTTTTGCTGGCTTCACTGAAAACAAGTTAAAACACTGTTTGAAAAGATTCTTGACAAATAACCTGTGGTGAAAGATAGGATACTGTGATGGGATTTACTTACGCTAGCTGTCACTTATTTTAAGTTCAGGGTTCTTATAGATACTGATGAGACTTCTATTGGTGTTTTTACAACCAAAGTTCATTTAAGCAAAAAACCGAATCCTGTTGCAAACCTCAAAAAGTATTTATGTCTTTCACTAAGTGTTGTTCTATTTTTCCTGTACAGCGTCTTCTGTAATTCACTACACTTTGCTTTACTTTTTTGTTTTTTTGTTTTTATAACTGTTGCTTCCCTTATTGTGTTCTGCTAGATAATTTGCTGCGGGATGTTAACCATATATCATACGATGAATTAAGATTAGCAACTGATGGTTTCCATTCCCAAAATAATATTGGCAGAGGAGGTTTTGGAATTGTTTACAAGGTACTCCAGTCCATAGATCCTTCATATCTCACAACTGTAAACTTCATGAGTAGATTTTCCAACTTCTTCATCTCGTAGTTGTAGAACTTTTGATTGAGTGGTATGCAAATGGAGATGGTTTATGTAAGTTAAATTCTAAATAATATGACCATCCATACTGTGTGTTATTCATTGAGTTTCTGACCTTACGCATAATTTCTGGTTGAGAACTTTTTATGGTGTTCTCATTACTTGGGCCAATGAAAATCTGTTAGTTTTCTTCAAGTGTACTATTTTTAAGCGAGAGGGATTTAGACTATAGCTTTACAGTTGGATAGAACACATGCATAGATTTTCTACAAGAGTATACCAACTCCCTCTTTGACATTATTTTTCTTAATATCATATTTGGCTTAATTGTATTAGTTTTACTTTTGGATGCTATCACATACTTTGAGATATCTACTTGTATTTAATGGCATTGTTTGAAGATATAATTCTTGTTCTTGTCCATCCCAAGTTAACCTGCGCCAACTATATTACTACGATGCTAGGGAACCCTTAAAAATGGACTACAAGTTGCTGTGAAGACACTTTCTGCTCAGTCAAAACAAGGGTTGCGGGAATTTTTAAATGAGATCAATACCATATCAAAAGTCAGGCATCATAACCTTGTTGAGTTGATAGGGTGCTGTGTTCAAGGATCCAATCGAATTCTAGTGTACGAGTACGTAGAAAATAGCAGTCTTGACCGTGCATTGTTGGGTAAGCTTAAAAGTGTTTAGAATACGAAGGGTTTTAATATTTCTGGACATAATGACTGATTTATTTACTATTTAATCATTTTCTCGTTTTCCTTAGCAGGTCCAAAGAAGATTAGACTGGACTGGGGAAAAAGATCTGCAATTTGTTTGGGTATTGCTAGGGGTCTTACTTTCCTTCACGAGGAACTTTTGCCGCATATTGTGCATAGAGACATCAAAGCCAGTAATATACTCCTTGATAGGGACTTCAACCCAAAAATTGGAGATTTTGGGTTGGCTAAACTCTTCCCGGATAATATTACTCACATCAGCACAAGGATAGCAGGAACAACGTATGTGCCTCTAAAGAATTTGATGAACTGTTGCTTTCAATCTTATTGGCCTTCTGTTTCCTTAATTAGTCAGCTCTAGACAACCATAGGGCTGCTTATCCCATTTGGTTGGGTTGTCCTCCTATTTAACAAGTTTGCTTTTTAGTCCTTAAATGCTTAGTTTGCCATGATTCATATAGAATCACAGATAATGATTTCCGGCCATCATACTAAGGACTTAAATATCTGCTAAATGGCATAATTTGCAGAGCACCTGATAAAAAAAAAATACCAAGAAAGAAAGAAGGCAAGATCTGGAACAAGGATATAGTGCTTATATATTCTAAACTAAACATCTTATGGCACACCACTAGAATTTGAATTTGAAGAAGAGCATTTCCACAAAGGAATATTTGGTATCTGCATGAGTGGATGTGAAGCCTGAGCAGTTATTATATATAAACCTGAGATTCCTTGAGAAGGAGAAATTGATTTTTGTGACAAGCAAAACTATCATAGTGACTAACGGGAAATAAAGTCAACTTAAGGGCAAAGAAGGGACGTAAATGGTGTGACTGTCCGATTACATTAAATATTTGAAACACCTACTGTATCTATTTTTTGGATTTATTTGCAACCAATATACATGTTCAATAGCTGATATGAGTTTATTTAAATGCATTAGACATCTATATCTTTCCTGTTAACCGATAGTCACCTTAAGCTTGATGGTCTGGAGCACCTTTCTTGCTCTCTTATTTCCTATTTTTGTAGTCACCAAAGGAAAAGTGAAGTGGAAGGATAGTTTGTTACCTCAATTTCTTTCTTGGTTTATTATGTAGTCTACGTCTAACAATTGTGAGATTGTAACTTGTTTTTTGTCATCCTTCCCTTCATTCATGATAGTTTCTTAGTCAGTGTTGTCCTTTTGTAGATGGCTGTTTGTTTTCCTTCACAAAATATATATGGAAGAAGTGTTTTAAGAATTAATGACAAGCCTTTTGGCTGCCAAAGTATTCATAAGCATGTTCTAGAGTGTATAGACACCTTTATCTGTCGAAAATGTGGTTAAACTATCGTACATTAACAGTGTAACCCAACTTATCAACCTGTTTGGCTTTTTTCTTACAGTGGCTACTTGGCACCAGAGTACGCATTAGGTGGGCAACTGACCATGAAGGCAGACGTTTACAGTTTTGGAATTCTTATTCTTGAAATAATTAGTGGCACAAGTAATGCAAAGGTGAACTGGAGAGGGACAGAGAAGCTTCTCCTAGAGCAGGTGTGTCTTTGAATAGCTTCAAATATTGGTGTTTTCTTGATCTCTATATTGCTCATGTTGTTTTGGTGGCATTGACCGCAAATTAGGTGACAGTCACAATGCATATTTCCGCATTACTGACCTTGATATGTTTTGATTTGATAGGCGTGGCAATTACATGAAGAGGGGAAACTATTAGAGATGGTAGATCCAGACATGGGAGAATATCCTGAGGCTGAAGTTATTAGACATATCAAAGTAGCTTTTTTCTGTTCCCAAGCAGCAGCAAACAGAAGGCCTCTAATGAGCCAGGTTGTTGATATGCTCTCGAAGAATATAAAGCTTAATGAAAAGCTGCTCACAGCCCCAGGATTTTTCTCAGAGTCAGTTGGGGTTAGTGGAGCAAAGAAATCATCTGCAGACTCCAGTACCTACCAGATGAGCTCTGTTCCTGTCACAATAACTGAAGTGAACCCTAGGTGAAGAACAAAGCATGTTTCCATGAACAGATGGGAGGAAATAGTTTACCAGGTTATATTTGTGCATTTCATTAATTAGACCGAGAAATTTGTTTCATTTGGCCATAATCAAAGTTACGTTCTACATGTCAATGCAAAAACTCTCGTACATTCATGCATCAGGAAGTAAAAACACAAAACTTGGTCCGATGCTAAAACGAGACGTAAGAACAGAGATTCTGACTATCTAAATAATTAGCTCCGTGGCATTAAAAAACAAAAAGTTTAGTGAAAAATGTATATAGCCAAAAACAAAAGCAAGAGCCGCATACATAATCCAGTCTTGGTTTACAAAATCAACTCTCAAGATCATGCTCATGGTACAAAACAAATATTTGGATCAAATTAACCAATGTTTGAATCCAATCAAGCAGCCCGTGGTGTGGGCTCTGGTTCTTTTGCATCAGCCGCAGGAACCTTTTCTTTGGATAAATTTGTAGAACCATCAGCAGTAGTAGCATCTTTGACATCTTTACCAGTCTTGGCATCTTTTGCATCCTTCCCGTCTTTCTCTTTGGCATCCTTTGCAGGTGCAGGTGCAGGTGGCATCATGTGAGGAGGAGGTGTGTGCTTTAGCTTCACAAGTATATGGCGCAATCTGGAAAGATCTGTGGGCTTTCCAGGCTTTGGGCCTTGGATGACTGTAATGGATGGCTTCTTGTCTTGATCCTTCTTTCCTCTCCTCTTCTCAATATTGGGAACTTCATTGGGGATAAGCTCTGATATTGCCTTCCAGTACTGTTTATCTACCTCTTTATGAAACTTCTCTTGGTTTGCTAAGAATAACTGTTCCATACGCAAAAGCCAACATCCTAGTTTAGTAAAACAGAGTAAGACCCCAGAGAAAGAAAGTTCATTGACATCTTTACCTTCTCTCTTTCTCTGTTATTAGTTCTGTTGCTCTCAACATTGACCTTTCTCTTCTCATAGAATGCTTGTATATACTCCTCAGCTTCTTCAATGATCTGCTTCCTCGTCTCCTTCTCCCTCTTCTCCTTCTCTTCTAGTTGAACAGAATTCTGACTGTGCAGCAAAATCCGAGGAAATAATTTTGATTGGAAGAGTACATCCAACAAATGATGAATGCTTTCACATATCATAAGCATAAGAACGCTAGAGATTGTATACTCATATGTGGACAACGTATCAACACCCCTCATCAGGGGAAAAAGGAAGCTCCCCATGATCAAGGTAACACCAAAAATGCTCAAAATATAAAAAGGAAAAAACAAAAAAGGAAGCTTGAAGCCTCTCAATTTTTAAAAATTACTAGTAAAAAGAACATAAAAAATTCCACAAGATTTCATAAACTAGCCAAACATTGAAGGGATGCCTGCCGTTCACCTTGAATGAAGTAATTACAAAATAGAATTTTGATATTTAAAATCAGTTTAATCACTATATCTCCAAAACTTTTGTGCCTTTTAATTATTAACCCGTCTTTTAACTATAAAGAAAGCAAGTCAATCATTCTGAAATCCGCAGTTTGTGACAAAAATCCAACCCGGAAAACAAGTACAATCACAGTTGTTGCCATATCTTAGCAAATAAGTTCCTAATAAGGGGCACTGTCATTCATATGATCCCAGACACTATTATTCCAGAATCAGACTAACCGAAAACTATTGCTGAAACAACATAGAATGAGATCATCACATTTAACTATTTGGAATAGGAATGCTGCCACTAATCTATCGGATCCAACTTCACAAGAAATTGTAAAATCCTATCAAAAACCAAGAAGACGGTCAAAACAAGTCTCAGATCAGAATATTTTTTTTTTTGAAAATAGGTCTCGGATCAGAAATTTTATATAAAAGTCCCCCAAAAATTACTTCCATGCAAACCTAGACTACAAATCCATACACATCTCACTAAATTAACCTTCATATCAATAAATGTTAATGTTTCCAGTGAGAAACAGCTTCAGCAAATGCCATCTCGTTCACAGATCAATCAATTAACAAGTACCAGAAAAGCTGAAGGACTTGAATGCCAATAATTAAATCTTCTAAATTACATTACAGAACTACAAAGCAATAACAGATCTAAGCTTACATGCTCGAACCACCGGATCTCAAAACAAAACAGCACAAATGGAAGAGCAAAAAGCATAAAGGAATCTCACCACCGCCACTCCCTTAGAGCGAAGCCTTCCTCCGGCGCCATCTGGGTGGGAGGAGGAAGTACGGGACCGTCGGAGGAGAAGATGCCATCGTCGGAAGCAGCATAACCATTGGCGTTGCCGTTCTCGACGTAAGGGCTATCGGAGAAGCTAGGGTTGGGATCTACATCGGGCTGTGAGGATCCGAAGGCAAACGCATCGGGGGACGAGGCAGTCGCATGGTCGATGGGGACGTCAGTGTTGTAGTCGGAGTAGCTATCGTGGAAGGGTGTTTGGTTTGGCTCATGGATCTCCTCCCCGTCGATGCCAAACGTGTGGAACGAAGTCATCTCGTTATCTCTCTGGAACACCGTAGAAATGGACTAATTTTCTTTGTAGAGAGTAGAAAGGTTAACGAGAACGCTAGGGAACTTTTTGGAGAAGATGGATTACTTAGTTCCTTTTGATCTGTAGATATGTTTTGTTAAGAGTAGAGTTGGAACATGTTTATTGATCACGGCTAGACTTTTGCATCAAAGGTTTAGTCTTTGTAATTATAATTAACTTTTGGACTTGGACTCCAACTGTCGTTGTTAACATCCATTTAGATTCAGACTCTCTTGTTTGAGACTAAGGGATGGATGGATGGTATTATATTTATGTGTGTGTAGGAAGTAACTGCACAGCATAATGAGATCATATTACATACTTCATAAGCTCTCATGTCATGTGGTGTTAGTGTCATTGACAAAAGATAGAAGACATGGCTGATTGATCAAAAGGCAACGAGCATAACCAGAGAAGCAAGGTTGAATCATCACCATCACTGTCACCATCACCGTCAACGCAAAATATAATTCATCAACAGTACATGTATCCTGGCTCCAAAGCATGTTGAGGAAAATGGAGGCCTGCCCTGATAACAAACCGCTCAGCAGCATGCAGCACTGAGGAGGGTCATATGGGATGGTAAATGTCCGTGGAAGAAGTTTGTATTGTGTACTCTTCAAGGGACAGCAGGAGCATTCTTGGCATGTCTTGCAGAAGAGGGCATTCGCTGTACAACTCTTGGAAACTCTGGTTTTAGGCGTTTACTTGCCATTTCTTGCATCGTTGACCTTATCCACATCATTGAAAGCATAAACAGTGGGTAACGAAATCTAATAATAATATGACAGAATCCAAATGCAAGAGCAAAATTTTGTTAGAATTTAAAATGCCCAACCTGGGAGAACCATGACTTTTAGGCGTCAATTGACCAGACGTCGTTCTTAAACTGGCAAGTGCCTTTTCAGCAGCCTGAAATTAAAAAAAAAAAAAAAAAGTGCGAGAAGATGCTTAGACTTCAAGCCAGTAGGCACTAGGGACCATATTATTAGCCCTAGGTTGAGGATAGACATATGATTTAGTTACCTGCACCTTGGCCTCATCCCACGTTGACCCTATTCCTCTTCCCAGAACCTGTCCCTGAATTTCAACCTAAAGACATGAAATAGAATTAGTCAACCAAAATCTTTGTAAAACTACTATTAGGACATAATTCATTCACAAGCAAAGGAAAAGAGACTCTCAATGACAAATGATGCAAGTAACTTTAAATAAGCCAAAGCCCCAAATCATAAATAGATCCAGAACTCCCTCACGTTCTCTCTTTTTCCTGCTCTCACGTGGCTGTCTACCACCTAGATTACTGGTGTGCTTACTCTTTTTCCAGATTAATCAAGTTTCCAAATTGATTTTTACTATTGGAATAATATCATTTCTTTTTCAACAGGTATTATGTCATTTAATGCAAGTTTCTTCATTATAAGATAGGAAATGAAAAGAGAGGGACAATAAAGGAGGGATTAAAACTTTGTCTCTTACATAAATCAAAATGGTCAGTATAAATAAATGATTTTCAACTGAAAGTTCAAAATATACAAACACGTTCTAACTATTAAAGAGAGAAATATAATCAACACAAACCTGTGCATGAACTTCGTCCTTCTGTACAGAATTAGCTAAAACCGGAGACTGAGCCAGAAAATTTACATCAAGACCCTCCATCATACACTATAAATCATTTCATGTCAATCCATGGCATGCCTAATTTTGTGAAACTTAGTAATTACTGAAGAATATATGCAAGAAAAACAGTAAGCAATTTTCTTCAACTTACAAATTCTTTGAGTGCTGTGACCGATCCCATTGATCTTTTAGAACCTTCCAGCCTAGGATCCAGAAGCCTGGATTGCTCGGGTGCTGTAGAAAATGAGTTAGGCTCATCTTTTGGAGTCTTATTTCCAAAAGAATTCAGATTGCCTGGTAAAAAGTTGTCATTTACACTACGATATTTATTCATATCCCCGTGTGCAGGTCCAGAATCAAGCTTACCACGCGACATGTATATGTCTGCAAAAAACATATCCAGATCGTCAGTTTCACACGGCTGATATGCTACAATAAACAGTACTTTTCTTAAGAAGGTCATAATAATCACCAGAAGACAGACTAAATGAAACATATCGGAACATCTTATCACAACAAGGCTTAAATGCAGTCTTTCAACAAAAGAGCGAGCTAAAATGAGAAAGACATTACATGTCTAGGAAATTCACTATTGCTAAAAAATAACTTGAACTTTTTGAGCAAAGCCTTCTAATTTGGAGCATATCTCAGATAAGGGACATGCCTCATATGCAAACATCAACTGGCTCAGCTCTAATTGAAAATCATAACTAAAAAAGTATTATAGAGGTCAAACTGAATCCTATACAGCTAAATTGATCTTTTTTCTTCAACTGAGCAACAAAAAAATGTGGGCCTCATAATCAAGTTGCATCACAATCTTGCACAAGTGTATCAAGTAACAAAATAAGAAGTTTTACCAGCTAAGGCCTTGATAGAACCCTCAGCTGCCTGTTGTTGGGCTTCCCTCCTTGTTCTGCCAATTCCTTCTCCAATTTTCTCTCCTGCAAACCAAGCCTGCCACCGCAATGTACATAGTAAGAAATCAGAAAATTTTCCAGCTTGAGAAAAAGATGATGTCAGGTTGCAGAGGCTATATGTTTCCCGTCTTAATATTATTGTTATCATTTGTGTTCAAGCAAATGATAAGAAATTTTAGTTGATCCTAACCAATAGATCATCCTTCATGTGCAGCTTGAAATTAAGGAGATGGCAAATCTTTCAAAGCTTCTATCCGTACAACATACCAAGCTCCTACTAAACAGGCCTGAGTATGTGGCAATTAACTAATAATGAAGAAACTATTATTATCTGATGTAAACTGAACTGAAAACTGAATTGTAAATGAGTTCCATCAAACTTTATGATCAATGTGTTCGTTTACTTCACAAGGATCTAGTTGGCCACAAAATGCAAACTTACTTGCTCTACAGCTATTTATTGTTGAACAATTGAAGATTATCTTAGTTACTTAGATTCAAACCCAAAATTCACAAGAAAAAAGAGTTCTCACTTTACCTCAATGGAGAACTGAAGATCTTTGCTAGCAAACAAAGAAGATCTGAATTCCACCTGAAAATTTCAATTTTGTTAGTCTTAGAAAAAACACAAACTGCAATAGAGTCACTAAAAAAAAGAAACAGGGATGGAAGCTTTATTTTGCTTCAATCTTCTCTTCCAAAATGCAAACTATATTGCAATACCTTCACCCCACACTTCATTGCAATCCCCTGTAACACCACTACTGGAGATTCTGTACTTGAAACAGCACGTTCAGATTCAAAGTCAAGATCCCTGTTACTGGAAGATGATCGGACCGAGGGAATTTCGTCTCCTTCAAAAGAAAAAAACGTAACAGCATTTTTCATTAGCTTTCAGAAAGATGTTATTAGAACTTCTGAAACATTTATGCTGGTTTTTTTTTGGTCCAATCTTTTAAAATGTAAATTATCTCTAGAAAAAAACAGTTGGATTTAGAGCTTAAACTTAACTCCACAGATCCTCATGAAGATCAAGAACAGTGATTCACAACTATTGACAACTAGATCAATGCAATTGCCATCATGCTTACCTGAGAAAGAACGATAATTTGATATCGTATGGCTTAACCTTAAACGGTCATCTCTATAAGGAGTCTGCAAACAGATAATTATAAGATTTGGATATGCTTTTTAAAGTCGGGGTAAACTTAGTATTCCCAAAAAAAATTATCCCCAAATCTACCTAAAGTACCAGCACCAAAAAGGATTACCTCTTTTGGAAATCTTTGGTTCTCATGAAGCACTCTATCAGATGGAATGGAACTTTCGACCTTAGGGAAGAAGGATGGCTGATAGGACCGATGCTTTTCAATTTGCATTGGTTCTGCATCTGAATGAAAATCTCTGGACACCGCTCGATTTAGTTGTCTTGGGCTCATCTCTTCCTCAGCTGCAATCCATCCACCACGTGATTGCACGCGTGGGACTGAAACTTGTATTGAGGGTTTAACAGGAAATGACGGTTCACTTGGTGTATGATCTCTTGTATCTTGCCCATGTTGTAATATAAGAAGCCTTCTCCTGGTGTCAGGATCTAGCTCTGATTCTGGCACTTCACCCTCTTCCCGGGCAGGCGAATTTTGCAAGCTCGGCTCTGGAGGACCAACAGGACCCAATTGTTTAACTAATGAAGTTGCCTGCGGAAACTGCATGCTTGGCAATGGTATCGTTGATTGTTGTGATGTCTGCAGTGGAATTGAACTTGAAGAAGGTGCCATTGCATATTGAAGAGATGGAACAAGCCTTGGATCAAGATTACTGACAGTTGAAGGAATTGTTGAAGAAGCTGAAATTGCTTCCTGAGTGAAATAAGTGGACATAATCTATACCAATTTTAACTTCAACTCATACAAGCCAAAACTTAGTTTCCAAATCTAGACAATGTATAGACAAGGAGCATCATTGTCAACAGAGATTTGAATTTTTTTTAAGGATGCAAGCATAAAAAGTAAAAGGACACAGACCTCAGAAATGAGAATGACCAACCTTTAATCGCCTTTCAACCTCTGCATCTGCCATGCCATCAAAGGAAAGGGAATCTCTGTTCCCATTTGATGCAGAAACATCATCCTGAATGAAACAAAAATTTCATGATAAACTTCCTATGAAGAATAGGAGTGGGAGATTAGAAAACATAATTTATCATTGTGATAGCCATCCCTTCATTTCAACTTTTGTACTATGGACAAACTGGCAATGTCAACACAGTGGATGACTCTATACATGTCCAGGCACCCAGATCTGCTATTACTAACCTCTGAAACCAAATAGTTTCCCACATCAGGAGGAGAGGGAATGCCACTGGTATCATCTTCATATGAAATCTCTGATATCCTTTGTAGAAGGCCCTCATCAAACTCTCTGCCATATCATGCCCATAAAATATCATAAACATTAATAAATTGCACCAAAAATTAGAATGATTGAGAAAGTTAAACTCCAGATATCATTCTAAAGAAGTATTGGGTTTATGCATTCTTACTTGAAGAAGCTGCCTCTGACATTGCAAGCAACATTTCTTGCAACACACAGTACTGGAATTGCATTACTTGCCTACAATATAACAACCTACTATTAATCATGCAGCTACAACGTAGGTAATTAACAGTTCAAAAAATGTATAACTTCTATGATGATTGTGCTATTGCACTATTGCAGTGTCAAGTAATTAGCAGATTATTGTGGTTCATACTTCAGCTTGAGGAGCATAGTATGGTGCAAATGCTGGAACAACGTGAACCCGTGGTTGATCTTTATCATCCCACACTTTCAACCGATCATCAATCACTAATGCCATTTTGGGATGGCATATTCCATCTTGGAAGACATTGAACAACGACTTCCTTAAACCTATAACTCATAATCAAAGGAAATAAGCACCGATGGGAAGGAAAATCGTATCTACGCAAAACAATGAGCACATCAACTGATTAAAAGAAGACATATATGATTGGTCAGTTAAATTTCCAGCTCAACAAAATTGAAGTCATACTTACCAGATTTTACACAAACAATACGATCCAATAATTCTTTTGAGTTTATCAAATTTGACTCTGGATCAAGAAGCCTCCACATTTCCAGAGCATAATCTCTTTCAGCCATCGTGCAAACATAAACCTCAAAACGCTTGCGCCCTCTAGCAGTCAAGTAACTTCTTAGATCCTCCCATGCAGGTCTCAATCTCACAAGAACGCTTGTATCCCGGATCTACATAATTAAGATAAAGAGTATTATACTTGAAAAAAAATGACTAAATGATGAATCCAACGATGATAGCACGTCTAATACTTGAAAAAAATGGGTCTTCCTTCCTCCACGCAATCCAAGAATAGAAAAGGTAAGACTGCTAGGACTCGGTATTTGAAGCACACTAGCAAAGCTCACAGAAGATTGACAAATACCATAATTTATCTTAATTTCCACAAAGATAATACTCATTTTCTCTTTATATAGTTGCTGGTGAATTATAAATTCACACTTAAGAGGATAAAACATACTAGTTAAAAGTTGGATGTTCAATAAACCATTGTTCCAAAGTAGTGTGATTTAAAGATGAAAACGGCACATCAAACAGTGGCCAAGGTTGGTATTAACACTAGGTTCAAAAAATACAAACCTGCGGATTGATACGAGTCAAAATAATGTTTTTCTCTTGCAATCGTATGAGTGGACGAACAATGGACTGATGACTGTCAGACAGGGCTGGAACAACCTCAGACTGTGTTTTGATTGGCTTTCCATTTTCAACAACTTGATCATTTTCGACATATTGCTTTAATATGTTCTTATCATCCTGATATCGCTTGATCTCTGCTAGCATACCTGCAATGCGCTGTGGGTCCAACTCACTACTCATTTTCCGCTGCAAACCCTCAATTCTATCTTCAAATGAACGCATCGTATTAGCAACTATGAGAGTTTCATCAAGATCAAATACGATGCCAAGGCATCTGAGGTTCAGCATTACTAAACAATTGTTATAAAGCCCTGCTGTGACAATGAATGCCCAGAAACACGGATGTTGTTTTTCTGTATCCCTAGAGTGCATTGCAACCAAATGAATTTCCTCCCCACCTGATGAAATCACTGCAGTCTGAAAACCAGGCTATATTAATCATATGTGATCAACCTCTATGATTAGATGAGAAAGCAATCCAACATCTCAAAGAGAACTGAGTCATGAAAAACTTCTCAACTCTCAACATTTCTATCTGAATTCACCTTCTTTCTCTTAATTATAGCCATCTGATAAATGTAGTCGAATTTGGCAAAAAGAGTCCTAAAGTAGTCTATAAAAAGCAAATCCATCTCCACATTAGTAGTATGATTTAAAATTAAAAGAGTTCCCAGAATTTGTGGGTTATGTGCAGTGTTTGGCAACAAATGGATTCACTAAAAATCAATTTAAACACTGAGTTCATAGGGATCAAATTTAAATCAGTAATGTTCAAACATTTCTTGTGCAGTATTTGACAACAAATGGATTCACCAGAAATCAATTTAAACACTCAGTTCATTGTCATCCAGGTCAAACCAGTAATGTTCAAACATTTCTTGTGCAGTATTTGACAACAAATGGAGTCACTATAAATCAATTTAAACAATGAGTTCATAGTCATCCGGGTCAAGTCAGTAATGTTCAAACATTTCTCAGAAATTTAGGGTTAAAGGAAAATGTCTAAAAATGGGTCCTTGTCCTTTGTCCAGAGTCCCCCTGTACAATAAACTCTTCAACTGGGTAAGGTAAGTTGAGAAATTTCCGACTTCCAAATTATTTTTACAGTTGCCAAGTTAAGAAATTTAAGTCTTTATCTGTACTTCAACAGGGGCATCTATACCTTGTTTTCCTGAACACATGAGGAGTGCAAAAGATGAAGCTGGGTATTCTGAGTCTGCAAGTTCTTTGACTCCATTTTGAAGCAAATCCCAGTAGAAGTTATGGTATGAAGGACTGCAAGAGGTGGACACCTCTCACTTGCTGGCGAGAAATGGCTTATTCTGATTTCGTTACTCGCCAAAATCTCATCAATCAGTTCCTGCTTCTTCTTGGAGCTGTGGATGTTCTGTTCTTGTTCAACCTGTTGTAGTTGTTCTTCACGCTGTTGAGGAAATATTTCTACTTCCCCAAGTAACTCTTCCCCTCTATACACCGTCTTATACATCTTTCCCCCAAAGTAACAAAACCCTAATTTCTCTTTCACAAATCCAAAACAAAACCTCGCGGTTTAGCCCCAAATTAACATCATCGTCATCATCGAGAGTGAATCATGATTACCATGTGATCCGTACGATTAAGTTAAAACAAGGGCCAGATGATCTCGTTCTAATTGAGGGAACAGATTAAAGAACAAAAATTAGGGATTTTCTTTTCTCAGATTTTAAGGATAGATAAATAGATCTGATCCGAAATCCAAAGCCACAGAACGGTGATTTCTCGTCCGAACTGGATTTGATGATAGCGAAATTTTTTAAAGTGTATATGGTTTGGCCGCTAGGGTTTCAGTCTAGTTTGGTTAAGAAAACACGAGAAGAAGGAATCAAAGTCTCCAACTACGGAAACCCTAGATCCAGATCGCTAAGGTCAGAAGTAGCGGCTCAATAATTAAATAAAGGAGAGGCTAGGACCCTTTTTATAATTTTGGATTTTGTTGTGACCTTGAACTAAAAATTCTAGAATGCGCTCGAAGATGGAACACGTAGATGAACAAATATTTCAAGGTTGGGGGGTTTGGCGTTAATATGTGCAAATTGGAGGGTAGAATGAAGGTTTTTTTATGTGGTACGTGGAAGATTTTAGTTGGATTTCCACGTGCTGGTCGGGGATTTTAGATTAGATTCTTTGTTCCACAGTACACGTCTTTTCTGTATCTGATGTTCTTTGCTTTTATTATTACCTTATTTTTGTAAGAACACTGAAATTTTTTTGGCCAAAAAACAAAAAAGAAAAATTGGGAAAAAATTGTGCCCTCTTCTTTTATTTCTCTTTTTCCTGCTTTATAACTTAATCACTTCTTAAGTGTATTTAAGGGAAGAAAACCCTTTATGTAGTTTTGACCATAAAATGCGAGTATACCCTTTCATTAATAGATTTCACCCGATGTTAAATGATATGGAATTGGATTCTTATAAGATACTGGTTGGGTCGGCTATTTTAGGCCCAAGCTCAGGTTCACGTATTTACGACCCATTTGCAAGTGGCAACCTCCCACTCATATACAATGACCTAAACCTAACAGGTATTTACTATATAAGTTGA
>JANZXV010000002.1:28606916-28616982 GCA_027576455.1 Erythroxylum roigii
CTGTTTACATCAACCATGCTTTCAAAAATCTTAATAATAAATAATAATGACAATTAATATGAAATAACAATAATTTTAAATATTTTACATATAAATAATAACCATAATTAATATAAATAAAGACAATCATCATCATATAATTATAAAATTAAGAATAATACAAAGCATTTAAAATATTACAATAATATAATTAAAAATTTTAAAGGTTAATTAAAAAAGGACTATTAAGTAAAAATTGATTAATTTCAGTATTTATTAATAAAAATTATTAAAATAAAATTAAAATTAAAATTAAAAAATTAATCCATTCAAAATTTTGATAAATAAATTAGAATTAGTAAAATTATATAATAAAGGAAAATAATTCATATAAATAATTAACTTTTTCATAATAAATGTGTTTGAAAATTTAAAGTAATGCCTGCAATGGCATCTTTTTTTTTTGGAATTCCAATGATAAGATAATATCCCGTGGATTTATCAGTAGGCCATTGGATTGTGTATGAAACTACATTGATATCTTCACTGCTTTTGTCTCGTCCAACTTCTTGAAAGTTGAAACTTCTTATCCATTCATATCTAAATATCTTAAAACGTGTCAACAACCCACAGATTCAAATTCAAACCTCCACTGCCCCCGGTAAAGTCGTCTAAACCAACCATTTGTTTTCCCAAAACCTGTGCTTCATCTTCGTCTAAATCAAATTTCCAATTCTTTTCCCAGCTTCCACTCTTAACCTAAAGTAAGAGGCTTTTATTGTTCCTGATCGTCTTACAACAACCCACGCACCGTATGTAGGCGGCGTGGACGACGTGACGGAGGAGAGCGGCGACACCACCAAAGCACGACAGACGGACGGCGGAAAAGAAGAAGACTCGACGACACCCCAGATCTGTGATTTGTTGATTGTTGTGTTGTTGTGTTGCTTGTTTTGCGATATCTGGTGTCGCAAGGAGCTTGCGGATGCAGTCGGTGGTGGCGCAACTGGAGGAGGTGACGGCCGAGGAGGAGGCGACGGACGACGGTGAGGAGCAGGCGGCGCGGCGCGGCACAGATGAGAGAAGAAGGAGAGACGACGGCGTGAGGAGAAAAAAATTTTCAAAATTGCAATTAGGTCCTTAGGATTTTTAATTTTTACGGTATCGGCCGGAATTTTCCGGAACCGACGGTACCGGCCGGTACCGACCGAAAATCACCGGTACCGACCGGTATTTTTAGCCGGTACCGATGAGGCTTGTTCCGTTCCGGATTCTGGCCAGTACGGTACGTTCCGGCCGGTACCGACCGGAACGGAACGAAATTCCAAACATTGGATAAAACATAAAATAACATCCTAACATTATAACCAACAACAAATGTTCCACTAGATTTAAGGATTGGGAAGGACATTTGGTTAGGGTTAAAGCATGTAATGTAGTTAATACACAAAGAAAAGGAAAATAAAGCTCAAAGGGGCTTAATAAGGTAGAAATCATATCAATAGGGTAGGCTATTTGACTAATCTAGTTTGAAAAAGAAAAAATGCCTAATCATCTCCATGTTAATACATGTGATAAAAATGTGGTCTCGAATAGAAATTCAATGCAAAATCAAGATGTACATGTTATGGAGGTCATATATTATCAAAAGACAATGAGACTGATATAAACGTGTCAGTCGAATAAGGCTCAAAATCTCACCGACCTTGTCTACCACTAGTCACTACTCTTCTAAAAATAATGCACATTGACCAACAATAAGAGTAAAAGTACATGTTAAAGTTGCTATGAAATTCTCTAGTCAATTCACACTCTAATCGTAATTATATAATCCTAGAAGCAATATAAAATAAGCAAATATTTGTTTTTTGTTTTATTTTTTTCTCTCATTTTGATTTAAACTTAAAACAAGCAAGAAACAAACCAACAATAAAACACACATGGATATAAAAAAGAAACACGGAAATTTAAACAAAAGAAATTTACTTCTATTGGGTTGCCTCCTAAGAAGTACTTTTGTTTAGGGTCACTGGCTCGACTCCACACTTTCTCACATGACAAAATTGTAATCTTCAAGTATTATAGTTAGCATCACTTCCACGCAAGGTTGTTCCAGATAGGGCCTTAGTTGATCATCATTCCCATTCAACATCCTCTATATCCTTAGAATTTCGATCTCTACTGAGTCCATGCTTTCTTGAAAGATATCGAATGTCTCTTCACCTTTTTCTTCTCTTTTTAATTCCTCTAACCTACTAGGTAAAGGTAAATAGTTAGTATCAAAAATAATCATGGACTCAGTACTCACCTTCAAGCCAAATAATGTACCATTTTTAGCTTTAAGCTCTTTCTCCACTTCTTCTTCACAAGCAATTCCTTGAATATTACCCTAAAAATTCTTAAGCTCCTCATCACTCTGTAAGGTTTTAGCACTAACATCTATTGGGTACATCTCAGGTTGATATGGCTGCTCCTCTTTGATTTGTGATTTTATGCGATCGACAGTTTCCATCATTTGACCCATTTGGCATTCCATGTTCAATATGCTTGTTAGATTTGTTGTATACCCTGTTGAAGCTGCTGTTGTATACCCTATTGGAACTATTATTGTACATCCTATTGGAATTGTAAAGTATTAGCAATCATAACATTAATCAATTCTTCCAGAGGTGTACCTGAATCATGATAAGAAACTTATGGTCTGTAAAGGAATTGTTGTGCGTCCTGCAAATTGTCACAGAAGTAATTCTGTTGATTATCCCATCTATAATTAAAATTTGTATGATCACTCTAAACATAATTATAAGGTTAAGAATATGAGTTATAAAAGAAATTACTTTCGTCTATGAATATATATTTTTCCAAATTTTAATTCACTAAATTGAAATAAAAAGTGAAAATATCAAGAATTAATTGAAAAGAAACAAATTGCAAACATATATGTACAAGACACCAATTAAAATCAAGAACAAAACTAAAACACCGTACTCCCTGGCAATAGCACCAAAATTAGCATGAACATCGTAACGTTAGTTAAAATAAAATAGACCTACTACTGTAATAATGGTGAGTATAGATCGATCACACAGAGAGTGTTCGGTTAAAGTTTATGAAATTAAATTAACCAGTGTTTAGGTCATGGGGGTTTGGTCGGTTTGAACTAAGAAAATAAAATGAAACTAAACTAAGAAAAACAAATTAAAGAAAACATGTAAAAATGATGAAAGCGATGAATTAGTTGGGAATCCAGATTTTTGGTTCTATCGCGACCTACACCCTAATTAAACATATTTCGATGATTTTTTGTTCTCAAACCTCTCATAGAAACTATTAATCGTAGGTTAATCTATTAACCCGAGTTTTCCCTAGGTTGTGTTCACTGAAGATACGATCAATAATCAAACCTAGCCATCGAATAACCTAGGATACGATCTCTAGATTCAATTAGAAAACCACATTATGAATTAGGAAAATCGATTAATCAAGGAAATAATCACATACAATGCGTCATTTAACCTAGGTTACGTCATCTCTAATTATTACGAATCATTAGTCGCTACATATGAATTTCAAATATAACAATTACAAATATATCAAAATTCTATCAATGAGTTTGTAAATAAACGATCCAATGAACGCATTAAAATGATCTTTTCACAATACCCAAATCCATACACATCGGAAAACATAAGCAATTTCTAAAGAGAGAAAGAAACAAAAATACAAGGAAGGAATGCTTAACTGGGTTCTCACCATAAATATCGCCTCTGAATTGGTGCCAGGAACTACCCCTTTATGGGTCTTCTCATGTTAGAGAGCTTACCTCCCTTTTTGTGCGCTCCTGAAGCTCCCAAAGCTCCTTCACGATTCAACCCAGCTAAAACACCTCTCTTCTTTTTTTCTAAGCCAAAACTTACCTATTCTTTCATATCCCCTTTGTCGTCACAAAAATGAAGGTTTTATAGTGAAAATTAGGGTTGGGTGAGCTGTCATTGTGTCACAGTGGTGCATAGGGCTGTCATGATCGTGAATCACGCTAGTTGAGGCTCACGACTGTGAGCCTCATATGCATAAGCATAACATGAGGCTGTCATGATCGCGAATCATGCTAGTTGAGGCTCATGGTTGTGAGCCTCATATGCATGGGCATGACATAGGTGTCATGCCCATGCAAAATAGGTCATGGGCTTGACAAATGTGTCACGCTGAGATGTGTTTCACGGCTATAACAAATCATTCATGGCTGTGAGCTCCTTCATCAATTTTTGGTCATTTTCTTGTATTATTCTTACTCTAATCTTCTTATTATTGCTCTATGAATACAAGCGAGTGTGAACCTCCAGAAAATGAACCAATTACAATACGTTTGATTCATTTTAACTCTTTTGCTTCCAAATTGTGCCTAAAACTACATATGAGTCAAAGTGAGTATCTTAAATAATTTCATGTAATTACTAAGTGTTATGGAATAACTATACAATCAATTAAGTATATATCAGTTACACCCGTGACCACCTCATGCACTCCCGTGACCCATATTTCTTTAATTCATCAACTTGTTACGTGTCATGTGTAGAGGGACAGCTCAAAACCTTAGACTTAAAATGAGAATATAAATAGAAAGAATAGAGGCTGGCAGCAGGCTAACATTCATTCAATCCCCAGTCTATCATAGACTCTATGGACACTTATTCGGAAGAGAAGAGAAAGAGAGAAAGAGAGAAAGTAGGGAAGACGAGAAGAGAAACAGAGAGAGTTGGTGAAGAGAGAAATATAGCAAAGAGCTGGGAGCAGAGTAAGCCTTCGGCCATTTGGTGAGAACAAGTTGAAGCAGAAGGTGAGAGCTAATACGGGAAGCTTGAGAGGGGCAGGAGACAATCACATCTCACTCACTCGATCACTATTTGCTTGCTTTGTTATTCATCTATTGCATTGTTTCTTGTTGTTTATTGAACTTGTTACTTTTCTAGCTTAGCCAACTATTACTTGCTTTCTTTTCATAGTTCATTTAGTTATTTACTTGGTTTGTTGCCTAAATACTTCACTTATATTGATGAAGATGGGATTGGAGTATTTGAAGATGATGAATCTCGTGATTTCCATAATGGGCTGATTTTTTTCTTGAGAATTAATATAGTTATTTTAGTCCACTATGCATGATTGAGTTATGGTTTTGTTGTCTTATTTATTGTTGTGGTTTCTAAGCATAATGGATATAATAAGATGATCAAACTTTGCATCATTTTAGTATTAAATGAAGGATAGAGAGAAAAAGTTTAATATAGAATGAGAAACAATGGATGCGTAGGTTAAGAACTAGAAATATATTAACCTAAGTGGTAATTAGCAGTCGAGTTTCCATAATTAACTCAGATAATAACTTGTTGAATACGAAAGTTAGATTAGCTTATTATTCTAGTTGATTTAGAACCTAACTGTTAATTTTAGTAAGACAACTATCCAATCATTTCCCTCAATCATGCATAGGAGATTAAATTACTGCAATTAATTCTCAAGAGTCTTCATTTCGATTAATCTATTCGTTTTTGCTTCTAGTTAATTTCGTTTACTTTGCAATCTATTTTGTGATTTTCTTTAAAGTCTTTAATCAACAAATTGGGATAAAATGTTTAGGATTGCAAATGTTTTTATTTTTGCTTTTGTTCATAATTAATTTAAGTAGATCAATTTCACCTCCGTGGGAGACAATCTTGGGCAATCACTATAACTATGAGTAGGACAACCTAGGTATTTTTAGAACTTATTTGGGTGCAACACTCATATCTGTGCTAAATTGCTTTGAGTGGAGAGGATGAGGTGTCTATCAAGCTGTTCAATTGATGGGTTAGATTGGCTATCTTAGCCTGTAATGTTGTCACTGAATCTATAACAATCATTACTTTTGGATTCGAGAAGGTTAATCGTTGCCTACTTTGTTTCGATGTCCAAATACAGCTATTGTTCGCCATCTCTTATAATAGGTTGTGTGTCGCTTCAACTGTTGTTCTCATTAATAAGCCACCAACTTCTGCATCAATTGTGCCTCACATGGGTGTATTAACTTTGTTGTAAAACATTTGCAAAAGCATTGAAAAACAACATTCAAAGTCACTCTGAGGGGCTAGGCAATGGTAGAGGAACCTTCCCCTCCTTGTCGCTTTCTTGGGATCTCGTTTTTTCGCCATCATTTCGTCATTGCGCCTAAAACTTTAAATATGTGTGAGAAAAATGTAGATAAATTATGAGAAACCCTTTTTCCCACACTTAAAGTTTAATAAGCTCACTAATTTATTAAAATGAAAGCAAACTAAAAAAAGAAAAATTAAACATATAAAATTGCAAACAAATAACCCAAAGAAAATAAATAAAATAGAAAAATAATAAAATAAACTATAAATAATTGAATAAATTAACTTATGACCTAATAAATCACCAAATTAAAATTATAAACATTGTAAATAACAAATTAAGCTAGCCTAATTATTTAATTACAAATTCAACCCTAAATTTGAAAATGAAAATCCTAATTTCACAGTTATGCCAAATTAATGAAATTAAACGTTAAACATATGAAAAAAATAAAAATTTGTATGCAATAAAACACAAACTTGACTTTAATTAACGATAAGAACAATTAATTGATCCTAATTTAACAAAAAAATCACAATTTAACACTTAGTGAGAAAAAGTGCACAATCCTACAATTCAAGTTAAAATTTTCCCAAATTCATATGCAATTAATCAAATTGAATCGTTAAGTCAATTAGGTATGGATTTAAATTCAAATATTAAACAAAAATTAATCATGAAATCACAAGAAAGAATTATGTTATTATTAATGTTTGTTTATATTTTAAGTGTTTGTATGGTTTTGAGCATGATTTGGATCTTAATTTGATGTTTCAAGAGGTGTTTGATGTGTGTTTGAGTGTATGGAAATAGGAAATTGAAGAAAAGAGAAGAATTGGAAGTATAGAAGTTGGCCACAATCGTGACAGAGAGAGCAAACAACTATTCCAGCAAATTTAAGCTTTTCCAACATGCGACTCTTTTTGTAATTTTAACATTTTGGGGCTATTTTTAGAGCCAAATTAAGTTGTTAAATCCTAGAAAGGACCCTAGAAGCCTTAATAACTATTTAAGGACATAAAACACTCAAAAAGAGCAACCACCATCTTCTAAAGTGAGAGAGCAAGAAGGAAGAGCAATATAGAAATTCCTGATTTCAAGTTTGGGTTCAAATCATGCTCTTTCTTTCTTTAATTTGTTTATTTCATTAAACTTGACGTGGAAATTGGATTTGAATATGTTATTCATGTTTAGGATGTTCTAATTATCATATTTGGATTTATTCTTGAGTTGTTTTGTGACTTGATTGTTGTTGTTTTCAATTCAATTTTCTAGTGTTGTGATGTTTAGGTATGCTAATACTTCGATAATAAATCGAGAGAGTGAGTCAAAAGTAATTTGATTAGGTTTGGTAATGAGATTTAGTGACCTAATAACTCTCCCAAATATCAAATTGGTAATTATACAAAGAGAGATCTTGTGTAAAGACCCAATTACTCGATAGATCATTTACGAACTAGTTGAAAACTTTAGGTAGACTTTGTAAATCGAAAGGTTGCAAAATCTGAAATTTTCTAATCAATTAGGGTTAATTGATTAGGTCTTGAGAAGGAGTAGTCTATCCCTTAGAAGATCTATAACCAAACATAACTGAATCAATAACGGCTTGATTCTCCTCACATATTTATGGTAGCTCATTTGTTATTTGATTATTTGCTTGATTTAAATCTTTTAATTTTCTGTTATTATTTTATTTTAATCATCTTTTATCTCCTTAGACAAAGTTTGGTTCACTTAGTTTTAATTATTTCCTCGTGGGATCGATACCTTTGATACTAGAAGTTACGATTCGTATACTTGCAGATATTAGAGGTTTTACATTATATAAAACTTGCTCAACAAGTTTGTGGAACCGTTGATAGGGAATTAGCTTAGGACTAGTTGAATTCCTTTCTTTTAAGAAATTATTACCCTTTCTTGTGATTGTGATACCCAATCACACGAAATTAAAAAAAGAAAGAGAAGGAAGTGTGGGCACAAAATAGAAAACACATCAATTTGGAAATCACAAGGCAACTAGGAGGAATCCAAAAAGTTAAATTCTAAGAAGAGATAGAAAGAACGATAATGGAAGCAACATCCTTATTTGAGCATATATAATTAGGGGTGACAGAACCACCTAGATTTCTTTTGGTCTAATAATTTAGGGACTCACATCAAACATCAAGGCCTGCTAGGATTTCAACAAGATGAGTCTAATTCATAGGATTCTAAATTGTTCATGATCATGGACAAGCTCATGAACATGGAAGAGGCCTAGAAGAGATTGGAAGGGAAGTTTGAACAAGTAATGGAAGATTATGCCTCTTCTATTCACAACCTAGAGGTTCAAATGAGCTAACATTATAGGGAATTATGTAAGAGAAGTGTGGAAAACATTTTGAGGAACATGGAAGTAAACCCAAGAGAGCAATGCAAGGCTATCATACTTAGGAGTGGGAAAGAGCTAGAAGAATCACTGGAAATATAAGCTAAGACCTACTTTGTAGAAGACCAAGAGAAGAAGAAGAAGGATGAAGACAAGAATGAAGACCCTCCATACATTCCTCCTCTACTTTACACACCAAAAACACCATTACCACAAAGGCTTCAGAAGAAAGAATTAGATGTACCATTTACAAAGTTCATGGAAAAGCTAAAAGAAAGGAAAATTTATTTGTCTTTTATGGAAGTGTTGAAACGTAAACCCAAAAATATTATCTACCAAGCAGACTTGGGATGATAATCAAATGGTAGCCATGACGGAAACCTCTAGCTCCTTAATTACCAACCATATGCCCTCATAGTTGATAAATCCCAATAGCTTTACAATACCCTGTGTAGTTGGTAATTTAAAGATTTCAAAATGTTTATACGACTTAGGCGCAAATATAAACCTAATGCCTTTGTCGATTTTTAGGAAATTAGGGCCAAGAGATGTGAAGCCAACATCTATACATATTCTTTTGGAGGACCAATCGATAAAGAAACCATTTATCTTGGCAGAGGATGTGCCTATAAAAATGGCTAAGTGATAATTTGCATTTTCGTCATGTTAATTCTTTGTGTTTTATATTCTTTTGGTAGGTTTTTGTGATGCGTTGCTTGTGTTTTTATGGTAATTCGTGTCTTTATGCGTTCTAGGTGATGAAATACCAAAGTGATGCAATTTGTAGCGAAATTAGCTAATCTGGAAACTGAAGATTTCAACATGACCATGTTGAAGGCAATACAGTGCTGTGCTGGCAGATTACTGCATGGAAATTTTGACTTTATTATTTAGAGATTTGGGCCTCAATAACACATTGAAGAAGTCAAAGCTTAAAGTCTTGTTTGGACCTTTTAAATGGGCCTCATTTTTATCATTTAGACCATTAAAGGAGGGGCCCACGTTATTTAATGCCTAAGGAAACAAAACCTAGAAGCAAATATAAGGGAGAGTGTTTACGGCAATTGAAAAGAGAGGAGGAGAGAAGATTATTATATCATATAAAAAGCTTTAGAAGTTGACGGCAACATGGAATTAAAGGGCTGAAGCATTAATTGTCATGGGCCCACATTCTTAAAACAAGAAACAAAAATCTAGGGACCTTATATATGCGTTGACGACAATGAAAAAAGGGAGTAGCTTTTGAGAGCAAAATCAACAAAAGGTGGGCGGCAAGGGGAATACAGAAGAGGGACATCGGCGGTAGCTAGAAGAAGCTGGAGAAGATTCGATAGTTTGGATTAAAAACAAAAGGACCAATAGAGGGACGACGACAGCAGCTTTAGGGAAGATTAAATTTCAGTTTTAATTTGTGAATTTCAGTTTTAGTTGATAGAGACTAGTATTATTTGTGGCTAATTTTTAATCTAGTCAGGGTACCTTACGTTTGATGCATGTAATTCGTGAGACTCCTGTGGTTTAATTGTTTTCGTGAATTTCTTATGTTTATTTAATCTCTGCGCTTGATCGATTTATTATTGTTGAGTTTGT
>JANZXV010000002.1:28635804-28654577 GCA_027576455.1 Erythroxylum roigii
TATGATGGAAATGAGTTCTGAAATTGTATATGGGCTTGAATTATGGATTTATATATAATTTGAATATGAATGTGACTGTATATGATTATGATTTGATTGCGTTGGATTCCGGACAGGAGGTCCGATGAATTTGAGGATTGAGAATTATTGAAGTGCTATGGGTATGAATGTGTTTGATTGTGTTTGGATTCCGGACAGGAGGTCCGATGAATTGTTTTGATGGATTGGAAATATTGAAGTGCTTTTGTTTATGGTTTAAATTGGTGATATAGACATGTGTGTGTCTTGATGGCAAAAGAAAAATAAGTTTTTGTTTAAATTGATGGTTAGGATTCACATATGAGGGATAAAATGAATTGAGGTTATGGAATTGATGAATTCAAAAGGGGAAATTGTTTTTTGCTTGATTAAAGAATGAAAAACAAAATTTATATCGATATGGATTAGTTTAGACCGAGTGTGTCGTACGGTTTCCAACGGGACGTTTCTTTAAAGTATGCATTTTCGGATGTCAGAATTTCAAAGTTTTTAACCTTCAGCTTTTTGATCCGAAATTAGAGCATGTTCCGCCCACGCTTTGTGATCACGCTTTTTGACTTTTGTGTTTGCTTTTTGATTCGATTTGATTTCTTTCGTTTCCGCCTCTTTGTTTTTTGAGTTATGTTTCCGAGGTTGGGTTCCGAAAACGGGGCCCAACAATTTCTTAAATGATTATCATGTATATAAGCTTAGAATTATATTATTATTAGTGTTTGATTATATTTTAAGTGTTTGTACGGTTTTGAGCATGATTTGGACCTTAATTTTATGTTTTAAGATGTGTTTGATGTGTGTTTGAGTGTATGGAAATAGGAAATTGAAGAAAAGAGAAGAATTAGAAGTATGGAAGCTGGCCACGATCACGGCTTGTCTTGCCACGATCGTGACAGAGAGTGCAGACAGTTATTCTAGCAAATTTTAGCTTTCCCAACACACAACTCTTTTTGTAGTTTTAATATTTTGGGGATTTTTTTGGAACCAAATTAAGCGTTTAAACCTTAGAAAGAACCCAAAAGCCTTAAGAAATATTTAAGAACATAAAACATTCAAAAAGAACAACCACCATCTAAAAACTGAGAGAGCAAGAAGGAGGAGCAAAAAGAGCAACCTAGAAATTCCAAATTTCAAGTTTGAGTTCAAATTAAGCTCTTTCTTTCTTTCCTTTGTTTATTTGATTAAAATTGATGTGTAACTTAAATTTGAATATGTTATTTATGTTTAGGATGTTCTAATTATCAGATTTAGATTTATTCTTGAGTTGTTTTGTGACTTGGCTGTTATTGTTTTCAATTCAATTTTATGTTGTCATGGTCTTTGGGTATGCTAATACTTCGATAATAAATCGAGAAAGTGAGTCAAATGCAATCCAATTAGGTTAGATAACGAGAGATGGTGATGTAATAAGTCTCCCAAATATCAAATTGGTAATTATACAAAGAGAGATCTCATATAAGAACCCGATTATTCAATAAATCACTTAAGAACTAGTTAAAAACGTTAGGTAGACTTTGTGAATGGCGAGGTAACAAAATCTGAAATTTTGTAATCAATTAGGGTTAATTGTTTAGGTCTTAAGAAAAAGTAGTCAATCCTTTAAAAGATCTAGAATCAACAGATAATTGAATGAATAACGATTAGGGAGCAAAATAACGATAGAATGATTCCTACGCCTATTCCTTGATTCTCCTCACATATTTGTGGTAGCTCATTTGTTATTTGATTATTTTCTTGATTTAAATCTTTTAATTTTCTATTATTATTTTATTTTAATAATCTTTTAATTATTTTATTTTAATAATCTTTTATCTCCTTATACAGAATTAGGTTCATTTAGTTTTAACTATTTCCTCGAGGGATCGACACCTTTGATACTACAAGTTACGATTCGTATACTTACAGATATTGGGGGTTTTGCATTAGATAAAACTTGCTCAACAACTGTTTGCTCCATCCTTCCATTTTTGTGACTATGAAAATGAATTTTAAATCCTAACAATAAGTCACTCAACTTCAAAGTAGAGAAGTTCAAAAAATAATCAAACGAATAAGCTAAGAATATAATAAGATAAAATAAAATAGATATAAAAATAATGGTTAGATTAATACAATCTAGCTTTTCTTAATATTACAAGTCCGTGACAATGACGCAAAAAATTTGATTGACTTCTTAATGGAGTTAAGATCAATATTGAATTATCCGCAATTTTATAGTGTAGTTGTAACTAGCACAAACAAGTACATATCGATCCCATGAAGATTGTAACTACTAATAATTACCTTTTTACTATTATCTAGCCTAAGAATTAGATTTTTAATTTTAATTAAAAATAAAATAAATAAATAAACTAAATTAAGATTAAACAGCTATGATCTCAGGATAAGTAAAATACGCAGAAAAATCAATATTAGATAGTAATGTCTAGGTAGTGAACCCCGTATGAATCTTTACATATTATTAACCTTTTATTGTGCAATCATATTATTGATTATTGGATTATGAAAAATCCTATACTATGTTTTTAACTCTCTCAAGACTATCAGTAGCTAATTCTTCTGTTGATTAATAGAGTTATTTCTAGTAAAGCACCTAGGATTGCTTTATCGATTTAAGAATTCTGCTATTAGGTTTAACCTTAATATAGAGGATTTATATCGGCTTATCTCTAGGTTTGCATGTAACTCTTTTCAATTATGGTAGATCTATTAATAAAAGAGGATTTCTTAGTCTCAATCATATGAAATCAAATAATGTACTAATATTTCATATATATTAGAACAAGAGTAAAACAACTAATTGAATCACAATAATCTATCAATAAAATTGCTTTGGGTAAAATGATGTTATCTCAAAATAGGGTTCATCACACCTAGACACTAATCACGTTTAGTTATTAATAATAACGAACAAAATCAAAGACAAATAAGAAGAAAAGCTAATAGAAAACAAAGGAATTATAATTCCAAATCTCCATTTTTCTTCTATTAAATCTTCTTGCAAACTTGAGGTTTGATGTTGTGATCTATTGGATCTCTTAATGTATTCTTTTTGTTTTACATGTCCCTTGATCAAAATCTTTGCCTCTTTAGGTGTTCTGCATTTCAAATCTACTGTAAAAGTCAACTCTCCTTATATTGCCTTCGCTCATGTCCTTTTATAGTAAATTTTAGTTTCTGGGATATACATGATCACTTACATGAGCCTGTGAGAGATTTTGTATATTCAAAAGTACCTGAATTCATGATTCTATACAGGTATAGTGACTTATATGGGCAACATACACAGCGGTGTACATCAATATACATGGCACGTAACTCCACACATCCAAAAATCAATTTCTTCAGTTTTCACACATTTACAGAGAATTACATCATCTTTATACACAGGCGTGTAGGTTCTCAATTACTTCAAATCTTTAAGTTATGCCACTGTTTCATCCAAATTCTTCTTTTTTTTTATTTCGAGAAGATTATAACCTATAAATGTACTTAGATTTATATGGTTAAGGTTATGATGCTTCACCTTCACAAATTGTTTAAGGGCATGTTTGACAATTTTAAGCTTTTGCATTAAATGAAAAGACTTGTGTCCTTGTGCTTCTTGCCTCTAACAACTGCTGATTATAGCCATAAAACCGTCCATCTGACTGAGACAATTGAAAAAATGAAATGGATCTCCATCTTTTACCAAATTAGTCAACTTCCGAATAAGTATTAAAGAGTGATATGAAAATATGTTATCCCCAAAGTGTATAGAAGAAGAAGGAAACTGACTAAGACAAGAGTGGTTCACCAAGGCTCCATCCAACTTCTTTCTTATCAACATGCCTCCTTGTTGTTTATTTGTCGAGGTGAATAATCTCCTTATACCCTTTAGTTCTAGTTAATCCACTTGTTGAAATAATTGTGTAAGTTCTTTACTTGTCCCCATTGTGTAACTAGATCCACCTTTAATTTCACTAGAATTCAATGAATAATTGAAATCACCAATTGCTAATCACGGATTTTGCATACTTGAGTGTAAAAGTTATAGATCAGTCCATAATTTTGCTTGTTGGAAAGAAAAATTGGAAGCATAAATTATAGTAACTTCAAAAGCAGGAGAGTTACCCTTCAACTGACAATGAATATGCAAGAATTGGTCACTAAGACGGCTACATTTAACCTCTATGCAATCATAGTAGAAAAGACAAATAATACGACCATTTTAATGTTAAGAATGGTTTGTAATAGTCTTCCATTACATATACCTATAAAGGACAATCCCGAATAAACAGAAGTGTTCTTTATTTTTGTCTCCAGGAGACCCACCAAAACTAGATTCTTCTAAAAAACCAAATCCTTCACCATAAGCTGTTTTAGAGGCTTCTTTAACCCTCTTGTATTCCACACTAGAATAGTCATCTAAGGGGATGGCCCCTTAAGTTTAGCTTTCCTCCTGATCGATCTTTTCAAAGAATTGTTAAGAGTTACTTAATTTACCTTAGTATCTGCTGTAATTACCTCCCGTAATATAATCACGTTCTGAAACTTCTCTTGCACCATACTAGTATCCTCCATTGCTTCTACAGATTGAGAAGACTATACTAGAGTCTGAAGAGCCACTACCATATACTGATCCAAGCATCCCTTTCCCTCTTGTGTATCTTCAAATTGATCACTCATTACTTGCAAAATAGTAATATCTGCCAATATGTTTGTAGACTAATTATTCAAAGCATTATCCTCATACCATAAGTGCTTATTAATAAGGTATTGAGTCTTAGTTAAAGAAACAACCTAAGGCCTCCCTTCATCTCCCTCAACTTGAATTGCTGATAATGAATTCTGATTTTCAATGTCCATCATTAGGGGAACCATCTGACCATCAGTATCACTTGAAGAAAGTTTGACCCCCAATAACTCTTCCTGCTAACCATTATTAAATTTCCTACTTGTGGGTACCCTTTCTTTAATTGTATTATAAGGTTTCCATGGATATGATAACTTAATTTCCAAGGGCACCAATTCCCTAATAGCACCAAGTTTTATAATAGGCAATGTATCTGGCATACTAGCTTCCCTATTGACCTTTACACAAATATTAGCATAACCTATGTGTTATATACTAGAAGTTTATATATCCATGTATAAAGGCTTACCCAAAGAGCAAGCTAGGAAGGTCAGCCCTTCCACAGTCCACAGCTATAAAGGCAAATTGTGAAAGTGAATCTAGATAGGAAACACTTCAACAAAATCTATGTCAAATTCAACTCCTGGTATCCACTTCCACACAAACATTGGTTAGCCTTTGATGTGCCACAAACCTAATTTCAGAATCTCATTCAAATTACTATCAGCAGCGAATTTAAACAAGATCGTACCATTGACTATAAGTAAGGTTTTCCCCAAACCTTTTTTGCCCCACCGTGTAAAAGCCCAGGCATGAATGATTGAAAATGTAGACCTTTTGCTCTAAAAGGACCCAACCAAGGCTAAAAACTAGGCCCTCGTGCTCGCTTGTAGAAGATCATGTGGGAGGCATAATATTCCATCTTTTATCACCTTTTGGAAATGCTTCATCATAATCTTAGGCTATTGAATATTAAGCTTCTTGTTCTATGAACCAGCCCTCTATAAAGGAGTCTGGGCGATTGTCAAGGGAGACCCACCAAATGGACTCGCTTCCTATCTAGGTGCTTGCTGTTGTGCTAACTATCAAGAAAGAACTAGAAAATCCTCCAGGGACTTGTAAGAAGATTCACCATCGATAGATTTGTCAAGGCTGGCCTTTGCAAGGCCCTCTATGACAAATGAGTCCTTTTTTTGGGAAAACCAATAGGCGTAGCCAACTGGAGAAGGGGACATTAGGTTCCAAAAAGGGAAAGTTTAAGGGTAATAAGGTAAAAAAAATATATGAGAAAAGTTAGACAAAATTGCATTTTGATAGCATAAAAAGAATTCAATATATTTGCCTAAAAATTAAAAGGCCTAAATATTAAAAGAAGTCATTTGATTAGAAAATTAGTGATATGGGAAGTGGCATAAGGTCCAAAATATGGGAGATACACAATAAATGTGCAATGGGCAGTTATAAGAGAAACTATTTAAGGCAAAAAGTTAGAAAATAACATATGGTAGGCAGTTAACTAGAACATGGATGAGAAGTGGGATGGATGTTGAGCAAAATTGCTTGAGGCCATTCAAGTTGACAGGATTATATAAATTCACTAGCATCAAAATACAAGAGAACATCCACAAATATACACACAGACAAATTAGAATATTCCAACAAAAATACCACGAAATTATTTCAATTTTCCTTTGCATTTTATACTCTCCCTGTCATTGTCCCCTTTTTTAATAGCTTGTACTCTCTTCTTCTTCTTTTTTACCTAGTTCAAATAATCTCTTTGGTTCAAATCTTATTCTAACACTTTTTAGTGTCTTAGTAACTTAGAATTTTTTAAGAAAAGTTTTTCAGAATTCCACTTATATCTTTAATAAGAAGTCCAAATCTTAAGGCAATTACTCCTAACATGCTCGAATGTCAAGTTAATTGTATAAGCTACCAATATTATCTTATTCTAAAAAATCCAAGTTTGGAATAAAATTAAACTATTTATGGATTTAAAAATTATTTTATCACCTAATTTTCAAGCGATATATAGCCATCACATTGATAGTAGTAAATGGTTCCTAAAAGGTTTGCTTATGCATTAGGTGAAGTCAAAAAAAAATTAGGTGAAGTCAAAAGTTTGCTTCCACAAAAAGTTGGCATTGATTTGCTATGGCAACTAATAAAAAGTTGTTTAAACAAGCTTCTATGATTAGCAGGACAATGTTCCCAATTTAAACTCCTGAAAGAAGACAACCCACCAACGAATAATCTCGACGGAGAACCAAACATGGAAACAAGGAAACCTCCAATCAGAGAAAGCAAATTTCTGTATACTATAAACCATAAACTATAGCCGAACCATTCCGCGGTTACTGGAAAACTGGTTTTAATAGATAAGGTCTGTCCAATATTTTCAAATCTTTGTCTGAATATACCACTAGAAAATAGTGTTGCAGAGAGAAAAGGCTGTCAACTGGCTAGCTAGTTTCTCTGGATATTCTTTCGGAAAACAGAGATTTCTTTAATATGAATCGTTAAAAACACTTCTAGTATTGGGGGCATAAAGTCGCGTGGAAAACAAGTTTAACCTAACCTAACGAGGACGTATGAATATAATTGGCCACATAAGTGTCTTCTTCCGTATCATTATAAGAAGACAACATTTGCAAAACCCTTTCTCTACTCCAGGTTGGTACTTGAGGAGAAGACAAAAATAAGAAAATACCATTTAACTTCTGAAGATGGCAATCGTTCAGTCGTACCCTACTTCTTATCTACGCTCACTCTGTTTTAGACTTGACCGGCGACCACCCATCACCCACGTCATATTCAAGTGGAAGGATGAGAACTTTCTATATAAACTTCGTAAATTTCCACTCAAGGCAGTACTCGGAAAAGAACTATAATTTTTTTTTTATTACTATACTTTCTCAAAGAATGTCAGAGGAAATGAGACTAGAGGTAGAATCGATCTCCCAAGCTCTAATCAAACCATCTTCTCCAACAGCTGATCACCTCCGACGCTACCAACTCTCCGGAATCGATCAAATGATGGTTACAACTTATATGCCTTTGATCCTGTATTTTTCGGGAGACAACCATACCACAAAAAACAAAGAAAGGTGCCGCCAAATTAAGAGATCTCTATCTCAGGCGTTGACTATGTTTTATCCTGTGGCAGGACGTCTCAGAGAGAACAAGTATGTGGAATGCAATGACGAGGGGGTCCACTTTGCGGAAGCCATAGCGAAATGCGCGATCCAAGACATTATGCAAAAGTCAAACTGTTATAATATTAACAAATTGCTTCCTTTTGGACTCCGACATGAAAGTGATTTAGTTGCTTTTATCCAAGTCACATATTTTGAGTGTGGTGGGATGGCAGTTGCCTTTGCCATGTCGCACAAGGTCGGAGATGGTTTGTCATGCCTTAAGTTCCTCCAGAGCTGGGCCAGCATTGCTCGGGGTGATTGCAATCAATTCGTCCCTCTTCCCGTCTCCGACAAGTTTTTTCCGCCTGTTAGTATCCCTAATTTTAACGCTGTGTTTGAGGTCACAAATGACAAAGTTGTAACAAAGATGTTCACGTTCGATGCGTCGAGCATAGCAACACTTCGAGACAAGTTTACCGATAGTAATGGTACCGAAAAACTCATTCGACCGACACGAGTTGAAGCATTGACTGCACTTATATGGAGAAAGATCACAAGCATCGCGCATATTGAAAATGACAAGACATTTATCGCAATTCATCCCGTGAATTTGCGTCCCAAAATGAACCCGCCACTGTCGGAACAACATTTTGGCAATCTTATAGACCTTACTGTAGTAGCAGTGCTGGACAATAGTACTAAGACATGTGGTGGGTTCATTAGGAAAATGAGAGACTCAGTAAGGAAAGTGGACGCAGAGTATGTCAAGAAGCTTCAAGTGGAAAACGCATACTACAATTTGATGAATGCGACGGATAAGGAAGTTATGAAAGGAAAGATAGTACCATTCAACTTTACTAGTCTATGCAGGTTTCCGATATACGACAATGACTTTGGTTGGGGGAAGCCTGCTTGGGTCAGCATGGCTCGTTGGTGTAGAAGCAATTTTGTTGCATTTTTTGATTCCAAAGAAGGAGATGGGATAGAGACATGGGTAGTTTTGGAGAAAGAAGATATGACAAAGTTTGAAGCTGACGATGAGATAGTAGCACTGACATCGCTTAAATCCAAAACCAAAAAATAAGGAATTATAGTTGATGACGGTATTACCTCTAGCACTCAAGCGGATATTCCTTTCTTATGTTAAAATGGTTGCCAATAAGCCAGCTCTTGCTAGCTAGCCTTTGTTATGTATGCCAAAAACCCATAATTTTTGTTAAAGAATACGTGAAAGGGGAATATTCAATAAAGGCGACTATTGTAACACCTACAGGGAACTTACAACCATCAATACGCGTAGCAACAAAATTCCTGTACATACATTCAAGGTATATAATTCTATTCTATGCTATACATATACACATTACAAAACTTCTCAATGCTTAACATTATCATTTAACAGGAGTAAAACATCTTTACATTTACATGGTAATTCAAAAGAAAACATGCAATTTCCTTTATTACATATACAACCATTCTTTAATCGAAAGACACAACTAAAGGTACTCTTATTCTTAGATGTACGCCTAGATCCCTGCAAATATACCCTGTACTTCATTCTTTTTGCTTGGACCTACATGGATTAACACCCGTGCTAAGCTTGAAAGCTTAGTGAGGAAAACACTTAGTTTGGATGACAACTCTACCAAACACATATGTTTATGAACACCGTGCAAATATAAATAATGATGGCATACTTAATTAAATAAATAATGCAAATATGATTCAATATTTTTTTTCGTATACCATAAATTCACCTTCAAAACTCAAACATTGATATTTAACACTCAATGATATAAATTATCAATACAAATGCAAATGCTCATTCATATAACGATTATTTATGTTGTCATAGTGTATTTCTTATGTCTATCTCTTTACTTTACTTTCTGTGTTAGACCTGTACATTTTATGCAAGTGTGGATAATGGGTGTTGTGGATATCTGAAGATATCAAACTGGAGATACCTGAGGGTATTGAATTGTGGATACCCGAAGGTATCGAACTATGGACACCGGTGGTATCAAACTGTAGCAGCTGCACTGTAACCCTATAGGCATTCCCATCTATCCACCACCAAGACAATAGAGTAGGCACTGTAACATTTCCTTTAACCATTTGTCAATTTCACCAATCATATATTAACAAGTCATATGATATACATTTCAAGTCATAGAGTATATATTTGTCTTCATACATGCAATTTATGGCTTACCACCATTAGAAGGGTGTCAAAATCACACTTGTATAATCATACTATATGCATATGAGTAATAAATATACATACAAATCATTTATGTACACGTAAATTTTCTTTGGAATGCATTATGCTCAAACTTATATTCCAATGTTCGGTCTCCCAATTAACACGTGGTAAGTCATATTTCATTTATTTCTTGGTGTTTAAAAATTTTCATACACATTCATAAAAGTTCATAAGATGCAGTAGAAATTGGAAACAAAAACAATGCTATAGTCATGGCAGAAACTCTCTCCATTCATACCACTACTTGTTCCTTAATATACATATAGAAAAAGTCAGGAATGGGTTTCGAAGTTTTGTAGAAAATTTTTCCTTTATGTCTATATTTTTTATAGAACCAACAATTAGACCATTTGGACTTCTAAATCATAAGATATAGGTAAACTATCACAAGCTGCTCCAAAACAGGGGCAAAATCAGGTCATCTTTTTCGATATCAATTTCCAAGGTCATAAAGCCAGAATTAAGTCAGAGTCCCTTTTAGAGATATTTAGTTCTATATATTAGGTTTCACATGCAACTAAAATCACACAATGTGGAGGTCTGTAGGCTGAGTTATGACTTAAATAATGTGATTGACTCAAACAAATCCTAGACATAATTCAACTACATAATACTCTCTTTTCATATTCAACCAATTCTATGCAAGATAACACCAAAATAACATTAAAGCAACATCCAAGCAACCATTCCACATCCAAATGAATCTTTATATGCATTCAATCATACACAAATACAGAAATCAACTAAGTGAAGTCCCAAACCTAAAAATTGACAAAGTAGGCCTTCTATTGCGTTTCCTTCCCTTCCTCTTTGGCTTTGCTTGACTCATAAACAAAAAACACCCAAAATATACCTCTCAATCCCACTTCAATTCGTATAATTTCGTTCCTTAATAATCAAAGTAAGAAGAGATAAAGGTGAAGAGAAAATTCCTAACTTTTACCTTGATTTCCACCTAAGATTGGCTTGATTTCGTACATGGAAAATGATGGGATGAAGAATGTGAAATGGAGAGGAGAAAAATCTAAGCTTAAAACCCATAAAATGTCGTGCATCTCCCCTCTCCATGTCCCCATTCCAAAACTTTTAAGACTTACACATATGCTTAATTCCTATTGGACACACATGCTTTGTTATTATTGGTCACACATGTCTTAATCCAATTGGTCCATGTGTTAACTTTAGAAAAATTGTATATTGGTCCTTCTTCTTCTCTTACTTCCCACATTAGGCTACAATATTATCAATTAATTTCATTCCCCTATGTCTTAATTTTCTAATGTAAAATTTCATACAATTTGGTTAATTATTCTGGGAGTTATACCCAAAACACTACAGGTTGTTTGAAAAGAGGGATATTAGCTAGAACTCAAATTCAAACCAAAATTCAAAAATCTTAGAGTTAGAATCAAATTTCGATTCCTTCATTAAATTTTTAGAGCTATGTCTCTATTGTAATAACCAATTAGAATTATCCAATTTGGAGGTCTAAATGCCAATATATGGCCAAATTATATAATTATGTTTGGTGGAACCTCTCCATTCAGCAAGGTACACATCCCAAATCAACTAACTTCAATCTTATCATGCAAGAATAACACAAAAACACATCCAATTTAGCCCAAAAAAATTCCATAATCAAATAGGATACTTCTTCTACAAATTCCCCTCACATCACATTCATAAATGCAAGCAACATATCAAAAGTTCCTATACATTTTTCACATTTAAGTGTGTATGTCCATGCCAAAACGAACAAATTACCCATTAACCTATGTCTTTTACATTAAGTACCATAATTTCTTTTACTAAGATGCATTTAATTCATTATGTTCACTTCTTAATACACCTTAGACATGCTATAAAACTTCCAGGGTATATGTTGGGGGTTACAACTATATAATGTAAGTCCATAACTGATCGGTGGCTATATGCTTGTTGAATGCCAAGATGCCTTCTGGGTGAGGTCTCGAAGGCTTTGATCATGCATCTTCTTCTTTTACAACTGATTCATACTAAATTGTATTATCATACGCAATAAAACCTCCCACCTTCATCAATTTTATCAACTATTAATGATAGTGTTTGTAATTTCTCTTGTTAGCGTCCATAAAAATGAAGTCAAATTTTAGTTTTGCATTCTCCTACAGTAAACCCAATTTCAGAACATTATTATTGAAAGCATTTTGCTCATCTATATTATTGGAAAATTCACAGTATATACCAATTCGTTAGTGGCTTCAGCATTATAAAGTTGATTTTATGCTCTATATTGAGTGATTATTTATGTTTTTATGGTTTATAGGAATGAAAAATGAGTGAAGACAAGTTGAATGAAAATTAGATGAAGCTCTTCTCATGGAGGCACAGGGAAGTAGCAACATAACTGTGTGGATCAACCATGTAATTCTCTAGAACCATATGAAGGAAGCACGAAGGGCGAAGACATATATAACCATGTCAATGACATACACGGTCATATGCCATAACTGTGTAGCTCTCTATAACAATGTACATCTTTGACTCAAGTGACGTTGTAAAAAACACAATCACTTACACGGTCCTGTATGTTAACATGTATAATGCACAAAAACTATTTTGGGATATAAAAAAGAAAAAGACATATGTTTGATTAAGAGTGGCAATTAGAAACACCAACAAGAAAGAAAAATAGAGAGAGATAGTAGTATAGTATTCTCATCTTTTATTGTTCTTAAGATTGGATTGAGAGTTTGTTGATTGACATATCGACTTTGTGATTCAATTCTGAAACATTGTGAGACAACTTGTTGATATGGGTTAAGATATTAAACTTTGTAAATCCTTATTTGAGTTTAATGGATTTTCTTGTCGATTTAGCATGTTGTTTGTCCCTTTAAACTGGAGGGTTTTTCATTTAAATCTCGGTGTTTTCTTTTTTAAGTTTTCATTCTTATACAGATATTTTCTAATTAAACTTAAAGAGTATTTTATTGTTGTTAATATTTAGTTGATCTTTCAGAGAGTTGTATTTTTTCTCCCAACAAGTAATATCAAAACCATCCTGATGGAAGGTAGAAATAACTTTATGGTCAAGTTGACTTTAATAAACTACTCTATTTGGAGGCCTATGATGGAGGACCTTTTGTATTGCAAGGATCTTTTCGATCTTATTGACATGGAAAAAGGTGTGAAGGATGATGTTCTTCAAAACTTGAAAAGATGTCAGATAGAAAATGGAAGAAGATAAAGTGGAAAACTATAGGCATGAATCTCAAAAAAATGATATCAATATATTAAACTACATGTCTTAAGAAACAAATCCTTTTAAGCTATAGAAAAAGCTAGAAGGACTTTACGAAGGGAAGACTACCTGTAAGAAGCCTCTCTGATTAAAAACATATAAACCTGGAATTGAAAGCTGGAAAATCTATGCCAACAAGCTTACAATGATGAAGATCATTCTTGATAACAAGCTTCAAGCCTTATTCCTATTTAGTTCGCTACCAACTAGCTGGAAGATGCTAGTGCTGATGATTAACAATTTAGCTCCTGAATGTATGCTTTGTTTAGATGTAATCAAAGAGAATATGTTCAATGATGAAATCAAAAGAAAGGAGATAGGAGTTGACAATTGTAAGCTTCTTTAGCAGAAAGCAAGGGAAGGAGCAAAAATAAGAGTCCCAAGGGAAGTGGTAAGTCTTAAAATTGTTCAAATTCTAAAGGTGACAAATAGCTGAATACATGCAATTATTATGATAAGCCAGGACACATGAATAGGTTCTGATAAAAGTGGAAGATGGATTAAAAAAACAAGGTCATCATAATAATGGAGATAAGAGTACAGTTGCAACTACTTCAAGCATGGATGATAAAGTATCCCTAGTTTATATGACAAGCGAATGCTTCCATGTTAATGATTTGAGTTTTAAGTAATTGTATTTCAAAAGTGGAGTACTGTACTTTTTAAACTATAAGAGTAAAGACTTTAGAACATAAAGATAGGAAATCAAAGTTTGCTAAGATTGTCGATATAGGTTATATCCAGGTTCAAATGAATGTCCGATGCTTATTTACTTTGAGAGATATACAACATTGTTGGAATCCAACCGTGATCGAATCACGTGCGCAGCAGCAGATAAATTTTTTTTTACAAATTTTTAGCGGATCCCGATAATTGATTAAACTTGAATAAAACACAAAACGATTTAGAATTCATAACCTTGTTCGCTTTTCGATGAAAAATCTGTGAAACGTTTTCTAATCGATTAATCACCAGCTATTCAATTGTCTAGCCTCTGATGGTATCCATAGAGCAATTCCCAAACTGCTTTTGAGAGGAAGAAGACAAAAAGTGCTAGCTACTAGAAAGCTCATCCCTTTAAATAGAATAATCATGACAGTCTTTCATTAAAATTAAATCTCTTTAATTACAATTAGAATAAAATTATAATTATATTTAATTTAATTTTAATAAAATCACATATATCATATTTGTTTCCCAATGTTTCTCAAACTTTATAATTAAGTCCAACTTAATTAAATTGATTTTTCTTTCACAAATTGCTCTTTAATGTGTGACCCATTAGGTTCCTAATAACTTGACAATGATTATAAATTATAATTCTAATTCACAATTAGAATTAGATAAATTAAAACTCCTTTTAATTTATCTTTAATTATCCAATTAAAAAATTCATAATCATAAATCATGATTGACGTCTAGCAATATGTCATGGTTACCCAAATATCAGGAATGTCAAAGTAATTGACTTAACCTGTTCATGCATGGTTATAATATATAATTTAATCCTTTCGTCATCCAATATTCTAATTGGACAGAGTATGGATATAGTGTCTACTCTTATCATTCAATTATGTTCGTTCTTGCTAATTAGTAATTGATTTATAATTGAATTTGAAAACTCCTTTTCAAATATCAATTCACCCTGGCCAGAGAATTTTATAAATCATTACCAATGAAGAACAATAGAATATTCTCTCTAATCCTTTATTGACTTATTCAATTATCTACATATGGTTCATACTGTATCCAATTACTACCGACAGAATTATTTAGGATAATTCATAAGTAGCATCAAAATACAATAATTCCCACACTAGATACCTTGGTAATCTTAAGTCCGAGGATTAATTATACAACCATCATTATGAGATAGTGTAACATCCCGTTACCAGTGGAGAGGTTAGAATAGTAAATAGGAGTGATCATTGAGAGTTTAGAAATGCAGTTACATGCTCAGACATATTGTGACATACACATACACGTGAAAATGAAATTTTGTTGCACATGAAAATAATTGTACCTGCATTCATTGACAATCCGGGTATAATTGGAAATAAATGTAATTGTTTTTTAGAATTTCGGTTTGTTTGTATTGAAAATTTATTTGGAGAGTGAAATTGTTGTTTTAGAATTTTTGTAGAATTTTGGAAAAATTTTCTGAAAATTTTTTGAAGTAATTTTTGGACTAGGAAAAATACCAAGTGGCAGACCAATTAATAAATGGTAGTAAAATTTACTGTCAATAGCATTGAATTTTGATACATGACTATAGAAATTATTGACAAGTGTCATTTATTGGAAATTGGGTTTGAATGGATTAGTTTTATTAGAGGAATGCTTGGGAATTTGACATGTGGCAAGTGACAAGTGTCACTTGCCAAGCTATGTCTTTTAAATGATTATTAGTTGAATTTTGACGCCCATTTTCTTGCTCTCTCTCGATGCTCTCTCTTTCAAAAGCTAATTAGAGTTTATTTTGGGTTTTCTTCTTCTCTTCTTCGTGGCTTTCTTCTTCTTCTTCTTCGTGGGTTGTGTTTTCCTCCAACACCAAGCCTAGCTTTCATCTCTTATTTGCTTCCATGTCAACTTGCTCTCCTTTTCTTGCTCACCATAAAAACCAATCTCTTCTTTTGGAGATGATGAACGTGGGTTGTAGGGGAAGTTAGGTATTGGTGATTTCCTTGAAGATCTTGAAGAAATCAAAGCTTAATCAAGTAAGTTTTATCTTTTAATGTTATGGGTATGGTTAATTAAAGCTACCATAATGAGGAATTGATGAATTGATCTTTGCAAGGGTTATGTATGCATATGTCATGGTTGGTGAAAACCTTGTGTTCATGTTTAGTATGAGTCATTAATTCATGTAAATGTATAGAGAGGTTTAGAGATTGAATGATTTTTTTATCAAAGAGATGATTGGATGAGTGTAGAACATTGATTTTAAATGGATGTTGTTATATGCCCTGTTTTTGGTTAATAAGAAATTATAGATCATAATTTGTTTGTGAGTGATTTATTGAGTTGAATTAGGTAAAGATTGATGAGGAAAGGTAATGGAGAAGATGATCTATGGATAAGAAGGTATAGATGAGTTAGATGAAAAGATTAAATGGTTGAAAATTTGGAAAATTATGCAGCAACATGATTTTGAGTATGCTCCATGTTTTTAGTCATAATTGCTTCTATAGTTGTCCAAATGAGTTGAGTTTTAGTTTGAATGAAACTAGAGGAAATTGGCTACATTTCTTATGAAGATGTTGATTTTGCATTTTGTCTTGAAGAGTCCCAAATTTTGGCATGAAGTTAGGAAATTTAGAACAGCAAAAGTTGTGAATGGATGTATATGCTTGTGTTCTATTTTGAGTGTTTATGATTTAGGGGAGATGAATTGAGTTTGGATGTTTAGAGCTAAACTTGAGGTGTACATGAAGTAGTCATGAACTTGGAAAGAATGAATTTTGAGTATGAAGTGTTTGATACATAGGAATAAGTTTATGTTATGAAAAAAAAAGATAGGAAGTTGGAAAGAAGAAGATGAAGTTGAGATTGATGAATGAAATGAGTTGAGAATTGAGTATTTAATGAAATTAAATTGATGTTTGAGTTGTTATGAAGTGGTTTCATGTTGGAAGAGATGAATTTGGGAAGATTGTGGGTGTATTTGATGATAGAATAAGTGTAGGAACCTTGGAAGAGGCTTTGTAGGAGGATTGTGTGATGTGTGTCCGTTAAACGGACATAGGAGTCCATTTAACGGACCTTCTCAGGTGTAAAAACACCATTGGGCCAGTGTATGTTTGTTAAACGGACATGGAAGTCCGTTTAACGGACCTTCTCGGGTGAAATCGGGTTGTTTGGTCGATTCATGTCCGTTAAACGGACATGCAGGTCCGTTTAACGGACCTTCTCGGGACAACTTCAGTAATTTGAGTTTTTGACCATGTTAGAGGTCGAATATCGACTTGGTGTCTTCATAAAAGTTTTAGATCTAGATGTCCTCTTTCAAATGGTCTATAAACGAAAGGAATTTGAAATTTGTGGAAAACGTTGGAGCATTCGCGCTAAACTAGGTTCAACTTGATTGAGGTCCTAAACTTGGTTGTTTCTTTTGATCATAACTCCTTCTCTAGACCTACAAATGACTTGGTTCTTGAAGCATCAGATTCCTAACAGTTTTCCCTACATCTCTACAAAACTTTGTGTTAATTGGTGTTGAATTGAATGAGATTGATCAAAAGAAAGTGTGGGAGTCTGTTGGAACAGTGTCAATGGGATTAGTTTTACTGAGCATAGTTCAATGTTTTGATCATAATTGGACCTATAGGATTCCAAATGAGGTGATTGTTCTTTTGGAGTAAACTAGAGCAATGGGGTTACAAATCATATGAAGAAGCTAAATCTTGATTCAATCCCTAAGATGTTCAAATTCTTAATGGAAGTTGGGTATAGTACATAATAACAGTCTAAAAATGTTTGAGGCATATTTTCCTATTTACTAAACTAAATTGAGTGATTTTGGTGTCAATGGAATCGTAAGACATAGAGGAGCATTTTTCTAGAAGAGAGTATGACCAAATTATATCAGTTTCACCTTCTTAGTGAATATGAATAGTAGACCAGAAAGTGTGATGTGGAAAATTTCTGAAATGAGACAATGAGAAAGGAATGGAGATTTTAATGGGTTTAGTGAGGCATAACATGGGTTTCAAAATGGGATTGATTTTGTAAATAAATTATTGGTAAAATACTCAGGATTGTCATGAACATGCATGATACATATTTCATTTCAGTCATGTGCATTATTAAACATTTATGATTGTACAAATTGTGATATATGTGTATTTTGCATAAATGGGTTGTGCAGGCTAAAAGTTCGCATTCAGGCGTTCCCAGAAATTGGAAGCAAATGCTAATCTGGAGCATACTGTGAGTAGACCGAGATGGTCTTATTTCATTGAACTCCTAAAATGTGACTGAATGTGTTTGTGTATGTTAGGTGCCGGACAGGAGGTCCGATGAATGTGTGATTGAGCCAAGTTTATACTATAAATTGGCCCAGCTTTCTTAATTGTTTATGCACTTGTTGACTCCTAATTAATTTTTTGTGTGCTTAATTTGGTTCCTCATATCAAACTTTCATAATTTGTAAATTTCCAGTACTTTGTCATGATTTGATATCGAATTCGTGAGGACAATTAATACTGCAATTCTTTACTTTTGTAGGAGCATGGAGTCAACCATCCAGAAAGTCAACAAGTCGTGAGACTCATTCCAGTAGTCGGGACGAACCAGCATTTCCATAAGTCGCGACGAACGAATTTATGAATTAATTACCTCGTCGCGACTAACAAGCAACTCCGTTCGTCGCAACGAATATCAACTCGTTAGTCGCGACGAATGAACGGATACCCGACCTAAAAATGGAAATTTTGT
>JANZXV010000002.1:28654677-28673006 GCA_027576455.1 Erythroxylum roigii
ACCCATTAGGTTCCTAATAAATTGGCAATGATTATAAATTATAATTCTAATTCACAATTAGAATTAGATAAATTAAAGCTTTTTTTAATTTATCTTTAATTCTCTAATTAAATAATTCATAAATTATAAATCATGATTGACGTCTAGCAACATGTCATAATTATCCAAATATCTGGAATGTCAAAGTGATTGACTTAACCTGTTCATGAATGGCTATAATGTATAATTTAATCCTTTCGTGATTCAATATTCTAATTAGACAGAGTATGGATACAATGTCTACTCTTATCACCCAATCATGTTCGTTCTTACAATTAGTAATTGATTTATAATTGAAATTTGAAAACTCCTTTTCAAATATCAATTTCACTCTGGCCATAGATTTTCATAAATCATTACTAATAAAAAACAACATAATATTCTCTCTAATTACATTAGAGTGACGAATCCTATATTGACTTACTCAACTATCTACATATGTTCATACTGTATCTAAATACTACCGACTGAATTATCCTAAAACGATTCATAAGTAGCATCAAAACATAGTAATTTTCACATTAGATACCTTAGTAATCTCAAGTCTGAGGATCAATTATACAACCATCATTATGAGATAATCCATAGACATATAAGTAATATTCCACTCGAAATTCCCATAATCGGATCAGTTCAGTGACTTGTTCTCTAATAATTACACACACATTAGTTTAAGTATCTCTACATTTTAATTTATGAGATCAATTACTTTCTTCATAACAAAGAAACAGAATGTGTACTAGTTTTACCATTTCAACATATCTAGTCTTGATGAAACTACAACTAGGAACATTTAGGAATAACACATAAGTGTAAATTGAATCTCATAATTAAGATCTCATCATAATTTCAATTACACGGTAAATATTCCAAGGATTTTATCTTTAGTATTAAAACATAAAATATTAATAAAATTAATAAACAAAGATAAATAATGCCTTTTCATTAATTAAAAAACTAATGTCATACATTAATTTGCATCCAATTGATTGGCTGAAAGGGCATGAACTAACGGACATATCTCTGATTTAATCTTAGTAGAAAAACAAAAGGGATTTGAGAGAGAGATGAGTTGTGTAAGAAGAAAGAAGAGAAACCCTAGATGGATTTTTATAGATTTCTAAACTAGGTTTTGGTTTTTCTACGTAGAAGGACTATGGGTAGTCTTAGTCCAAGCAAAATTTGTTATTATTTTCGATTTCTTAGAGCTTATGGATTTTGTTGAATGTTGGGTTAAATGAATCTTGGTTGTTTAAAGGAGACCAAGGAATGACAATCCAAAAGCAAGAGGAAAGGCAAGCTTGACTTGGATTTTGCAAGTAAATAGGTGGGTAATGTATTTATAGTTATTATGTGATTGGGTAAATTCTTGCTTATGTGTGTATGCTTACATTACATGAAATTGAATTGTTGTGAATGTTGAAAATGTATGATGAATTGTGATTATGTTATACCTTGAAAAAGGTCACAACATTTTGTATAAACAAAAAGAAGAAAAAGTATGAAAGTATGAGCATATGATAAAATGATTTGAGCATGATTATGTGCTTTTGTTTGGGAGAGAGAGGAACGTTTCGTTAGTCACGTGCACGTTGACCATAGCCTTCTCCCAGCTGCCCGTTTGAGGCCACGAGATCCCGAGAATTCGGACTCGTTTTGTTCACGGTATAAACTTCGATATATCCGTTTTGTTTCACGAAACTCTCAAGCCATTTGTTTGTTCATTTGCATTTTGATTTGTCAAGTTATGATGCAAAATTTGAGTGTCATGTTTTGATAATTGATTATACTTAATATGTTTTATGTTTTGAAAGTATGTTGAACTATGAAGATTTGAATTAGAATTGTGGAATTGATGGAATTGCTAGATATACATGAGATGGAGTATGTACATATATACATATGCTTGAATTTGCGACTAATTACCAATGGCTATAAATATATAAGCCACTGAGCTTTGCAGCTCACTCCATCATTTTCACTCCTTAGGTGCAGAGCGAGAAGGTTAGCAATCCTTGCAAGGTAATTGGACAAACTCCATGATAGCTACATTTAGTAATTAAGTTAATTCGACTACTTTTCGATAGCATTATAAGCATTCAATTGTATCATGTGTATTTGTATTTTTGTATTTTTTTTCTTCGTTAAGCCAATGGTGTGGCTTTTGTAATGAAATCAAGACTTGAAAAAGATCTTTTGTGTATATTTATGTTGATCTTCTTAGTTGAGATTGGGAATTGTTTTTAAAAATGGAATAAGGTATTGTATGATGTTAAAGGAAATGTTTTTATGTTTGTACTATTGAATGTTGGTGGTCTGGGTGTTGTCCAAAGGTTTCGTCGCGATGAGACCCAGAGTACACCGCAACGAACCTTTCCCGAAGGGTTTATGCACCAAATTTTGTAACTTTGCCGCAACGAAGCCAAACATCGTCGTGGCAAACCCACCAATGGTAACGCTGGAATTTCTTACAAATCGAGTTCAGCATGTCTCTAGCCCGATCTCTCCCAATCGCCCCAAATGGGTGTTTTAGGATTCGATACGAGACTCGGCCCCAACATTTGTGGTATCAGAGCGATAGTTGGAATTTGGAAACGAGATCCAACATGGAGTGTTAATTTTACGGCCGTTGTTTGTGAGTTATGGTGTGAGAAAATTTCAAAAATCTTTGGTCGATAGCGTGATGTTTGTTGAGTTGACTGGATGTTAATTGGGTATGTTTCCGGTGGCTGTCAATAGTGGCAACTGTGTGCGAAAAATTTCAGTAAGCATCATGGATTTTGTAGCTCTGTTATTTGCAACATTTCGGTGAAGAAATGTTTATGTTCATTGTTGATTTTTTTGCTTCCACGGGTGTGATGTTACTGAGAAAGGCTACAACAAATTTTTTTATTTACAACTTTCCGATCTTTCATTGAAGAAGCTGGAATTACCAAGGAAATTGCTTTTCTTATCTAAAGTGTGTTTGTTTTTGTTGATTATTGTTTAATCACTTAAGTGTTTATTTCATATCGTTTTCATTAAACATTGTTGAAAAAATCCTCTGTTGAGGTTAGCACGAGTCGGTTGTATTATTGGGTGTGAAATACTTTCACAAGTTGTGAGGAAGAGGGGAAATGTCGAGGGTTGAGTGAGCCGGCTCAATAAGATCTTGTATAAAACTATTATTGCTAGTAAAGTATTAAGCTGGGTGAGGGCCCTGTAGATGTAGACAAGGTGTGCCAAACTGCATTAACAAATTTTGTGTGTTGATTTATTATTTTGTTATTTGATTTTTTGTTTTCGTTTTTGTCAGAAAGTTTATAGCGACTGCAACCATTCATAATTTGTGTGAAACTACATCCTTTCGAATTTACAATCATTTTCTTATAGAACAACTTTGTTGCGATGTCCTAGGAACAAGATGCGGGTGTTGGCATCAAGATTGCTTATTTAGAGAATCTATCTACAATCACCATGTTGTCCACCTTTAGAAACACATTAATGAAATAAATCAAAAATGACATCCACGATCTTTTGGTAATGGATAAGGGTTGTAGTAAACCAACTTCCTTCTTCCTCTCTAACTTATTCAATTAACATATAAGGCACGTCTTGACATACAATTCCATGTCATTCTCCATCTTAAACCAATAAAAGCAACGAGCTAGGAGCGTCATCATCCTTTGGACTCTTCAAATAGGAACCCATTTTTTGAAGGATCATGATTTTTGTAATTAGTTGGGTCTCCGAGGTCCTTCCGATAACCTATCTTATGTTGAAGGGATATTTATTTGATTTGATTGATTGTATAAAGCATACGGCTGCAACATAACTGTGGAAAATATATTTAAAATAATTATTTAATATATTTTCTATTCTATTAGTATTAGTTAGTGATCCTAGCTCAGTGATTCCTTTATTCCATGATGAACTGATGGCATCAGTCTTATATTTTGTCTCTGTGACAAGGAAAAGGGTTTCACTGAGAAGAGGATTGTAACATGAAAGAAGTAAAGAGGTCATCCTCTTAAATATACAATATGGATTATGACAATATAATGTAGTTGGACTCTCGTGTCGATCTAAATGAACCATCCTTTTCACAAAGTTCAATCTTTTCTTGCTAGGAAAGAGGAGGACAAGTTATATATTTTGTCTCCGTAGGATAGAAATATATTTTATTCCTATTACCAAAAAAATCATTATTCATAAATAAAGTAGTTAATAAATGAATAGCTAATGGTAGGTTATCATTAGCCTTTTTCTTTATAGTGAAGGATATTGTATGTGTTCCTAAGAAAAAGAATTTGTCCATTTTTCAGAGTCTCAAAAGGGCGTGGAAACATATCAGAACTCTTAAGTGGAAATAAAAAGGAGATGTAATTTTAGTTCCTTTGAAAATGGTAATATCTTTTACACAAGAAGAAAGGGTTGATTCATATCGTCTTAATTTGGTTATAATTTCTTTATTTTCTTTTTCTAAGAATACCAAATAAGGGTCTTCTCTTACCCACATCGAATGAAACATGTTGAGTCAAATGAAAGTGGCTAAGAGGCTTGTGATTAAATGAGAGTGGCTAAGAGGCTTATGGGATTGGGGTTATGGATGATTATATTTTTTAGAGCGAACTCTAAACGAATATGAAACACATAGATACAAGTTATTCCTTGAAATGAAAAAACAGTTCTGAATCCACTTTGACAATAAACAAGGAAGCTATAAGTAATACAATTAAGAATCTCATGGAGAGTTCAATCCTGGCTCATAATGAATGCTAGCAGCATACTTAACACATGCAAGTTAGATGGGAAGTGGTGTTTCCAGTGGCAAACGGGTGAGTAATACGTAAAACTTACCTTTAGAAGGGGAATAATGGTTGGAAAAGGTTGTTAATACTTGTAGGTTGAGGAAAAAAAAAAGGAGGAACTTGCTCGACGAGAGGCTTACATCTTATTAGCCAATTGATGAGGCAATAGCTTACTAAAACGATGATCAGTAGTTGGTCTGAAAGGATAATCAACCAAACTAGGACTAAGACAACCCAAACTCCTACAAGAGGCAATAATGGGGAATTTTTTTACAATAGACAAAAACCTAACAGAACAATGCCACAAGGAGGTAAAAGGCTTATAGGTTGTGAACTTCTTTTCCTAGAGAATAAGCAATGACAATATCAAAGGAAGAACTATTGACTAACCCTATGCCAGTAGACATGGCAATACAGAGGATGTGAGCGTTATCTAGATTGATTAGATGTAATGCATCTATAGGTAGCTTTTTAGGTCCATCGTCAAATTGTAAGGCCTAATCCTGGACAAGTAGTGAAAACTATAAAGTTGGAGTGTGGTAGGGGCATAATGAATTTTCGATAGAACAGTGAAATGTGTAGATATAAAAAAGAATGTCATTTGGAAAGGTGTACTATTTCTTTACATCCATTAGTTCATAAGGGATTCAATGTAGATTTTGATGGGGATCAAATGGTTGTTATGTACCTTTATCATTAGAGGTCAATGGAAGCTCTTTTACTTATATTTTCTCATATGAATCTCTTGTCTCCGGCTATTGGAGATCCCATTTTGTATGAACTCAAGATATACTTATTCGGCTCTATGTATCATTAAGTGGGAATTATCTAGTTATTTGTGTAATTAGACATTACGCAGGTAATTGTAGCGGTCATCAAAATGAAAGAATTGATGATAAAGCATATGGGTAGAAAAGAATCTATTTAGATAGTCTTCTGTGGCTCGGCGACAACTAGATCAATGCATTACTACTTTAAGAAAAGTTCCTGACAAAGTTCACTCTGAATCTTTGGGTCCCTATCTTGAGATATGTAGAAACTATCTAAAAGAAGAAATTTGTTGTATATATATTCAAACCACTATTGGTCATATTTCTCTTTATCAAGAAATCGAAACTTGTATATTTATATTATTTTCTATTTTGTTAATTTCTATTTTTTCATAATAGGATTAATTGTTTAGGATTAATTGGTTATTGTTCCTATCGGTAAATAAAATGAACTATTTCCTTAGAAAAAACTAATCAAAGAATTTCATAAATTTCACCAAACTCCTTCTATATTTGCGATATAATGAAACAAATGAGATCAAAGGGGATTGAAGTGTGACATACGACTTAGAGTATAGCATATAAAATCTACTCAATGATTAATTCATTAATCGAGATATTGTATATTCCTAATAGATATATGACTATAAACTCTTGTAATATGTTGGTTGCATGAGTTATTAGATAAATATAAGAAATCGCAGAATACCGATCATCTAAGCCCATCTTATGTGAGTAGAAGATGATAAATATTGGACTCACCTGATGATTTAGGATAAAATGTTTAATATTAATTGTTAAATAGTAGTTAAAAATTAAAACATGATATAAAATGATCATTTAAAACTACGTAAGGGATAAGATTATGATTAGTGTATGAAGATAAAGTAATATAAGTATTTGGACAAAATTCTTGAAAATTAGAAACTCGTTCTAAGTAAGTGATAAGTTTCAGTGATGCATATCTGATCCTATGAAAAATTTTTCTGTTTAAGACTTTCTTATATTTCCAATTTTCCTTATTAATGTTTTCAATCTTATTTAACTAGCTTCCCTGTATGCTCACTTGGCAATTACCTTCAATTTTCGAGTTTCAACACCCACTTGGTAATGGAATTAGAAACAAAGTTAAACAGATATGAACAATTTTGATGGACAAACAAATAAATTTAGATCTACTCCATGGAAACAAGAATTGTTTAATGTCATATGATAGAACTATAAATATATATTCACATGAAATAATGGCATTTAATTTCGTTAGACATGACACAAGAAATGAAATCTAAAGACTTCTATTTTATTACATTTATGTATTAATTAAACTATAAATTAAAGTGATTTTCGAGTTTCAAAAAATTATAAAACTTTTATTTTTCTGCCTGGATGCTAGCACATGTAAATTATGTGATTTATCTTCTATCAAAGACGTAGGGATAGTTTATATTCCCAGGCATAGGTTAAGTTGGAAAGATGTACTTTGGTTATCTGATCAGAATGCAGCAAAGATATGAGTGTGCTTAGCTTGAGAGAATAAGTCATTTGGGTACTAGCTGTTCTACATCTCCTAATTCAACACCACCATTTTTCCACAGTCCTTCCTCCTGAAAGATCATCTCAATCTGCTCCAAAGACTTACCTTTTGTTTCGGGAACACACGTGTGGACAAAATAAACAGACAGAGTTGAAAGCAATGCAAAGACAAAGAAGGTTCCTCCCATTGTAATAGCACGCGACACTGAGAGGAAGGACATAGTGACCAGACCACTACTGACCCTACTTCCAACTGAACCAAAAGCCGACGCTTGAGCTCTAAGTCTGAGAGGGAAGAGTTCAGATGTCAAAACCCAACAAATGGGGCCAATTCCTACAGAGAAGAAAGCTACATTTGCACAAACTGACAAAATAGACAACGCAATTCCAAGTTTTCCAGCACTGGTGAAGGATAAAGTAAGGCTCAGAGCAAGTAAGCTGATTGTCATTCCAACTGTGCTTACATAAAGCAAAGGTTTTCTACCCACTCTATCAATAAGAAAAGTAGCTACCAAAATGAAAACAGTCTTTGTAATTCCAACGCCAACAGTTGCACCAAGAATCTGACTGTTTCCCTTGATACCCGCGTCCTTAAAAATGGTTGGGCTATAATATACAGCCGCCTCAATGCCCGTAATTTGTTGGAAAACTTGAATTCCACAACCAGCAATCATCATCCTTCGAACTGGAGGCGAGGGATTTACGATTTCGTTCCATACAGCTTTAGCTTCATATTTCTCCTCCCTCTCAAGCCCAGCAGCTAATTGTATCTCCCTCAACCGCTCCTCTACTTCACTTTCACTTTCATTTGTCTTAGACAGTACTAATCTTGCTTCTTCAATCCTATTCTGCACAACCAACCATCTTGGGGATTCAGGAATCACAAACAGTGCCAGAATCATAAAAATGGAGGGAAGTATCCCGACACCCAGCATAATTCTCCAGTTAAGATGAACTGGTAGCCCAGAGAAGGCATAGTTTGAAACATATCCAAGAAGGATTCCCAGATTCACAAAAATCTCAGGAAAGGAAGTAAGCGATCCTCTAGCAACAGAGGGTGATATCTCTGCAATATAAACTGGGGCAATCATAACTCCAAAGCCTATCCCTACCCCTGCCAAGATTCTGCCTATCATAATTACTCTAAAGGTGGGTGCCGAAGCCATTATAGCAGCCCCTGATTGAAAGACAAAAGCTGCAAGAGCTATTGTCCACTTTCTTCCAATGGCGTCTGATGTCTTTCCTCCTGCTAAACTACCCACAATCGAAACTATGCTCAAAATTCCAACAAGAACTTCTTCTTGTAACACTGATATCTTCAGATCTTCCTGAATAAATATAATAGCTCCACTCATGACACCCACATCTGCAAAGTGATCAGGATCAATGACAAACGACAAATCTAATCTATCCTATATTGGACAGTGAATGAACTAATACAAGAAAATTTTCTCACTTGCTCGTATGGTCATTAAAGTAGGTAATGGATGTAGTTTCAGTAAGTAATTTGCCTAATGGGATCAGTGGTAAGTACACAAAATTTTGATGTAGTTTCAGATTGGATTCCTAATATTTAGCAATTAAATCCTAGAAACTCATTTCAACACAAAACAAATTTGAACTTTCAGCATATAATTAAGATCCTCAACGACCAATTGCCATTTCCTCTCTCCTATAACTGCTAACTAGATAATGAGAGTATTATCCCCTACAACATCCTAACTCAGAAGTCTCTGTCAGGAAACATTATACTTGTATTTTCAATTGACAAATGATTTTGTTCTCGTTACCCCAATCAGACATTTGATTATCTTGTAAATAAAAAAAGAAAACACCTTTTGCACATTTGACCTCTCACAACTATGTTCCAATTGTTTAACCTATTCGGAACTATGGTAATGAAAGTCCTCTTAAGACAATTGAAACAAAGTAGTACAGAAGAACAGAGGAAATAGATGTAATATAACACAATGAAGGAACATTGTTAGACATGTAGGTTAAATTTAACCATATGAAACAATAACCACAGAGATCATATAAGAAATGTATAGACATAGGGGAATAGGATTAAGAGAAAGACTAACCATAGCCCATAAGCACAGAATTTAGGGAGGCAAAGATGGCACATGCAAACACATATTTCGTTGTATCATTTCTCCCGTTAAAACCATCTCCTCCGAGTAGTCGTTGCCCATTTCTGGACAACACGATATCTTCCTCTGCAGAATCCGAGTCCATCCTGTTGTACTTATTCTTCCCAACATCTATATTCCCATTTTCCAGGACTCGCATTTTCTCTCTACATTCTAATACGATATAATATATGCACAAATATACAGTAAAGTTTGGATCTTTATTGTTTATAAAAAGAGTCTCTCTCCATCTTACTAAATATGCATGTCCCTGAGAAAGCGGAGGCACATAGAGTGATGGTGCACGTAAGAGCCCTTTTATGAGAATTGGTTGGTGTCTTCGGCTGCGTCACTGGATGTTAAGATTTGGAAACGCCGAGTTAGAATAAGCACAAGAAGATCTCTGTCGGGTTTGAGGTTATAGGGGTCCCACGCACATGTCAACGTGGGGTCCAGTTTGATTTGGACGAGCGATGACTTTCTGTCTCCTCCATCCACTCGCAAAACGCCAAGTGGAAGCATTTGTAAGGACCAATTGAGGAAGGCCATATCATCTTAGTTTTATGTCTTGGAAATGCTCAGATGATTCTCCTTTCTTACTCCTTTTTGGTTTATGATTTCATGAAACTTCCACGTTACAAATGAAAAACTATACGATTTTAAGTTTGTCCTCCGAATCGACATAGGAATAGCAATAAATGTAAGCCCCAACATGTTGCCTATAGCATATCTAGTGTGTATTAAGAGGTGAAGAGAACAATTAAGTGCATAATTATAGTAAGAGACACAATGACATTTAATGTAAAAGACATAGGTAAATGGATAATTTACTTGTTTCGGTATGAATATACTTACTTAGATATAAAATATGAATGAGAATTTTTGATATGTTTGCATGGATTTATGAACGTGATGTGAGGGAAATTGATAAAAGAAATATTCCATAAGCAAATGAGATGCTGTTGGTTAAATATGACGTATTTTTGTGTTGCTCTTGCATGATAAAATTGAAGTTAGTTGATTTGGGACGCGTACCTCGTTGGATTGATAAGTTCTACTGAACAGACTTCTGTAATTTGACCATATCTTAGCCTATAGACCTCTAAATTGGATAATTCAAATTGGAGATTAAACTAGAGACATATATTTAAAACTTTCATGAATGAACTAAAAATTGATTCTGCCTCTAAGATTTTTTAATTCTAGCTTGAATTTGAGTTATGGCTGATATCCTTATTTTTGAACTGCCTGTAGTGTTTTGGATATAACTCCCTTAATAATTAACCAAATTGTATGAAATTTCTGCCATTAGAAAATTAAGACATAGGAGAATGAAATTAATTAATAAGATTATAGGCCAATGTGGGAATTAAAGGAAGAAGAATGTGTGACCAATAAGATTAAAGCTTATGTGTATCCAATAGAATTGTAACACAAGGTCCAATAAGATTGTAACACATGGTCTAATAAAGTTGTAACACATGGTCCAATAGTATTGTAAAACATGGTACAATAGGATTGTACATATGGTACAATAGGATTGTAACATATGGTCAAATGAGATTGAAACATAGGTCTAAGGCTAGAAAATTCATGAGGGGAATAAAAGAAAGGGGAGGGAGATGTGTATGTAGGGCAAAATTTTTTCTTCTCATCTCTCTCCATTCCATCTCCTTAATCACTCCATTTTGCATAAGGAATCAACCTAATCCTAGGTGAAAATCAAGGTAAAAGCTTATGGCTTGTTTTCTCATCTTCATTTTTCTCGCTTTGATTACGAATAACTGAAATTAAAAGGTTAAATTAAAAAAAAAACTGAAATTAAAAGGTTGGAATTGGGATTGAGATTTTTATTTATAGTGTTTCTAGTAAGCAAAGCTGAAAAGAAAGGGAAGAAAAGGCATTAGAAGAACTACTTTGCCAATTTTAAGGTTTGGGAATACAATTAGTATAATTTCTATTTGTGTATATATTTTAATGGATGCAAAGATTCATTTGGATTTAGAATAGTTGTTGAGATGATGCTTTGGTGTTATTTTGGTATTATTTTGCATAGAATTGGTTAAATATGACAAGAGAGTATCGTGTAGTGAAATTTTGTCTAATGTTTGTTGAACCAATCACATTGTTTGGGTCATAAATCAGCCTAAAGACCTCTAAATTGGGTGATTTCAGTTTCATATGTAAAATAAGACATAGAAATATAAATCTCTAGAAGAGAATCTGACTTAATTAGGCTTCATGATATTGGAAATTGGGATTGAAAATGGTGACCTGATGCTATCCTTGTTATTTTGGAGTAGCTTGTGATATTTGGTCTATATATCATGATTGGGAAGTTCAAATGGTCTGATTGTTAGTGCTATAGAACTTAGAGACATAAGGGAACAAATTTCTAGAGGACCTAAAAACCTAGTTTGAATGTTTTCTATATTCATATTAAGGAACAACTGGAGTCCTTAATGTGATTTGCTTTTGGACTGATTGTTTGCCTATTTTTAGACCACTGTAGGCTTAGTCCAAATTACATTATTTTAAGTTTTTTTTCATTTCCATTTTTTACCGAACCATATCCAAACCTTTTTGAATGTGTATGAAACTTTTCAAACACCTAGAAATAAATGAAATAGGACTTATCATATGTGAATTGGGTGATTGAACATTGGAAATTAAGGTTATGATTGGTTGAATGTAAAGTTTTTAATGGAATTGAATAAAAATGGATGTAATATTAGAAAATTGTTATTTGAGAGGGATGGAAGAGTTCATAATGTAATATAGTGAAATGTTGTTTGGATGTTGGATGGAATGGAATGTAATATAATGTATGTATAATAATAAAAATTTTCTATTATACTCTCTTCTTCTTTAGTTGACTCTCTCTCTCTCTCTCTCTGTTTTCTCCTCTCTTCCTTCTTTCTTTATCTCTTATGGTTTGGTCTATTCAGTACCTGAGCACAACTGTGACCAAGCCATGATTGCGACTTAACAACTCACAATTGTGTCTCTTTCATCCTAATGTGAGGAATGGAACAATGCTTCTTCTACTTCAGAGTGTTTTCTAGGTTTGGAAAAGTGCTGATTTGTATGGTCATGGTTGTCGGCTATGACACTGATCGCTAACAACCATCCACTACTGCCTAGAGATTGTGCTCTTCCTCTGCCAACGCCCAAATGTATTGTCTTGCTTGGTATTAGGGTAGGGTTATATTAGGTATTACATATTTATCATTTTACATTCTATTCTAAACCCTCCAAATTAGAGATTTTCTATTTTTACTGTTTAGGATAAAATGAGATGTAATATGAAACCCTCCGCTTTCATCCCATTCTATTCTATTATAAAACCTTCTCTCAAATGATAGAATAATATTTCATTCCATTCCATTCCATAATAAAACCCCTAACCAAACATAGCCTAAGATTGAGCATAATGCATTCCAAAGAAACCTTACATGTACATAAATGATTTGTATGCATATTTATTGCTCATATGTGTATAGTAGGATTATACAAGTGTGATTTTGAAACCCTTCTAATGGTGGTAAGTTATGACTTGCATGTATGAATACAGATACAAATTTTATAACTTGAAATGTATATCATATAACTTGTCAATATATGAATTGTGAAATTGGCAAACAGTTAAAGAAAACGTTACAATGATCTATTTCGATACGCCCGAACGACCCCTTCTTATCCTTATAATGAGAATCTTAGTCTTATAATGAGAATGTATATAAGCCTATTCTGGTTTGGGTCTTGTATGGAATGAACCTATAATCATGGAATCGACTCCCTACTTTATTGTATTGATGGTGTATAGGTAGGTATGCCTATAGGTATACAGTGCAGTTGTTACAGTTTGACACCAATTATGTTTTCATTTCGAGACTGTAATGTTTCCACAGTTTGATGTCTTCGAATATCCACAGTTTGATGTCTTTGGGTATCCACAGTTTTGATATCTTCGGACATCCACAGCTCCCGTTATCCACACCCATGGAAATGTGCAGACCTAACACAGAAAGTGAAGTAAATGTTTATAAATAAGAAATACAACATGACAATATAGATAATTGGTATTAATGAGTATTTGCATTTGCATCAATAATTTGTATCAACGAGCATTTAATATCAATGTTTAGTTCATGGAGGTGAATTTATGGTATATAAGTTGTGATATTTCTGAATGTGTGTGCTTAGGGGATGACTGCTGTGAGTGGTCATCCAAACTACGTGTTTTCCCTACTAAGCTTTCAAGCTTAGCACGAGTGTTAATCTGTGTACGTCTGGTTCATAGGAGTAAGGTACAGTGAACATCTGCAGGGACCACGGTCAACATCCAGGAGTAAAAGTACCTTTGGATCTGTCTTTTGATTAAAAAATGGTTATATATGTAATAAAGGAAATTGCATGTTTTCCTTTTGGATTAACATGTAAATATAAAGATGTAATTCTACTTTTCAATCATAATGTTAAATGATATGAAATTTTGCAATATGTATATGTGTAGCATTAAATTTACTGACGGACAAATAATTTACGGTTGCTAAAATTTTTGACGGAATTGCAAAATTTGGTTGCTAAATTTTCCAAAGGAATTACAAAATTTTGTCGCTAAATTTACCAACGGAATTAAAATAGTTCATTGCTAAATTTGTGATAGAATTAGCATATCCGTTGCAAAATTTTAACTGTGGTCGCTTCTCCGACGAATCTTTCCGTCGGTTATTTCTGTCGCCAAAATAATTTGTTGATAGAAAATCTTCATTTTTCGTTGGTAATTTCTATCGCTAAAAACCAGTTTTTCTTGTAATGGCAAGTAAGGAAAAAATCCAAATACACACCAATCAGCTGAACCTTAGAAAACCCATAAATTAAAAACTCAAAAAGCCTAGATGTTAACTCCTTCGAATCTTTTTTTTTCATTTACTTCAATAAACTTCAAAGTTGTTAAGCACTATTCTTACCAATCACAGTCTCAATAGGATGGCCCCGTTTAATTCGTGATGAAATATCTTTGTTGAAATCATGTTTCCTTGAGTTTTCGTTATCCACCAAGTCTATTTTTACATCAGATGTCTGATTGGTTTCTTCCTTAAAAGCAACTAACTGGTCCTCTGTCTGGTTAGTTTCTTTTCTGAAAACAAGTAACTATAGATCTATACTATTTTTGAAATGGGGCATTCCATCCACATAAAGAAGGCCTATATCATTTACCGTTGCTTTCTTCCCCTCACCAAATGTGTCGTGATCATCTATACAACTTTGCTAATTCATTAAGTCGCTTCTAGCATTGGATGTGTCCAGCCATTCACAACCGAATTCCATGCTTTGGTTCCTTATGCTTGAATAAATACTCTCAGCCTTGATTTCCAAGCAAGGTAATTTGAACCATCTAATAACGGTGACCTAGTGATTAATTCTCTTTCTCTTATAGCCATAATTGGAAAAACACATATTTGCACCAACTTTACCTACCAAGTTCTAATTAGGTGAACCACGCTCTGATACCAATTGAAAGTCCCCGAGGATGTAGTTTCACAAAGATCTTGTTCTGCCTCAGTTGCTTGAAACTATTTCTGTCAGTTGCTTAATACAGAGCAATTGTGTTACCCATTCTTTCATCACCAAATATGCTACTTTTTTTTCAAGTAAGCGGCTAATAAGTCTTGAGTTACATCTTCGTACACTAGCTTTAAGAATCTATAAAGGAGATGAAACAATTGGTTGGTCATCACATTTGTTAGGTGGGAAATAGCTTAACTTGACCTTAGGTTGTGGTCTTTAGTAACCTAAACCTAAATTCTCCTAATGAAGCTTAAGGTATTATCATATGTTTGGTCCTTTGTAGGTGAAGCTTAAAGAAAGGTCTCTGGATTGATGAGTGAGTTAGAAGATAGTGAAGGTTGGGTGGGGGTTAAAATTAAGAATTCCTAAAGAGTTTTAGACATACTGTTCAGAAGGGAAAGGTGTTAACCAACACTCAAGAGGAAAGCATGAGAAATTAAGGGCAAGATACAAGAGAGAGCACATCACATATTAAAGAAAGAAAAGAGAATAGCAGAAGAAAGGAGAAAAAGTCAGGAAAAAGTTCATGAACACTATATAGATGCGCAGAATAGTGGAGAGAATCTAAGCCATTTGAGGAGAATGATCAATAAAAGCTCTTGGTATCTAATACAACCACACATGCTTAGGCGATAAAAATTATACCCAAACAAGTCGTGTTCTGAGCTAGGAATACCTTATTCCTAACATAGAACAAGCCTAATCCTATGTCCAAAAATCCACTATCCTAACCTTAGAATAGTTTTATGCTTGATCCAAAGCCCTTCTTCTTAAACAAACCCTAATTTGATAACACAACTATAAAATCCTAGTTACCATGTTATTCCATTGCTGCTTTTGGTCCTGCCCATGTTGTCAACCATTCCTCCTCCCTCTATTGGCCATATGTGTTCTTTTATACATCTGCCAGCTTGACGTCACTTACATCTGCACTATACCGTAAATCGAAGCTGCTTGCACCACCTCCATCTTCTTTATGTCAACTGCTTCACATTGTACCTTTACACTTTTGTTGTCTCTATAGAAGCCTTTTATAGGTGCCAACTGTCCCTTTGGTGCTGCAACAAATAAGTTAGCCACTAACTTTATCACCAACAACACATTATCATTAGTAGCAACCTCCATCAATACGAGCAATAGCATTTCAAAAAATGGTGCATCACTTTTACTCCATCACTACTAGCTGTAATTATATAAACCTAAAGGCAACACCACAACATAATGTCCAAGCCAGAGCTATCTTCTTTAGCACAGCCGCCCTGCTAACCAACATTTTACCACAAAGAGTATATGAATAATTCCCACTCACTTCAAGATTTAACACCTTATTATGAATGGATTTCATATTTTGGGTCTTATAAAATAGCAACTATAGTAATAAAAACATTTATTTTACTCTTGGGTGTCAACATAATTCCATATTTAGAATTGTTAAAATTTGAACTTTTTTAATAATAATCAAATCTAAATATGATTTTTAAGGCTTATAAGGTAATAATAAGAAACTTTTTCATATTTAAGTTGAATCTAACTCAATTTTGATTAGACTTAGGGTTTGCAATTTTTAATTCCAAAATTGATTTCCAATAACAATGAAATATATTTAGTCAAGTTAGAGAATTAAAGTCAACTCTGATACAATTATAGGAAAATTGGGGTGAGATCCTATCCCGCTCATAGTGAAATAAGAACAAAACTTTTTCATTGAATTTACCAATCGAGGATCATTTAAAACTCTAAAACAAAATTAACATATAAAATATGAATCACAATTCATTTTTATTTCAAAGCTCGATTTTTTTTGTTAAATAAGCTTGATTATTTTATTATCATTTCCTTCAAATCATTTTTGAAATCGGCTTATCTTAACCATTTTAATCACAAAATTGTTTGGCCTCTGATGATGTCGGTATAATATGTTAAGAGAACTCTACTACTATTGTGGAGATGGTTAATTAAGAAGTACTAAATCATTTGGAGCCTAAGCCTATTTATAATATGTGTTGAATATTTTAGTAATTTAACTTAAATTAAAGTTTGCTTTAATTAGAAATCATAATTAATTATACTTAAACACCTATTGGGCTTGAATGAGATTCAATATCTCATGTTAGTCCTTATTTATTAAATGTTTCGCATTTAACTATAAAATTTCTAAAATTTTACAATCAAGTTTAACTTGATCAAAATGCATTTTATCTCTTTAAACAATTCTTTATGTATGACCAATTAAGTTCCTAAATATGTTGACAATATTTATAAATTATAATCCAAAATTATATTTAGGATTAAATAAATTAAACTTCCTTAATTTATCTTTAATTCTCTAATTAAATAATTTATATCCATAGATCAAGATGGGGGTTTAGCATTAAATTAAGACCATTCAAATATTTAGGAATGTTAAAGTAGTTTTGAATAAACTGTGCATGATTTTTCTGTAAAATTTAATCCTTTAGTCATATAATGTTTTGATTAGACATAGAATATGAACTTAATGTCTACTCTATTTGAGCCCAATCATATTAGGTCTCTGCTATTAGTAATTGATTCTATTAATGAAATTTGTGAAGTACTTTACAAAGTGTTATTCTATCTTAGCTAAGGATTTTCTAATCAATACTTATCGTAAACAATAGAACATTCTCCCAAATTATTTTAGAATGATGAATCTTATATTGATCACTCAACTATCTCCATATAATTCATGTTATATCCAATGACTATCGATTAAACAACCATTAACTAAAATAGATCACAAATAGTATCAAAACATAAAAATCCATATATGAGATACTTCAATGATATCTCAAGTTAAAGGATCACTTATATAATTATCACAATGAGAATTTCTATAGACACAAAAGTAATGCTCCAAATGAAATTCTCATATAGGACCAGTTCAGTGAACTTGTTTTTTAATAAGTATCATGTGTTTGTTTAAGTATCTCTATACTTTAGCCTATGAGATTGATTACTTCCTTCATAAGCAAGAAATATAACATGCTATAGTCTTTTCACACTTTATTAATGTCTAATTTTAATAGAACAATAACTATGAACAATTAAATAAAGAATGTCTTTAATTTAATTGGAATTAAATTTTGCTTTAATTATAATTACAATTGGGACGACTTAAACACCAATTGGGATTAAATAAGTTTTAATTTCTCATATTGGTCCTTATTTATTAAATTTTTTCATATTGAATTATTAAGTTTATCAAATTTACAATCAAGTCTAACTTGATCAAAAACATTTTATCTCTTTAACCTGTCTTTATGCATGATCTATTAGGTCCCAAATATGTTGAAGATAGTTATAAATTATAATTCAAAATTATATTTAGGAATAGATAAATTAAACTTTTTTAATTTATCTTTAATTCTCTAATTAAATAAGTTATATCCATCGATAAAGATGGGACTCTTTATATAAGTAAAAGGATCACTTATAAGATTATCACAATAGGAATTTCCATAAACATACAA
>JANZXV010000002.1:28674030-28685548 GCA_027576455.1 Erythroxylum roigii
AATCATAATTCGTACCTTTTTATAAAGCTTAATTATTTTCTTGTCATTTCTTTCAAACTATTTTTAAAATTGGTCATCTTAATCACTGTAGCTGCATAAGTGTATTTTCTCTAACAATATTCACAAAATTTTTTGAGAGAAATCTACAACTATTGTAGAGAGAGTCAAGTAAGAAGTACTAGCTCCCTTGAAGCCTAAGCCTATTTACAATAGATTTGGAAATTTTATTAATTTAATTTAAATTAAAGTTTTCTTTAATTATAATTATAATTAATTATACTTAGATACCAATTAGGCCTAAAAATATTCAATATCTCATATTGGTCTTTAAAGTTACGTGAATAAAACTTTTTTCCATAATTAGAATCTTCAATATTTTAAATTAAAAAGAAATTTAGAAAGATTAGTTTCAAGACTTTGAACAACCTCTTTTGAGCAATGGTGTTGAGTCATAGTACGTTCACTTTGCCATGACTAAGCACCATTGCTTGTTCATGGGTCGTAATCCATTACGTAGCATCAAAGGTTCTGCATATATATCCAGATGAATCAAAGTGAATTTGTACTTTGAAACAGAAATGATGCACCAACCTTAAAATCTATGTTCCAACCTGGAATTGCACGAGTGGTCCAACCAAAATACCAATGGCGACCCCAAGTTGGAGAACATCCTTTTGGACTATTATGTTTCACGTTAACGTATTAAATTAAGGACAAAGATGCCTGACAAAATTAAAGGCAATCCTAAAGGCCACCAGACCGTTGGCATGCACGCGCTATATATGGTCGTCTGTTTGATATATATTATAACTTTATAATCCTCTTTTGTGTTAGTCTATCTAATTATGCTACTCAGACATCGCATTGATGTGTTATGATGGGAAGCTCAGACTATTTTTCTACTTAATATATGAAAACTAAAAGCTAAGGTCTTGCTGGATCGCTTTCCAAATTGTTCGACATTCTTGTCGTATCTCTTTTAGTATTGGGGAAGGAGAACGCCACATATAAAGTCGATCACTTTATACCTAACCGAACCGACCATGTTTGATTTGCCAATTTCGCATTAAAAAAATATCTAACACAATTTGCTTATAATATGTCTTTGTTCGTGGTTTAATTATTTGCACGTGGCAATCGTTGTCCTAATCATAAGTTCTAATTGTGGGGTTGCCAACTTGCGGGAATAATCTACCTGCCTTACTCTCTTTCTCACACAACGTTTTCATTTTCTCAATATGCTAATGTTGTTGAGATTCTTGTTGCTTGTCGTTTACAAGCTTTCAGTGTCAAATGGGTCTAATAAATCTCAGCCATTTATTTATGTGAGTTTCGTATGAGTTCCGTGTGAATCCCGCAAAATAAATGATTAAGATTCTATAAGACAGAGTAATATTGGACAAAAAATTTAGATTCACTCGCAACACGCCTCAAATACTATTCCTTTAACTCAACTAGTATTATCTCAGCTTTCATCCGTTAGTGCTTCCTTTCAGGTTTTTGTTTAAACAGAATCTGTCCCTCTTACTAATGCAATCCTACACGATTGGTTTATCTCAGAAGCAAAACAAAGTGCCGATAAAAGAGTAAGAATACAATAAGAGAGGAAAATGATCTGACCAAAAAGTCACAGTCAGAGTTTCGTGTGCATGAAGCAAATACGCCAAGTACTGGTAACACGTAACTGCAATTTCACAGGCGCATGGTTTTCACCACATTCTCTTACTGGATCACACGAGAGCAACTGTTTGTTTTTGTTTTTGTTTTTCACTTCTCGCCGTGCAGGAACCCAATCTCCCTCGGTCCCTCCCAATCGGTTAAGAAAAAATGGGACCCATTGAAAGGGTTGATTAGTTTCCCAGACCATCTCGACAGATAGGCCTCTGTTTTTTCTTCGGACGGGTAAAACCAAATTATTGGTGTGAACATGAAACATCTACGTCCCTTTACAACTCATGCACCTAAGGCACTATCAACGGTGCTTAGACTTCCACTTGTCGAAAACCCATCTTCACCTTAAGGACGAAGGAAATCTCTTTTTCATTCTCCTCCCTCTGTCCTCTTTAAAAATGTGACAAGGGGAAGCGAAGGTTATTATTACATTACTCATCGCCGTTACTACCCTACGCATACATAAAATCAATTGGAAGTCTTGGACCACACAGACAGAGCGCTTGAGTAGTCTTCAGCTTCTTAAATTCTTCCTACCATCATTCTTGTTTCCTTTGACATGTTTTACAGATAGGTATATAGGGAAATAGATTAAGGGAAAGAGACATGCACACTTCTTATCACCTTCCTAAGCATTTCCTTGCACTTGACACCATCAAATCACCAATTTCCTTGATATTGTGCACTAGTTGGCTTATAAGGAAGAATCTTACCCTCCTATTATTCTTTATGATAATCTCTCTTCTAGCTCCTCGATCCAAAGGGTAGAAATTTTAATCCTCATCCGATTATAAACATAATTTTCTTGCTAAAATCTCTGTTGGACTTGGTTCATTTAGTACGTTGATTCAGGGAATTCGTTAACATGGGGTTGAGTTCCAAGCAGGTTTCTGGTGATCATGGAATAGATTGGAGTCAGACACTGTTGCAGGCTCAAACCTTGGAGCTCTCAAAACCACCCCAGATTAGACGGCAACAGGGTCAAAAGCTGCATCAATCAGAGCCCTTAAAGTGCCCAAGGTGCGATTCAACAAATACTAAGTTCTGTTACTACAACAACTACAACAAGTCCCAGCCTAGGCATTTCTGCAAGACTTGCAAGAGGCACTGGACTAAAGGTGGCAATCTTCGTAATGTCCCCATTGGTGGTGGACGCAAAAACAAGCGTCCCAAAACATCGAAAAAGGGTCTCAACAACACTACCGCCACAACCACTACTATCACTGCTACAGGAAGCACCAGTATCGGAAGCATCAACAATAGCAGTAGGGTCAATCCCCAAATGGCTGGGGCCGAGAAGCAAAAGCAAAAGCTTCCTCTTATACCTGGTGATCGAAAAGATATGTCTGGGATTCTTTATCAAGCATTAATCAATCCGCCCTCTTCAGGTTTGCAGCAGAATTCATTTATCTGCGGTAACTTGCAGAGTGGAAGTTTCGATACCAACAATGATGTTTTCCTTTTCGATTCAGCTTTATCACTACCTCAAATTCATCGAGGCTTAAACTTTTCCTATTCTACAGCGTCAAGCTCTTATATTGACACTCGCCCATCTTCAATTTCGACCTCCTTTCAGCCTCCAAATCATGCATATAGTTACACTCAAGAAGTTATGGAGGATTCGACCATCACCACCATCATGCCTAACACTAGCAGCAGTCTTACTCAGCCATGGTCAGTGCTAAATGCAAAAAGTGGGATGGACATTGCTAGCTACTCGAATTGGGAGGACATGGATACTTTTGTATCTGATGACCTGAATGTACCATGGGATGATTACGATATAAAACCATGAATAAGGCCTTTAAACATGTCAAAAAAGGCTCACAGGTCCTTGTTTCCTTCATCTCATATCATCACTTTTGTGTCTAATGGAGGCTGGTTTAGTTCGTATTTTTCACAGTTGGAACATTGTTTTTCCAGGTTATCTAGGTTGCTCCAACTTCCGATTATAGTTAGGGAAATACCTGGAGCTGTCCTTTTTAGATTCAGCTTCAGGTCAATCAGTAGCAACTAGCATGTAATCTGTGTACTTCCATGAAATAAATTGCGTGTAATATGGGGTAAGGAAGAAAATTAGTTTGCCTTCCTTTGTTCTTCAAGGATTTTCATATCGACTGACTGGTAAGTAGGAGCATCAGTTTTATCACAGTTGAGGTAGCTCTGGGGTCACCTTCAGCTAGGCCGCCCGGCCATAGATAGACGTGATGGAAGATTCTTGAAGATATAATATATTGATGTCTGAATAATCATATTTGATTGGATTTGATTGCTCACCACTTGCTCAGAATAATTCTTGCTCCACAGACCTGAAATATTCGGGCTGTATAGTACTTTCAGCGACGCGAAGGTTCTGATCTTTTAGGAAAGGCAAAAAAACACAACCTTTTTTTTATGAATAACACTATGATTGCGATTGTAGTTGCAGCCGACCACTTGGCTATTTGATGTTCATCCAAACAAACAGATTTAAATTCCATGTACATCCTGTGAAAAATCTAGGTCTCGCTGAGAATCCCGAGTCTTATGTCATTAGAAATGAAGAGATAGGCTATAATCAGCATTCTTTTCCACCATATCTGCCTTTCTAAGTTCTGTCCTCCTCTATCAAGTAAATAAAAACAAATCGTAGACAACTCTGCAAGTGTTATTATTTTGTAAGTTGCGGACAGGGAACTTTTGAACAATTTTGATTGTGGATCACTCAGCAGTGAGCAATTACGATCATGTACTGCAATGAGTAGCTTCTAGGAAGTTTTATGCAATGAAGGGTCCACTTGTCAAATATCAACCGAAGAAAGTTTGCCTGTCAGGTCGTATTATTGATGCTACATACAGGAGAACAAGGTTGACTCGTTTGTTAAATCAAAGTTTTGTGGATGTACTTCTCTGGTGAAACTGTTAGATTTTTGTTGGAGTGTGCGGAGGACTCAATTTAGAAAAACTAACTCAACTCAATTTAGAAAAACTAACTCAAAACATGATTTATTAATTGTAATATTTTACAATCACAATATTATCACCAATTCTCCACTCCACACTAACATACACCTATTACTTTATTACACAACACACACACTCACATGTACTTGCTCACACCTTTTTAATTGCTTTCCCACTCACTCACTCGTTACAGAGCTTTGCTCCTTTTATACCCATCTAAAGTTGGTTGTTAAGTGACTTAAACTTTTTATAATATTCTAGATAATGTTATTCTCAAATATTATGGAAAGCTTATATAATAGATATTTTTATGTATATAAAATGGGAAGCTTCTAGAGTGATCAAGAGAGAGGATGTTGGTGTCTTTTTAACACTTCCCCTCACCGACTACTCTCTCATTCTTGAAGTCATACCAAGCTACCTTCTAAATTCTTCAAATTTTGTTTTGTTGATTCCTTTGGTATATAAGTTTACAACTTGGCCTTCTATCTTAGCATATTTTATCTTGATTTGTCCTTGTAGCACTTTTATGGAACAAAGTGATAATGTACCTCCACATGCTTGGTTATTAAATGAAACACCGGATTTTCTACTAGATGGTTGCTGATTGATTATCACAATGTAGCTCTATTGGATAGTCCATTGATTGATGGAGATCTATCGTTAGCTATTTTATCCATTCACTTTCTCGCGCTACCATTGCTGCTGCACGATACTCAACCTTAGTAGTTAACAAAGAGATTGTTGGTTCTCTTGTTGCACCAAAAGATTGCTCCATATTCAAGTTTGAACACATATCCAGTGGTTGATCTCCGAGTGTCATAGTCTCTATCATAGTTAACATCACAATACCCCATTACTTTGCATATGCTTCCTTTTTTATATGGTAGTCCTAGGTCAAATGTTCCTTTGATATACCTAAGTATGCATCACACTACATCTAAGTGAGTTTTTCTTGGATTTGCTATGAATAAACTAGCCACTCAAATAGTAAATGCTTGCCAGGCCGTGTTATCTTCATATAAATCAAGCAAACGATATATTGTTGGATTCCATTAGGGTGGAAATTGGTTTGTAGTCACAAACTTATGTAACAAGTCTTTAGCATACTTTTGTCACAAACTTATGTAACAAGTCTTTAGCATACTTTTGTTGGCACAAGATTGCCATTGTCTTGTTCTACTTCAAGTCCAAGGAAATGCTTCAACTCTCCAAGTTCCTTTATCTGGAAGCATACTAAGAGATTACTTCAAATTTGCTAAACTTCTTTTTCATTATAGCAAGTAATGTTAAGATTATCCACGTAGACAAGCACTATTGCCAACTTTCCATTCTCATTTTTCACGAACAAGCTTGAGTCTGCTAGAGCCATTATGTATCCGCTTTGTATTAAGAATTCAACAATCTTTCCATACCATGTCCTTAGTGCTTGCTTTAACCTATAAAGGACCTTCTTTAATTTACATACATAGCCTGCATGAGCCTTGTCTTCAAATCCTTGAGGTTGCTCCATATTTACTTCTCTGTCCAGTTCTTTAAGTAAGAAGGAATTCATTACATCCATTTGCCAAAGTTTCTAAGATTTATTAGTTGTAAGGGAAAATAGGACATGTACTGTTGTGATCTTTACTACCAAATTAAACGTTTTATTATAGTCTAGCCTGTACTCCTATGAAAACCCTTGGGCAATCAATCAAGCCTGGTACTTTTCTTTACCTTGAAAACACACTTGCAAGAAATTGGTCGTGCATTCTTAGGTTGTGGAACTAAATCCCAAGTTTGATTATCTTTTAATGCTTGAATTTCCTCATTCATTGCTTTCTTCCAGTTTAAGCTTTATGATGCTTCTTTGTAGCTTATTGGCTTAACTACATTTTCTTCCCTTAATGCTACATTTACATACTTGGGATTCGGTCTTCTCTTTCTAATTGACCTGTGTAAAGATGGTTGAAGAACTTCTTATTCTTTTGGCTCTTATAATTAACTTGATCTTTCTCCTTTAGGAGTTGTATGATGCACTCCAATTTTCCATGAGCTTCTCTTTGATGGCGTGTTATTAATCTCTATCAACTCTTTTATAGGTCTCACTTCTTCAACTAACTCTTGTAATTTGTCAAGCTCAGACGACTCTTGAATTCTTTCTTATAAATTTTCCTCTACTGCTTTAGAATAAAATAACAAAATTGCTTGTGGCGACCACCATGATGATTTCCCTAGGTACCCTATTATATGCATTCTATAAGTCAATGAAAACCATGTGTAAATTATGTTACCTTTCCCTGTAATATTTAATTAATCTTACGAGAAGATGTAAAGCTTCTATCATGGACCTTCCTAGCAAACTAGTTCTCCAAGAAAGGAGCATCCTTTCTCACTCTCTTCTCGATCACCTTCTCTTATAACTTCATAGTATGAATATGTAGTTTGATGCCTCGGTAGTTGTTATAGCTTTGTATGTCTCCTTTGTTCTATCCTAATCTTAATCTATCGATATGAAATGTTTAATTAGAGAGTTAAATATAAATTAAAGGAATTTAATTTATCCTAATCCTAAATATGATTTAGCGCTATAATTTATATCCAATGTCAATATATTTAGGAACCTAATAGGTCACATAAAAAAACAAGTTGAAGAGAGAAAATGTTGTCTTAATTAAGTTGAACTTAATTGCAAATTTTAAGAAACTTTTGGATTAAATATAGAATATTTAATAAATAAGGATCAATATGAGATATTAAATCTTATTTGGGCCCAATTGGTATTTAATTGGAATTAATTGTAATTCTAATTAAATTTTAATTGATAATTAGAATTTTGTTTTAATTAAATTACCAAAAGGCCAAAATCCTATTGTAAATAGGCTTAAGCTCTAAGAGAGTTGCACTTCTTGCCTAACCGTTTCTATACTAGTTTTAGAGTTATCTCAATATATTCTATAGATACTATTAGAGACCAGTCATATGTATTACTACGGTGGCTAATATGAGTTAGTTTCAGAAACAGTTCGAAGGAAGCGACACAACAACAACAACATTTTAGTAGAAGTCCCATTAGAGATACGAGGCATGGGAAGGTCCACAAGTATGCAACCTTACCCCTAATTGGCAAAGAGAATGTTTCCAATAAATCCACAGAAAAAAAGAAAAAGATAAAAAGAAAAAAGAAAATAAGTTTTTTTAGAACTATTTATAGAAAAAATCAAAACTACAATAAAATGATAAAAAATACATATAATTCGCACAATATAAAATAAAAAGAACAAAAATAAAAATAAAAATACGTAATAAACTAATAAAAGTAATACTAAAAATAGAATAAATAAAGGATAATAATATTGATAAAAATGAGGTTCAATTTATGATTTACGTTTTAAGTTTTCTTGTCTTTAGGGAAATCATTCAAAAAGGTTTCGTATTTATTTCACTGTGACTGAGGTTGAATCATGCCCCTATTTCTCAATAATAATATCATAGCCATATTTCAATTCTATAAGTTAATTAAGTTTATTTTATTGCTATCGATTTTAAATTATAGAAATGAAATTGCAATTGTTACAATCCGTAAATTTTCTAAAAGTTGAAATTAAAGTTATAAGCCCTATATCATAAAATCAAATGAGATTTGAATAATAATATGAAATGTTTAGATGACCCTCACAAATCCTAATTAATGAATTTAGAAGGTTTAGAGTAGAAATCTAGAAACCCTAAAGTGACTCTTCCTCCTACGTTAAAAGCAATGAACAAGCATAGGTGTTAGGTTTGAGATTGATTTCTCCGAAAACCAATAAAATTGCTTATGGTTTATGTTTACTTGTGAAAGGAATGGTTCTTGTCTAATATGAAAGAGTAAAATTCCAGATATGGGTAATCATGGATTATGTACCTATAATAATTTAGTGTTTATGGCATTCTTGTTATTGAGTTTATGATTCCATAGCTAAGAAGATGGTGACTAGTAGTTGGCATTCATTATGCAACATTGAAGCAACTACCGTGCCACAAGAAGGACTACTAGCGACTGACTCCTATTGCAGGCAGAGGCACAATTCTCAACTATCAAAGAAATTGCTCCTTGATGGTGCTAGTCGATAGAGGAGGCATCTCATGTGGCTTAAAATGGTCATTAAAGACAACATTTTAGAGCAAGAAAAGGGAGGTGTGGGACGTTGTTGGAGAAGGAGGAGCTATTGGTGGTGAGTACCGCAAAAGGAAGATGCCAGCATGATGAGCAACTAATGGTAGAACTTAGAGAATACATTGTCATGCTTGAGTTTTATGTTTTGTCTTTCATTCCTCCTTCACCATCGTCGGGGAAGACGTGTGAAGGCTAAGCAATTTAGGCACATGCTAGTAAGAGAAGATGGTAATGCAGGTAGTTTGGATGGCAGTGGCTAGATGATTGCAGCAATAATATTTGTCGCCAGGGTTTTAGGTTTATAAACGTAGGGTTTGGATTGAGGAAGATAAGGATGTTCGGCTAAGATTAGGAATAAGGGATTCCCAAACCTAAAATAGGTAAACTTTTTATTTTGAAGAGAATAAATAAATATATTAATAAAAAAAGAAGGTTCAATATAGAAAATCAAAAAGGCCAAAGGAGGCACTTAAAACTATATACAAAGAAAACAAAGAAGTCACAGGAGGCCCTCAATAATAATAATAATAATAACAAAGCTATGTAGGGAGTTTCCAGATATTTTACTGAAGAATAGATATCTGAAAACGAGACTCGAGACTTAGAAGCCGAGAAGGATAAGCTCGATGATATCGTCTATAATGTCTGGGGGCGATCAACGTCATCTTCTGAAAATACGGTTTTTCCTCTCATACCAAAGAAAGTAAACAATGGCAGAGAGGACTAACCATGATAGTATATGTCTGAAATCCTTCCGCCAGAGAAGATGGGTGGAAGCCCACTAGAGGGGGCAAAACCAAGAAGTTGAAGGCCAAGTGAAGGGGGTCTTCGTCGAGAGAGAACCCCAAACTAGTCAAGAAAACCTGCACTGAAAGAAAAGGTGATCGTGTGTCTCTAGAGAGGAGTCGCATAATACACAAGTTGAAGAAGACAAAATACCAAACATTTGGAGCTTGTCCATAATCCGGAGGCGCCACTATGATGCTAACCAAAAGATAAAAGAGTGTCGTGAAATATGCTCTAGACCACAGTAGATGGTGGATCAGATCCACTAGTCATCAAGCTCAGAGAAGGTTCCATACAAAGTCAACGGAAAAAACTCCAGATGAGTGGCCAGTCTAAACCTAACTATCGGAATGTTGAACACGAGGCCTAAAGTGAATAAAGTCTCATACTTACTGCAACTCACTGCTCCCCTAAAAAACAGTTTGCTCCCTGGAATGTATAATCTTTGAGACTCAGGCATCCCAAGAAAGCCCAGTAGTCCACACAAAGGCCCTTGATCTGGTAACCAGTAATCCTGTCATAAAAAAGTATCCCAACCATCACCAATACAATCAACAATAAGACTTTTGCACCACTCTTGACTTAATAGAATCTTCCACCAAACCCAGGAAGAACTCGATGGGACTCGAACATGCCAAAAAGATCTACCCCTCAGCAAAACACTGTGTACCCATATGGTCCATGTAAAAGATCTGTTTACGAATAGTTGCCACAAATACTTAAGTGTGGCAGCCTTATTCTAGTCTCTGACTCTCTTGACTCCCAAACCACCCTCCAGTCTCAAAAAACAGACTAACTCCTATGTTACCTTAGCCCCAGTGTGGGACAATGAAGTACCTCTCCAAATGAAAGCTGACAATATGCTCTTAATGCGACAAGTAATGCTAGAGGGCATAATGAGTATACTTGACCAATATACCTGTATAGAGAAGAGGACAAATTTGATCAGCTACAAACGACCTACATAGGTAAGAGATGCTGAAATCCATAACCGGATTTGAGAAAGAATCCTCTCCACCGAAGGAAGGCAATTTGAGTGTCTCAACCGTGTAGTGATAAGAGGGATAGCCAAATAGCGAATCGGAAGGGAACCAATCTGAAACTCAAGTGCAAAAGACCCGCATAGGTAAGAGACACTGAAGTCCATAACCGGATCCGAGAAAAAATCCTCTCCACCAAATGAAGGCAATTTGAGTGTCTCAACCGTGTAATGATAAGAGGGATACTCAAATAATGAATCGGAAGGGAACCAATCTGAAACCCAAGTACTCTCTGTAAAGAAGAAGACTTAGTCTCTGGGATCCTTGAGAAAAAAACTCGACTCTTATGTGAGTTCATAGCCAAACCTAAAACCTTCTCAAAATCTGCCAGAGCCTATCGAATAATCTCAAGGAAGCTAAATCTGCTCGACTGAAAATTATCAAGTCATCTGCAAAGCAAAGATGAGTGAGGGAAGTCCGCCTACATCCCCAATGGTAACAATAGCTCGGAACTGTAGTGGCCTCTCTCAAGCTCCCATCCAACCCTTCCTTCACTAGAACAAACAAATAAGAAGAAAGGGGATCCCCCTATCGCACCTCCTCTTTTGGCAGAAAAGAAACTGTGCAATACACCATTAAAGGCTACAAAGAAATGTGCAGATTTGAGACATGCCTCAATCCAAATAATCATGCAGTTAGGAACACAAATAATCCCCAGTCTCAGTAGAATGAAAACACAAATAGTCCTCCATCCCACTAGAATGAACTCCCAATTGACTGTATCGAAGGCTTTACGAATATCAATCTTGAGAGCACACCGTGGAGGTGAGTGAATTGCAGCAATTCAAAAAACTTTAATAAGGTTATTTCATGTATGGAATAATGTATTCCTAACTTGATTAGTCTTAAATTTATATCAAAAAAGAATTTTAAAATTGTTGTAAAATTTAGAATTAATTCTACAATTAAATTAATTATTTTTCTTATTATGGTTAATATT
>JANZXV010000002.1:28724151-28740477 GCA_027576455.1 Erythroxylum roigii
TTGGGTCAACCATTGTCCAAATAACTAGAACTAGTTGTTTGGATAGTTGACCCTTACTACTTATAAACCCTTTAACAATTTTATGTCTAGGCAATATGAGACACTCTAACATCATGTGCCTCGCACGTGCATGACTTATACTTCCCTACTCTGCGTTTTGACTTGTTTCTTTGTTACTTTCGGTTTTAGTCATCTGTTGATGTAAGAGTCTGCCGCACACATCCAAAAAATCCCTAAATCTCAAACCCATACTCTATAAGATCGAATCTGTAGTTTTCTGTTCGAAATTGGTGAAAAAACGCAAATTATTTCACATAAATTGATTGATTTTTAACAATAAAAATAATTAAAGTAAATCAATATGAAAAGTCAGCTAATTCAAGTTTTCACTCTTAAATCTTTTGAATCGACTCGATTTTTTAATCAACACAAGTATATAAATGATAAAACCCTTTTTCACCAACTAAGACAATAAAGTCATAAACTATTTAACTTTCTCTTTTTAAAAAATATGAATCAGAAATTAATTTTAGCATATGTCCCAATCTGTATATCACGAGACTTGAACCCTAGCCTCTTGTGTCTCGATGCACTTTTTTTATAGTTTCTTCTCTTTTTCTCTTTTTTGGGGTCTATGGTGATGATGGACTTCAGAATAACCGCACCAATCATTTTTTCTTGGTATCGAGATATTCCTTTCTCGAACTCAAGCTTTCCAACAAATTAAAGAAAAACAGCTACGTAAAACCCTAGTTAGCATAGGTTCAAGTTGTTGCTGACTGCTCATGGAAATTCTAATTAACTCTATATCATGCCCCATAAAGAACTTTTGTCATGTAATACCGAGGTTTGCTGTTTTAAGAAGCATGAGTCAAGTCTGTAATTATGACTATAATATTATAATTAGACTTAATGATACTTAATTAGACTTATTATTCTAATTATCAATAATTACATTCGCATTCTTAAAATTCACAAATTATATAATAATTAAAAAATGTATATATGTGTACTTGCCTTTGGATTATACATATCAATCATGTTAAGAGCATGTCAATCCCAAAGCCATCAACTTGTCCCCATGCCACAAGAACAAATCCCAACGTACCCACCAATTCACATGTATGGCCATTAATGTTTCACAATAAAATAGTATATCTTAAAGGCATACAAAAACCAGCTGCTCCTAAGTTGTCTCTTCCCCTATTTCCAAGTCTCACTGCAGCTTAGGCTTTATAGGTGTCTACGGTGCCAAGAGTCTTTGCGGCTATAATTAGTTCTACCTTGTCTTGCTCTTACATAAAATGTATATACTGTCTATTCATTGTTCCACCCTTTTTTCTCTTGCATACGTGGGTAGAGATTACTCTTTCAAAACAGTTTTGCTCTATTCGTAATCCTTTTTACAGTCTTTTGATCGAAGGTTCCCACAATTGATTATGGTATTGTGTGTGGTTCTGTCCGATTTTGATGGAGCAGGACGTTGTTACTTGGATCCATGAGATTGGTTGACTTTGGCTGAGAGATACCTGCAAACAATAAAGGCACACCCGGGATTGACTGCCGGTAGACCCCTCCGATGCTCAAATTAGTCTTTTTGTGAGAGTTTTGGTGGCTACGAATAAAGAAATACGAAGGTTCTAAAGTCATACCTTTTTTATGATGAGGTAATAAATTTATATAGTAAATACCTGTAAGAATTAGGTCAACATCTGAGAGTGGGCCGATCGGCCCTTGCGCCGTTCTGAGATTGGGCTTGAGCCTAACACGACCGACCCAACCAGTGTGTATATATATATATATATATATATATTCTATTAATTATTTATTAGTAATTTCTATTTCTATTTTAATTTTAATTTTTATATTATTTTATTCGCTAGGGGCTTTATTAGAATCAACTCTCTTGTATTTCGTAAACAAAAAAAAGAAACCTGAAAGGAATATTTTATGGAGATAATCATATTTATTTTGATAAGTATGCTTTGAACCTGATATAATTACAAGTAATTTTGTGAATGAGAATTTTATTTTGTACTTTAAGATTCGTGATTCTTTGCATAACTTTTCCCATAAGTAGATATAAAAAAGCACTAGCAAGCCTACTCTTTCAAGCACGATTCAAAAGCACATACTCGACAGAAAATCTTGAGCATTTCATTTCATATACATATCGAGACAAAACCTTGATGTGAACAAATCTCCTTAAGAGTGATCTCTTAATTTAAGAGGATAAAAGAGTACTGATAAAAGGGTTGTAATTTATTTAAAATACTACTACAACAACACTCTAGTACAAAAGGCTCATAAATAGTTTTGTTGGGATTGGGGCAGTGACGGAGCCAGAAATTTAAGATAGGAGGACTCAAATATTTAATTTTTTTAAATTTTGGAGGGCCTAGTGCACCACTAACCTCTAAATAATTCCGTCCTAATATATATATATATATTATATTTAAAATAAATTATTTAATAATCTTGGGGGTGGGGGGCTAGTGCACCACTGGGCCCCATCTACCACCGTCCCTAAATTAGGGAAGGACATCAATTGTACGAAGTTTTTTCTTTTGTATTTTATAAAGAAGTTATTTTCGTAACTCAAAGCTGTAACTTTTTGGTCACAAAGAACAATTTTACTAATATAGTATAACTTATTCAATATTATTATTTAATAATAGTATACCTAACTACTTTTTTTTTTAGAAAGGTATACCTAACTACTTATTCAATACTCAAGTGAAGATATATAGTAAAACTTAAGAAATACTAAATAAATTTAATCTATAGTTTTAACTTATCTCTATGAATAATTATATGTGTGTGTTGGATATGAATAGATAGATAACTAAATAGAAAGAATTGATTGGGTGTCTTATCAAAACTATATATATCTTCATACCAAATAGTGTTAAATTTGGAAATGAGTCTCGTGATATAACCAAAATTTTCTCTGTACACTTTTCTTGAAATTGACAAAAACAACAAAGAAATTTTATTTCCTAGTAATCATACGCAAAATTACAAATCTTGAGAAAATTAGGACCAGATGATGGCCTAACTTTGTGTATATATATATATAATTATGTACGTTTAATATTCTTGTATAAATAAGAATCAAAGCTAGTTTAATAATTGACCATGATTTAGAATGACTAACTACAATAGATTTTAGAAGAGAGGATGTATAAAATTGACTACTAATTTTTTGGAAAATATTTTAAATCTTTTATCCTTAATCAAAAGACGGTAATGTACCCGCTAAGTTATTATAATTTCCCGATAAAAATCTCAACAAAAATTAAATTTAATATCTTTTAAAATTATTAATTACATTAGAAATTTCATCCCACACGTAACTGATTATACAATTAATTTGTTTATTCAAATTGATGAGAAAGTAAAGATCATATCAGAGCTGTACATTTTTCAACTAAACCCCACAGTGAAATTAGTGATTAGTGAATAAGTCAATCTCATATTTAAAAAAGAGAGAAGAATTTATAAAACAAGTTACTAATCAACTTGGGCTCTTACATGAATTCGTAACAAGTTAAAAAAAATAGTTAACCTTCCATTTGTAAAGCGCATAGCAGGGTTCCCATCGACCTCGAAAACAGGTTTTTCATATATCGTGAACTCCTGCAGGTCTTGCTCTTGCTGCTATCTCTTGACAGCTATGAATATTTTGTCCACATTTCATAACTCACGCCCCGTAATTTCCTGTACTTATTTTAAAAATATTTAGAATTTGTTTAATTTTAAAATTATAATTTTGATTTTTCAAAGAAATACATTTTCTTAAACTTTCATTAAAAAAATAACGATGAATATTACGTGTGACGCGATTAAATATTACTTACTTAACAATTCAATCCGTTCTTAATAACATATGATATTCATATTGCATATATATATTTTATTGTTATTTTAAAGATTATAAGATTTTTTAAATTGTATAAGAGGTCTGTATCTTTTACCCTTTTATATTTTATTCACATGTTTCGTATGAGCTTCTCCTCCTGCCTGCAATTTAATTTACAAATCACCTGAAGTTATATCATTGTGTAGCTTGGGATCAACTTCAGGTAAAATGGGTTACATTTTCACAGTAGCTGCTCCTGTAAGTTTCAAAGTATCGTGGGGGGTCCAGGCAAATAAAACATGCCGCTCCTGTAAGCTTCAAAGTATCGTGGGGGTCCAGGCAAATAAAACATGCCGTAGCAGTACTGTTGTGACATGAGATATGTGACATCAAAGGTTCACGGACGATGGTTTCTAGTGATCAAAATGGAACACAAACCTTTTTTTTGAACAGAAGTTTGTATATACGTGTAATTGGTGATGTAAAAAAAGAAGTTCATGATGCTCAGTTTACAAGATGTCCTTGTCTAATTTTCCTCACGTGTGGGATGTAGACAAGCTAGCAAAATCCAGAGATGCCAAAACAATCCAAAGTCACAGCAAGAGAATGAAGAATCCACAGAAGAGGAGCTAGCATGTCTTATACGTGCCTCCTCGACATGTGTCGTGTCATGCGCAGGTCTGTCAGGATTCGTTGTCATTTAATGCTTAAGTTAATGCTTGATTCCAAGAAAGTCGAGAGATTAATGAATCACTCTTTCACTTAAAAGTGCGTGATGGACGAGACTATTGAATCACTCTTTCACGTGTTCGGGCTTATATTTTCGAGTATCACCTTGAAAAATTACAAATACAGGCAAGAAGATCTAATAAGGCAAATAACACAAAATAGCCCCTGTGTTGTAGTGGAGTATTCAAATTAGCCCCTATATTTTTAATTCGATCAATCTAACCCCTGAGTTTTCCAATTTCATTCAAATTACCCATTTAAATTTTTTTGGACAAAGTTACCCCTCGGTTATCTTTGCCCATACGAATTAGTCATGTGTTTATTACCAATGGATTATTACCGTATACTTAAAACAAAAACCTACTTTTACATCTCTTGCTTCCGACGGCTCCCTAACCTCGCCGGCGACTCGTCGAACCACCGTGGTAATGAACTTTGTCCCATAAATACCCATAAAATCCTACGTTGAAACACCCACTGTACCCTCTGTACTGCAATCTCCGTTCAATTTGAGCTCAAAGCTCGTTTGTTAAACTCTTATCTGTCGCCTTGGTTCCTGGCATATTCTTATCTTCGCGAATGGCCCTCAGTTTATTGGCACGTGACGTGTCAGACCTATGTCTTGGGAAACCAGCGTTAAGGTCCCTGTCTGTTTGTGGAACCATCGCCGGCGCTTTGTCGGGTCTGAAGAGATTCGGTGAACCATTCTTGAGTGTGTGGAATTGTGACCATCGCTATCGTAGCTCGGTGAGATCGAACGTTAACGGTGATGTTGATGAATGTCGATGCATTGGGAAGGTCTCGTTGGTGGATGTTACATGCTTCTTATCCAAAGAAGAAAATCTGAAGAACCCATCAACTGCTCTGCAAGAACCCGTCTCAGTGCTTATTCCCAAGGTCCACGGCCTTCTGAGGCACTTGGAGCCTCATGCCAGGTATGTGATTTTGGAAGCTTAAAAAGGGTCCTTCTCTGTCTCTGTCTCTCTCTCTCTCTCTCCTTTTCTGTTTTTTGTTTTTTGGGTGCGGGTTTCAACAGAAATTATGGCTTTTTGGTTTTACATTTGAGTGCTGGTAATCCCATCTCTTATTCTTTGATCTGCGCAAATATTGTTGTTTTTTCATTTCTGTAGTTTATTGGTTTGGCAGCTTGTTGGAGGCTATTGATCACATACTTGCAGGGGCACAGATTTTAGTTTTACCAATCCACAGCCCCTTCTCGAGGAAAAAGCCGACTCATAAGCCTCCCTCCATCTCCACTGTTCATAACAACAGGGAATACTGTTGTCTTACTCATGAAGATATTGTCCGATACCTCCTCAATTTCATAGGCCTCTTCTCTCCGATCTCCAGCTACACTATTGAGTCCCTCGCCATCATTGACGCCGAATCCGTCTTGGCTGTCTGCTACCATGATCCTGCTTCCTCTGTATTGCCTTTGATATCCGAGTCCGTGGTTAAGCAGACTTCTGTTGCCATTCTTGACTTGGGAGGGAAGTTGATTGGTGAAATTTCGCCGATGATATTGAATTCATGTGACGAGTCAGTGGCTGCTGCGATTGCAACACTCACTGCTGGGGATTTTATGGCTTATATTGATTGTGGCGGCCCCCCCTGAAGACCTGATGAGGTTGGTGAAGAAAAGGCTGGAAGACGGGAACTTTGTGTCAGCTATAGAGTTGGTGGATTACAAATCAGGGATCTCATCGCCATCCACGTATTCATGCTCTTCTTCAGATGAAGAGTTCGGAAACGCCAGGAGTAACAGTGCAAAGTTTAGTGGAAATTCAATGCGAGTAGTGAGGAGTCCTGCCGATCCTATCGTGTGCTATCCATGGAGCTCACTAGTTGCTGTCATGATTCAGGCACTCTCTCATCGCGTGAGTTATGTGTGGGTTGTAAAAGAGGACGGCACTTTGGTTGGAGTTGTTACCTTTGCAGGAATAATACAAGTTTTCCGGGAACGTCTGAAATCAATGTCCTAGCGCTCAACAAGATGGAGAGACATGCTTCGATGCCAAACTATATGAGATACTGTTACCTCTTGCTAATGTTTTGGTTTCTTATGCATGTATCGGCAAAAGATTCAATCTTGTCATTTTCCATAATTTGCTTGTGAACTGGTGCTTGAAACACAAAAATGTTCTTTCAGGATGCAAAATACAGCTGAGGGATAAAGATAATGACATTTGCTTCCTTCTACCAGACAAGACATAACAATCATCTGTTCATGGAATTAAACGTATACTTTTTCACTATCAAAATCATTATTTGTTCTCCATTGATCAAGTTAAGGTATAGTGTAGATGGCGTGGGCTTTAACTGACATGATAACTGAGACGTTCGCTGAAATTACAATAGTGGTCACCAAGAATGAAACTTTCGTTTCTCTCCTATTACTTCTAAACGGATATAAGCTGCTGGCAAACAGAACTGGGGAGAATGATTACGCGGACCGAGGACTTATACAAGTGATGGGATAACAACTCTTTCCTCAGTATAGAAACCGGTTGTTAAGCTCAGAGACACAAGACGACAAAGCTTTTCGTAACTGGAGATTCTCGGAGTCCATTTCCAGTGCATCTTCATATAGCGTCTTCGCCTGTTTTAGTAACTTCACCTTTTCCTTACTGTTAGATGGCCGTAAGCGAGATCTTTGCTGCAATGCTACTCCCCATCTAAATAAAGCTGCATTTTGCACTTATTAGAATTGCCAGTAACCTCCAAACTTGTAATACAAAAAGAAGATACATGCACACACACACACACACATATGTGTCAAAGCCAAATACGAAGTTACAAAGTTGCCTGGACTTGCAAGTGAGATAAAAGTTATCTTTATTCAATTGCAGCCAGATTTCAAAGTGTTTAGATAGGTGATGCGCATCTTTCATCTAGTTGCACGGTAACCATTTATCCACAATACGACCTAGATTCCAAGATTCATGTCTTGGTATCTGAGCATCAAACATCAATGACACAATCTTAAGGTGTAATAATATCATTGTCCCTACTTCTCAAGCAACAAAACTTACCATCTGGAGCATAAACGTTTCCTTTAGACAACATGGCATCAAATTTATCAATTGCAGCCAAGAAAACTTTGTCAGCATCCAAAGAAGCTTCCTGAAATCAAGAGACGTCAGAAGATTCAGAAAATTTTGAAATCAAAAGTAAGATTGCCAAAGCAATATCCATGACCCACATTACTTACCAAACTACACTAACCCCACGGCACATAAATGAGTTTTGAGCAATACAAGCGGAACGAATGATAAATCATAAATTTGTAAAGAGTGAATACTTACTGGTCCAATATCTGCTATCAACTGTGCTCTAAAGGATAAAGCAAGGCCCCAGTTGTACAAGGCTCTAATGTCACTTCCATCAATTGTTAATGCAAGCCTATATCTTCTGCCTGCCTCCACAAGAAGTTCTTCACATTCTTCACACACACTCGCAAGGTTAGCTACAATTTGGTCTTTATTTATTATTTGATCATGGGCACGTCTAAGATTTCTTGCCTGATTATCAATAGATAAGAGGCTTCTTTTTGAAAGCAGAGTTCTCAACTCACGGCTAATCTTTAATTTCAGTTCTCCATGAAGAAGATATGTGTTTCCCAACTGACCAACAGCCAATAAACTCATGGGCTTCATGGCTATGGCTTTGGTAAGTAAGTCAGCAGTCTTCTGTAGCATGATCTCTGCAGGTTCATCATCATGTCTGCCTTTTATACACTCCTTGGCCTGCTTCAGGAGGTTGTTTGCTTGCGTAAGATACTTATCAAATACAACGTCATCTGAAAAGGCCGAAGAAGAAGATGCACCAATTCCGTCCTCGATAATAGACTGATCATTAGCTAAATGCAAATCATCATTTTCCCTCTTTTTCCTAAATTGAGATGCGTAAGTCTCATCAACACTCATCTTCCTACGGCTAGAAGACCTGTACTTTCTGCTGTCAAACATCTGCTGATGCACAAAACAAGCATCTGTTTCTGAACTTTTCAATCTGACACTAAAATCGACAGAGTCAAGCATATTATCATCAGATCTCCATCCTTCACTTTCATGGTCTTGGTCCATCTTCCAAGAAGCATGGTTATTATTCACGAACTGCAACCTATTACTTTGGTAGTAAATCTCTTTGCTATTGACAAATCTTTTTGCATTTCCAACCACCACGTTGGAGTTTACATTTGGATCCTTAGAACCTACTTCAATTTTTCTTTTGCTATCCCAATGCAAAGCAGATTTATCAGACGAACTTTGGGATTGAATAAAATTTTTATTTCTGTCATCATCAATGACATTAATAGTTTCTTCTTTGATAGGTGAGGTGGAGATACTTCCTTCAGTTTGTTCACTGCCTGTGCCATCAGTGTTCCCTTGCCTAAAATTAGCTCTCTCTTTTACTTTATTAGGTTTTGAATCACCGGTTTTCTTTCCAAACAAATTTCCAAAAATTTGCAACAACTCAAACCCAACTTCGCCAGTCTCCTTACTCTTCCTACTCGCTGGCTTCAGATTCTCAACCAAAGCACTGTTAGCGGTTCCAACAGTATCAATAGTGGCCTCAGTAACATATCTAGCATTCTGAGCCGATAACTTTATAGATTCAATAACATTAAAGTAATTTTCCAAATCGCCCAATTCAATTTCTTTAGTATTTATAGCTCTTTGTATATCATTCATCAAAACATTGACTTTATCATCAAAACTATCAAAAAAATCCACCACATTCTTCATCCTATCGCTATGACCCCTAAAAATTTCATCACTTTCCTTATTCTTACTTGCATTCACAGTAAGCCCACTGAAACTCCCACCCTGTACGAACCCAAATGAAAAACCAATGGCAAAAACCAATACAGTAGCAGGAAATATTACAATTGACGAGACTCTAACCCTAGAAATGGCAAGAGCACAGAAAACCCCCAATAAGAAGATAAAGACATATTTTTTGTCATCAATTCCAATAGAAACCAGAAAATCACGCAGCAAATTCGACTCACCAGAGTTGACCCAGTTTCCAGCAACTTGTAACTCGTCCCAACCACCATAACCAAGTGTATCAGGACTGTGAGACGCTTGGATGACAGAGAACTTTGGGGGTTCACAAGGGCACAAAGAGGTTGGCCGGAAAATGTGATAAAGTTTGCAGCTTTCACGAGAAAGTGATGGAAAGTGGAAGAGATAATTAGAGTTAAAGAAGAAGGGATTTGAATTATTAATTGGATTTACAGAAATTAGGGGTTTCATGATCATTGGTTTGAAATGGAAGTGAGCAATAGATGAGATTCAACATTGGCAAGAGGAGGAAGAGAAAGTAATCAATGGGCTATAATTTGGGCTGAAACGTAGAACATACGACGCCGGTTCTCCGTTTGTGTAAGCTTTGTGAGTGAAACAAATGACGTGTCGCTTGAATAGGAACCAATTCCTATCATATCAATACCATATCGATATTAGTATCGAATTTAATTATGGTAAAGTAGTTTATGTGTATAGGTTAATATTAAGTACCGATTTCGATAATTTGTAATTTTATAAAATAATTCTTATTTTTTAAAATTATAAAATAATGATTCAATATATTGTACTGTATAGTTTATAATTTTACATACCCTATTTTTAAGAATCATAATAATAAAATTTAAAATAACAAAATTTTATTTATTTTTATTAAATCAATCTTAAAAAATATATTTGACTGGAACTAAAAGACCTTTTTAAAGTTTAGTAATAGAACTTTATTGTTAAATGTTCTTAAAATAAATGGGATGTATTCTCATTCCTTAGACAAAAAATTAATTAGTCATAAATTAATTTATAAATAAATTATTACTTAATTTTAAATCATTAAATAATTTAAAATATAATAAAAGAATCTAATTGTAATATATATGTGCTTTAATTTTGATACGTGTAACCCAAAGAAAAATGTGTAATGTGTAATATATATGTGCTTGGGATATTCATCAATGTATGACATCTTTTATATTTGGGTGGGCAGTTCACTTTTCCAAAATAATAATAAGTGAATTATATGTAAAGGAAGAGAGGGCTGTTTCTGTCATTTATCCTAAAAGAAATGTGAGATAACATATCATTATGATTTTCATATTCACATTATGAGTCACTTTTTTACATTGTAAGGCACAACAGATTGAAGACTGAGTTTCAAGAGCTATTTGTAGTGTAAAAAAATTATACATTTATCTTCTTCTTCTCTTAAAATCAGGTGTAATATTCCCCTCTTGTTGACTGCCACCTTCCACATCCCTACTATCATCCTGACCACCAACAAAATAACTTCCACTACCAATTTTGTAATTTAGTCTTTGCCTTTTATCTTTCTCATATTGATGCTTTTTAAGCAAAGTCTTCATTTATCATTTCGCATCATAGTTTACTTTTTTACAAGGCTCCAAATCACCTTTAACCCCAGCTAAATGCTTTTTTAATATGGTAATTTCTTTCTAAACCCAAACATCAAATATGTATATTGATTGCTAAACTTTCAAAACTACAACTCAGTTTGTTTAATTAAATAATTCAAACATAAGATCACAACTATAAATTATTTTGCATAATTACATAATTCAAAAATAAACTCACAACTATAACTTATTTTGTATGATTATATAATTCAATCATAAACTCACAAGTCATAACTGTAACTCATTTTGTGTTATTACATAATTCAACTACAAACTCATATCTATAATTCAAATTTTATAATCACATAATTTAACCATAAAATTTCAAGTATAACTCATTTTTGCATGTTTACATAATTGAAACATAAACTCACAACTATAACCTATTTGTATAATTATGTGATTCAACCATAAACTCTTAAATATAACATATATTTGTATGATTTTTGATTAGTTGATTAAATAATTCAATCATACACATAAACTCATCACTATAATTCAATTTGTACAATTTCTAATCATATAATTCAATTTCTAATCATATAATTCAACCATAAATTAGTTAATCCATTTTGATAATTACAAAATTGAATTTATAACATATAACCTAATTTACAATACAAACTAATCTTTTATTCAAATTTCAATGTATTTGAATCTCAAATTTCAAAAATAGAACAATCACAAATTCGTAATCTAATTATAAATTTTAGATAACAAATTAATAACCTCAAACTCAAATTCATAATCCAATTCAAAATTCTAGTTCCCAATCTTCACAAGATATTAGATAAACAACCAATTTTAATTTTCAAGTGAACAATCATGATAATTTTTATGAATGACACAAATTCAAACTTCCATTTCACTATTCCACAATCACAAATTCACAATTCACAAGCCATACATGATGGATGATATACCACATCCACAAGCCTACAACACAAGAAATCACACATACACAAACGGTTCCATACACACGCATACTATCAAAATGCAACCTTAGCTTAAGCTCACAAGTAATAAGTGACAAGTCACAAGACTTACAACACTGCAAACCTTAGCTTAAGCTCACAAGTTACAAGTAACAAGACTTAAAAACAATGCAATTTTAGAGCACAACACAACACAAAAGGGTGATGACTGACGGTGAATAGTGAATGGCGAGGGATGGTGGGGCTGGCAAATAGTTGGTGTGACTAGCAAATGGTTAGTGTTACTGGCGACTGGCACATAGCAATGGCTAGTGTGACTAATGATAGGTGTCAATGGCATGACTAGAGGAAGGATGGTGGAATGGAGAGAGGAGCTCAAGCAATAAGGGAGAGGACTACGGAGGAGAGGAACAGACGAGTAGCTGTAGTGGGCTAGGGGTGAATGGGTCTGTGAAAAAAATGAATAGTTTTGTTGTTAGGGCTTTATTTATTTATATCATTGTACAAAATGTAGAACCTTACTCTTAGTAGAACAAGCAGTTATATAGATCTAATTTTCCTTGACCATATCGATCTTTTGGTGGATTAAGTTTTTGAGGAACTAATTTTGATAGATAAGAGTGACTTGGAGGATAATCTTAGATAGGAAAGTATTAACATGTCACTTAGTGCAATAAATTTGAATGATGGTTATTGTGCCAAAATAAGTTCTAAAATCTATGCTATCCTACTTACAAGTATACGAGATAATTGTAGCTTAATACCCAAGGTCGTCTCTCCAAGAGGCGAAATTGGTTTACTCAAATTAATCTTCAATAAAAATAAAAAACAGATGCAATTCTAAATTCTCTGACCCGATTTGTTGAGTAAAAGGTTTTAAAGAAAATAAAGAAATTTGATTAAAAAGTAAACTTATTTAAGTGGAAGCAAAAACGATTTGATCAACCGGTGTGGAAAACTTTTAAGAATTAATTTCACTAATTTAATCTCCTATGTATAACTAAAGTGAAGTAATTGGATAATTGTCTTACTAAAATTAACAGTTGGATTTTAAAATCAATTTAAATAACAAATTAATCTAACTTTCGTATTCGATAAGTTTATCATCCAAATTAATTATTAAACACAACTAATAATTACACACTTAAGTTAATATATTTCTAATTCATAACTTAAACGTTTATAGTTTCTCGTTCTATATTAAACTTCTTCTCTTAATCATTCGTTTAATACCAAAATGATGCAAAGTTTGGCCATATTATCACATCTAATAAGCTTAGAAATTATAACAAATAATAAGAAAATAAATCAGTCCCTTCATCATGCATAATCAATTAAATTAGTTGTATTTATTCTTAATTACAAGTAATTGGCCCATCATGGAATAAACATTGTTAATCATCTTCAAATACTTCAATCCCATAGTTAATAGTAACAGAGAAGTCTTAAAGTAATAAACAGAGTACTAAACCGAAATGGGACTGTCAAAGCCACTAACAGAGGAGAATAGTTCAACCAACAAGTTCAAATAATGCTGCAGGAGATAAAATGAGAATGATAGAAGATAAATCAGTTAGGCAACAACAACATAAAATTAAATAAGGATGAATAAACAAATAAACACTCTCAGATGTAAGCTGGTGGTGGATCTCCTGCCAAGCTCCACCTTCCTGGCATTGGCTCTCGCATTCTACCTCTACTCCAAGCTCACCTCTCTGTTGTTTTTCCTCACTCGACTGTCTCTCTTCTTTTCTCTGCCTTTGCTCTTTGTTTCTTTTCTCTACCTCCACCTTCTATGTTGCCTTGTCCAATCGACTTTTCCAGCCCCTCACCTTTGCTTTTTCATCTTTGCTCTCTCTATTTATAGAGACACTTTAGATTTAAGGTTGCCTTAATCCACGCCGTCATCCTGCATGCTACTCACATGACATTAATTTCAGTCTAAAGGGAATGTTCATAGGTGTGACAACATTATCACCACTATAAGAGACTTTGTCACTAGTGTGACAATGTTGGTCATGAGTGTGACTTCCTAGTCACATTCGTTTTCTGCACACTAAGAAAAGTATTATCACTAATAGAATAATGGGCATTAGACTCTATAAAAGTGTGAATATTTTTAGAATTTACGAGACCTGCATGAAAAATAGCTTGTAGCTTAATTTACCTGAGTCATGTAATATCTAAGCTAGTTAGATTAGACTTTAAGGCTAGAGAAGAAATTAAGGAGCCTTAAATCCTTCATATCAAATTTCAATTGAAGAAGGGTTTTGAGATCAATGATATCTTTAAAATCATCACTTATAATTATCATTTCATTAATATAAAAACGAAGTAGAATATATCCTTTGGTAGTCTTACAAAGAAATATTGCATGATCATAAGGACTATATTTCAAATCAAGTTGAGAGACATTCTTATTGAACTTGGAAAATCAAAATTATGGTGCTTAATTAAGGTTATACAGAGCCTTCATAGTCAAAAAACCTTTAGGTGGATAAGTATTCTCATGAGAAAGTTGCACTTATACCTCTTTCGATGAATCACTATTAAGAAATGCATTCTTAACATTCAGTTGAAACAACTTGTATTGCTTTTTAGTGACAATGCCTGTTGTGCATTGTTTGATCAACCTCTCTTCTTTCTATAAGCAAGCATCATGTTGGGAGATTAGGCAAAAATGGAAAGAGCTGCTCAAAAGCTTGACTAGTATTAGAAAAAGTCCTTTCCCCTTTCTTTGTTATTAGTAAAGAGCTTTTTGCTTACTAGTCAAGTGGTAAGGTAGGGCATTCATAGATGAGAGACTTTAGGAAAGTGGGCTAATAAGACTTTAGAAAAAGTAAGATAAGCTATTGAAGCAAAAGAAAAAAAATCATATTTTGATGTCATATTCATAAGTAAAGCCTTTAGGATGAGTTAGGCTCTCTATCATTCAATAGAACCATCTATACGACTCTTGAATTTATAAAATTATTTACAACCAATTATCAATTTTTTAAGTCAACAAAATCCCGCGTATATTGATCAATAAGTGCTTGAAGCTCTTCTCACATTTCTTTCTATCATAAATGATTATAACTAATCTTGTGGTATTTGAGAAGTCGATAAAGTGCAGTCGTAGAATAAGGATTGACTTATGTTACTAAATCGGTGAAATTTATGAGAAAGTGAAGTAAATGAAGCATAAAAAAATTAGAATTAGAGTTTCAATAAAGGAGATTATTCAAGAGAGGTCTAAGGTTGTCCACACCAAAAAAGTCATCACCTATACAATTTTATTAGAAAAAAGAGGAATGCTGAGATTATAAAGAAGAGATATAGTATGTTTGTCAATTTAGAAGAAAACAATAGTTGAGAACATTTTATATTCTCAAAAATTATCATGAAGAAAATTCTAAAAAGATTTAGAAAGAGGAACCAACAAAATAACCATTATATTAAATATTATACCTTAGAAAGCAACAAATTTGTATTCTTAGCTTTAATTTATTATATTTATGAGGTTGAAGAAGAATGAAGTAGGCACTGTCAAATATTTAAACATATGATATTTTAGAGAAACATTACTAATAACTAAAGAAGGAGTGAAATTAGTTGTGTAGAAACCATTAAGAATAACTTCTGCGAAAAACGCTTCAAGTCAAGATGAGAAGATAAAAATAAGTTCTAATCATATTTAAGATGTCTTTGTTCTCTTTTTGTATGTCCACTTTATGGTGATATTCTAAGACAAGATTTTTGAACTACTATTCTGTTTTTGAATAAGAATTGGATGAGAGTGGATTCTTTATATTTCATAGCATTTTCCAATTGAAGTGTTTTGATTTTACAAGAAAATTAAGTAGAAATAATATTTGTAAATTGACAATTTAAAATGAATTCATATGAGATAAATTCAAGTGTAGAATAATAAAAAAAATAGAAATAATGTAAGTCATTCATAAAATTATAAAGAGCACAATCTTAAATATCATAAAAAAACTAAGACAAAGAAAGTAGAAAAAATTATAAAGAGTATAATTGTTTATTAATACCAATTTTACATAATTATCCAATAATTTAAAACATGAAAATATGAATTGAATGAAGGTTGTACATAAAAGAAGGAAAGCTTTGAATGTTTGAGTAATTTGATCTTGTATTTCATTGTGTGTTTTTGGCTGTAGCAAAATAAGTGGCATACAGTCGTATAATTGTCCATCCATTGCTTCGTCAATATGTTGTGTATTTGAATCTCGGTTCCATCGTGCACCTTCCATGAACAGTCCCTGTAGTAATTCAAATACTTCAATTTAATTGTTTTGAACTTTGACACACAAAAATGGTAAGGCATACATAAATTGCGATGGTATTTTTGT
>JANZXV010000002.1:28757094-28768870 GCA_027576455.1 Erythroxylum roigii
AACCTACGACATTGGGTTTTGGAGACCCACGTTCTACCGAACTGAACTAAGAGCGCCTTCTTATCACAAAAAAGAAGCACTGAAAAGAAAATCCACTAGGTGAAAAAATCCTTACAATCACACAATCTTTCCTCTCACCCAATCCCCTAATACACCAACACACCCACAAAGAAATACTCAAGATAAACTCTCCAACTCTCACTTCAAAAGAGGAATTTAGCTATAGTCAAATTTGTGATACAAATCTTTGACTTTATTTTAGTGCATTAAATAAAGAGGTAGCAACCTCCTTATATAGGCAAGAGCATTGCCTCAGTTGTTGTCTCCAACTAATATGGGACAACAAAGGAGCCAAAAATTTAACAATTTCTACCTTAGCGATTTTGGTTGTTCCCACAACCACACTCCACTTTAATGAAGATCTCCTGAAAATAACATAACTCTCAATGTAGAGAATTATCATGCTTAATAGCATCATGCTCCACCATAAAAACATACCACTTCTAAGCCTTTTATTTCGGCACAATCGAAAATAACCTTGTTGAAAAATTATGGTGCAACTCCTATGTTTGGCTTTTCTAGAAGTTCATTATCTATCAGCATAAATTCCACCACACACCTTGCATTAATGTCAAACTAATGCCCTTGTGCAAACTTGTGGACCCACTAACAGTAGCACATCTTCTATCATGACATCTTTGGGATTAACGACATGCCATGAGGATGTACATGTCCTCTCCCCCTCCCCTTTTTAGAGAACAAAATCATCATCCATGGAGACAATGGTAGTGACATTGTCACTCTCTTCATTAACTGACCTAGAGTCTCTTGTCGAACCCGCTCCACCTCTCGAACAATTTTTCCTCACGTGCCCAGATTGTCCACACGTTCAGCATACTATATTTTTCTTCATGGAGTTCTTCTTCCTATATCCAGCTACCACCAGAGCTGAGTCTTCAGGAGGAACATTTTTTCCACCACTCAGTCTTCTCTCTTCTGAAAAGAGTTTTCCGGTAACTTCAGGAAAAAAAAAACTATCCTCTCCTTCTCATGAATCAAAATCGATTTCATGTGTTCATATGAAGGTGGAAGAGACCAAATGAGTCTCAAAGCTTGATCCTCATCATCTATGTGAACTTCAATAGCCTCCAGTTCAGAGACGATCCCATTGAGAATACTTAAATGATCTGAAACTGTAGTACCTTCCCTCATCCGCAGTGTATGAAGCCGCTCCTTTAGGTACACCCAATTTGAGACCTCCTTTGTTTGATACAACTCCTCGAGCTTTTCCCTGAGCTCTTTTGCTGTAAATATTCCATACATATTCGCAAGGACATTATTAGCCAAACACAATCGTATCCCATTTGCTGCTTTCAAATCTAGATCCTTCCAATCTTCATCACTCATACTAGATTTGTCCGTATTAGCCGTTTTGCCAGTATCACTAGTAGTAGTGTTGATACTAGGGATTTGTCTACTTTTCAATGCTTTATGTAACCTCGACTGAATCAAAATGTCCCTGACTTGCACTTGCCACAAGCCAAAATTGATTCTCCCGTCGAATTTCTCTACCTCAAATCTAAGAAGATTCGAAGCCCTATTTTCTGACATTTTTCCTGTGCTCTTCTGCCTTAATGAATTTTACCGTAGAAATGAATAGTATATCAGGTAAGTTCCCAGGAAAGAAAGGTGTGTCACAAATGACACAGTTAAATACCAAGTCTTTCCTTAGCCAGAACTTTCCTAGACATGTACTTCCACACTACCACACCAAAGCTCCACCGCACTAAATGCACCTTTCTCAAGAAAATCTTTTTTGACGTAGAAGATCAGTCAAAATTGTGAACACAGAGCATACTCAGAATTTTTAAGAAAAACACACCTTGGCTTTGATACCAATTGTTGGGAATTTAGACCTCCCGAACCCACACCCAAGGATATTTGATAGAAAAAATATCAGAAAATAAAGAAATAATAACAACACAAGAGAATTTACGTGGAAACTCCCAAACCGGAAAAAAAAAACCACGGGCAACAAGAAAAAAATTCACTATGTGAAAAATCCTTACAATCACACAAATTTTCCTCTCACCTAATCCCCAATATACCAACACACTCACAAAGAAATACCCACAATAAACTCTCCAACTCTCACCTCAAAAAAGGAATTTAACTTGAGTCAAATTTGTCATACAAATCTTTAACTTTGTATTGGTGCATGAGCCTTGCCCTAATTATTTTCCTCAACCAATATGGGACAAACAAAGGAGCCAAAACTCAACACCCATAGTTGGATCACACCTTTGTGCAAGTTAGCTAAGATCCATAGTTTCTTGATGTGGAAACTCAATCCCTTCATTCTATTGCTCTTTGTCTTGAATTTTGTCAACAATTTTCCCAGTCGCCCAAATTAATATCAATCAATACAAAATAAATGGAGGATGAGATCGCACATACTTAAGATCTAAGACTTTTGGGTGTATAATCTATAGATGATCAAGAAGAAAATGAAGAAGAAGATAGCACTTGTGAAGTGGAGAGATGAATGGTCTTGGAGATTGAAATTATTACACAAAATTTAATTGAAAATGACCTGGTCTGGTCATATATGTGATTGCTTCCTGTGGAGCCTCTCTGCTAATAAAGAGGGCCCATATTTTTTCATTAGTTTACATTTTGCAGTCAATAATATAATTTATAATTAAAATTTACTTATCGTGTTAATAAAGTTTCTTCGTTTTTAAATTAAAGTGAGTGAATTTGAACTTATAATAACATAGTTTTTTTTATTACATTACTATTAATTTAGTTTCTTATAGTTCATAAATATTAAATAAAAATTTCAATAAATTCAATTCGAAATAATAATTATGTTTAAATTTTATAATTTTATTTAAATTATTATTTTATTAAAAAATTAAACCTAACAAAATACTTTGTATTGTAATATTTTAAATATTTTTATTGTTCTTAATAGGATATTTGTACGATAATTTAATGATCTTTTTATATTAATTATAATTATTATTTATATGTGAAATATGCAAAAATAAATAAATAAATAATAAATTGTTGCTATTTTAGATTTTTACTGTTATGATTTTTTGAGATATGATTGATGTAAAATTATAAATTATACAGTATAATATATTGAGTGATTATTTTTCAATTTTAAAAAATTCAAAAAATATTTTATAAAATTTAAAATTACCTGAACTGAAACGGTACTTGTTATTGACCAACCAAATTCAGTACCGATATTGGTATGGTATTCGTAGGAAGTGTTTTATGTTATTTTTCAATTTGATCATTTTTTTTTAATTTTACAATTTGGTTCAATATTAGATCGGTATTAGCTGATACAAGCATAAAATGTCGGTACCAATATAATACTATAGATTACCGTAATGTTTTTTTTTTTTTTGAAAGGACCGTAATGTTTTTTTGATCGATACAATGTGGTAATTTAAATCAGAAGAAGTGTTCCGAAAAAGGGCGTCGAGTTATTGGTTGCTGTTTCAAACAACAAATCTAAAACTTCTCTTTCCTGATGACAGCACATAAACACCCTGCCCTCACTCATTAGTCCATCTTCGTCACCCGCAGATTCAGTCATCTCGCTTACTCTCTCTCGCTAGTTTTTAGCCGAACCCAGTCGGCTATACATACACTAAATTCCCTTCTTAGGATTCGGGCAATGGGCAAAGGTGGAGACAGGAGGCCATTGCCTGAGGAAGAAGCCGAAGGTGGAATGGCTGATGATTTCTTCTGGTCATACACAGACGAGCCTCATGCTTCTAGGAGACGACAGATCCTCTCTCAGTACCCTGAAATTAAACGTCTTTTTGGCCCTGATCCTTGGGCTTTCTTCAAGGTCTCTTCTTTCTCTCTGAAATTTTATGGCTTGATGCTTGAATGATGACTTTTAACTTTTTTGTTCATTGGATTTAGATCTGAGGCAATGTCGATTGATTGAATGGTTAATGGGGTTTATATGTTTCTGTCGTCTTCGTACTCTTCCGTTGTTAAACAGGAGTTTTTGGGATCTCTTTTGTCGTGCCAACCACATTGTGTATACCCAATTGACCAAAACAAGCTTTCTTTGATTCTCCAAGTTCTTTCTGTGAATTGAGAAGGGTTATACTCTTTTATTTCTTGCCAGGACTGATTATTTTAGGGAACCAGTTCTTCCTATATCTTTATTAAGTTCTTATGGGAATGTTGATCCAGAGCCGTTTCTGATTTTCGATGAAATCAAAGTGATTTCGGAAGTATTCGATTTATTTCAAATCTTTTCCTATCTATGTTCTTGGGCGAATATGAGCTATCTTGAACAGACTTTGTTCTCTATCTACAGATGATGACGAGCTGATGTTATATTGAACTGATTTTTCTTGCGTTGTTCTTTTAACTACTTCGTAGGCAGTCGATATTAAAACTTTTCTGCTGCGGTTCCGTTACTGGCGTAAAAACTGGATTGCATGCTGATGTGCTTTCATCTTAAGAGCAATGGTCTGCATTTGACTAAAATCAGTGCAAAATTCTTTTTGAACTTTTAGGCGAATTTGAATCACTGAAGCATATAAGTAAAAAATATTTTCTGATAATTGGCACGCTGTCTATACTTTTCTGCACGCTGTCTATACTTTCGTTCATGTTTAAACAGATGCCCTTTTGCAAATCATGTTTAGAATGCCTGAAATCTGTTCATATTGGTCAAAAGAATTTCAATATCATTAACTAGACATTAAACAAGCTGTGGACTGTGTTTAGAAATTGATTTTAATGGAATACATGATGGTGGGACATCATGCTATGACTATGTTATTTGCTTATAACAAGCACTTTTCTTTCCGAGTATATGTGTGAAGGTCTCAAAGTGGTTGTGTTGCAGGTTAACATGGTGGTTTTCCTGCAGCTGGGGACGGCTACATTGCTTCACAATTCTGGGTGGTTGAACATACTGGCAATAGCCTACTTCTTTGGTTCTTTCCTCAATCACAATCTTTTCTTAGCTATCCATGAGCTCAGCCACAATCTTGCTTTCTCAACACCAGTCTATAACCGATGGCTTGGGATTTTTGCTAACCTCCCTATTGGTGTACCTATGTCTGTGACCTTCCAAAAATATCACCTTGAGCACCATCGTTTCCAAGGAGTAGATGGTATAGATATGGACATTCCAAGCCATGCTGAAGCTCATCTTGTCAAGAATGCAATCACAAAATCAATATGGGTTATCTGCCAGCTCTTCTTCTATGCTTTGCGGCCGTTGTTTCTTAAACCAAAGCCTCCTGGTTGTTGGGAGTTTGGCAACCTGTTTGTTCAGTTACTCCTTGATGCGGGCATGGTTTACTTTTGGGGCTGGAGATCTTTTGCTTATTTGATCCTTTCCACATTTGTTGGAGGAGGAATGCACCCAATGGCTGGTCATTTTATCTCAGAGCATTATGTCTTCAATCCAGACCAAGAGACATATTCTTATTATGGTCCTTTAAACTTCCTAACCTGGCATGTTGGCTACCACAATGAACACCATGATTTCCCTAGGATTCCTGGAAGCAAGCTTCACAAAGTTAAGGAGATAGCACCGGAATACTATGAGAGTTTAGACTCGTATAAATCTTGGAGCCAGGTCATATACATGTATATTAGGGATCGGACAGTTGGGCCCTATAGCCGGATGAAGAGAAAGGTTTCAAGTACTACAGAGAAATCGGAGTAGGCGTGCGCATCTTCTCATTTTCTTTGCATTTCCATCCTTTCCTGGATAAGTTAACAAGAAAAAGGAATCGGAATCGGAATTTTTGTCTTGTTCAAGTGATAAGGAACACGATTTTGCTTACTGGGTATTGGCATATGGTGTCAGAAATTCATTCATTGATTACTTGCCATTTAGAAGGAGCTATTTGTTTATTCCTTTGCTTCCATAGAACAGATCAGATGATATAACCAAGCTCCTTATTCAGTTACCGTTGCCTCTTATAGTTGCTCATTTCTCCCTTACTTTCGGTGTCGTTACCTGTTTTGATGAACATGAGAACATCCATGTTTGCTGCTGCAATTTGTGGAAATACCATCCTTTCTATGTGCAATACCATCTTTTCTGAAAGTCATTGCCAGGACAAAAGCAGATCCCTGAGCTAAGATATTCAACCAACCTATCAATGTAAGATAAATTCTGTGAAATCATGAACCTCCTTGTAGGATGCTCAGGTAAATGAAATCCTGATAAAACTTATATGAACCACTGAAATTCATATATTTTATTAGCTCTATAATATCTTTTGATATTCCACTAAAACTAAGACACTTCTCTTCTATTATGCTCTTTCAAGAAAGTTTGCACTACCTAACTATATATGTAAATATGATCCAATGGAGTATTCCACACTCCAATTAACAAGTCTCTATGTTGGGGCATGAACATTTTGCAAAGCGATTCATCTTTGCTCGTAGAAGTGGAGAACCCTTGATAACAAGCAAAGATGAGACCTTGTATCATATTGTTCACCAATATAATATATAAAATTAGGTTTGCCCTAGGTACCATTTGTTGTTGATCTAATTGTCCCTTTATAAAATTCATACAATTTTATTGTGCTAGAGTTTGAATTGAAAAACGGTTCTTTGACAACCATTTTCTTAAACGAATTCAAAGAAAAATAATATTCAATAATGTAGAATAATAAGTTAAATGTGTCCCATAATATGATCATATCATTAAAGCCAAAACTCTTGAAATAGAATAAAAATATAATTCCTTTCCAATTATCAGACTTAATGTTGATTTAATTAATTTAATTCAATTCGAAATGTATTTTTATTTATTATAACACTAATAACTTAAATTTAATTAGAAATTTATTTCTAATTATATATATATATATTTTTAATTAGAAACTCATTTTTTAGTAATCAACTTATGAATATACCAATTTAAATTAATCATAAAGTTATTTCTAAATATGATTGAACTAATCGATTTTAATTTTATAATTCACTTAGAAATTTATCTCTAAGTATTATTAAATTCATTCATATTTTCAATAAATTTAAAAACTCATTTTTAAATAAATAAATTTATTATATGATTTATAAGTCTTTAACTTATTTTCTTATTCATCAAAATATTTAAGTCCATACCAAAATTCTTTTAAATACAAATGTTAATCCAATATTTTAACGTATATAAATATATGTACATTACATTTGCACCAGTTGTAATATGTTGACACATGATTAAGAGTTTGTCTTTCATAACATTGGTCTAAGGTTTAAGCCTCTAACTAATTGAAAGACAATTTATTTATTTTAACGGACTTTAACTAGGCTTCTATAAGCTTTTGGGTTTAGTCCGTACTTGAGCTACCCTCTCAACCCATTAGGAATAATCCTTTTTTTAATCATAATTAACTTATTAGTTAATTAATTGCTTAAGTAACATAAACAAATTAATTATTGTGCCGCCATTCACTACTAACATTCAATGGTAGTAAGGAGTATGACAGGGTCTCACATAAATGGAAGGCTAATATGTATTGGGACAGGGTTGATACTGGGTTCTTGGGCCAGAGAATTTGAGGGGGTATGACAGGTGATCTGGCGAGGGGACATGATCATCTGTCCCAAAAATTGTATACTAACCCTATCCCATTTGATCCCAACCATCCATTTTTGTTGGATGGTTGGGATCAAATGAGACAGGATTGGTACACAATTTTTAGAACAGAGGATCTAAGGGCTCTAGCGAGAGGGGGTAATTATTAAACCACCATTATCATTAGTCATCACGACATTATGACAACAAACCTCTAGCCTACTGCTTGTTGCATATCCAAAACAATCCTCACCCGCACGGGTAGCTCAGTTAGTCATTGGAAGGGAAGTTGAGATCAAGGTTCGAGTCCCGGCAACGGCAGTGTGGGAGTTCATCCAATGTGGTGACTCCTTGTGCGCATCGGCGTTGGGCCACCCTTCTGGGAAGCTGGCTGAGATCAGATCGTGATTTACCCCCCTCACTACTCTGTCGGGCCGGGGTGTGGGGGCACCTAGGGTGGGCGATTCAACCTTTTGAGATCAAAACAATCCTCGCCTGCACATTAACACTACTGTTGGTGTTTCACTTTACGGCTAGATTTGGTTTCCATTTACGCAAGCAATTTTAGTGGTCTAAACATAAATGGCAATTTTCCTTGTCACCATTATCAATTTTATACATAGAAAGCGGTTGATTATTCAAACGATGGTGGCTTTTTTTGGATGAAATTAATTGAAAGCCTTCTTATTAAATTATGACAGAGGATGGCTAAGAAGACAGTTCTTTGCTAAGGCCTTATCAAGAAAAACAAAGGGAGACCTAAGGAAGCCACACTAAACATAAATGTGGTCAAAACTTAAGTCTCATCTAGGATGTAAAAGTCAACAAATCCAAGACCACATCTGTCAACAATTGGTCTAGATATGGATGTTGAATGTCTCTTGAAAAAGATATAAACAAACCAACACAAATTAAGACCATATCTTGTTATCAGTGATTGTTCTTACAATCAAACACTATTGCAATAAACACAATTTCATATTTGAGATTAAAACAATAATTTTAATTTCAAATATGCAAGTGATAAAACTTCTTTGATTAGAATTCAAGTAAAAGTAGCTTTAATACTAATGTAAGAAAAAATTCGTTTGCAGATAATGTAAAAGGAGCAATACATACTTGTATCACTTATGGAACAAAAATCACTTATAAATTTTGGCTATAATCTACGTGATAAGAGACTTGTAGAATCTCAAAACTTGCAAAACACTTTCCAAACATTTTTTAGTGATGTCAAATTTGTTGTCTATAAAAAAATACACCTATCTTTATGATAAATCATATCTTAAATATGATCTTCTAAAAGTCATTACATTACAATTACAAAGTTTCATTTTATTAACTTATTATGTGTGCTTATCCATTATCTGATACTCACAAATAATAAAGTTAATTAACTAGAAAGATAATGATTTTGCATTACTCATACTTGTCTAATATCCAATGCAACCAGCCTATTACAAGAGTATATTATCATACATCTATTAGAAGTTACATCTATTAGAAGTATATGACTTCTCGACTACTGAAGAGATCCTTTAGTGGATTTAGTATGTTATACCTTAGATCATTTATTGCATTATTATTGCATTAATCATCTTCTCATTCTTATTATATAAATATCTTGTATTCACACTACCTACTACATATAAGGTGGGCCAGTTTGAATATATCTTAATGAAAACATAGAATTGAAATGATCTTTCTCGTTTCTCAATACTTTGAATCAAATTAATTTGCTTTTCTAAAATGTTCCATTATATTGAATAATTCATGATTTTTAGTAACATTCTAAGATAGAAAACATTAATTCAATTATCTAGAATTAGAGCCCTAGTAAAAACAGTACTTTAAATTTAAGGTTCACATAGTATTAAAGGATCCTAACACAATACATTAAAGGGTCCTAACACAATATAAGTTGAGAATATGACTTATATTATCCTTATTGGTTGAAAATGCATACATGATATGTTTAACTTGTTACAATATTGACTCCCTTTTATTAGAGCATATGTCTTTGCTTCAATATTATACAGATGGTAGTTTAGGCATACCTAATGTCTAACTTGAGTTCACTTATTTATTTATTTAATCCAGCCTTTAGAACTCACGTCTCGCATCTTAAGACAAATTAGGCAAACAAATCACTTCTTTAGGTTGTTTCATTACTAATAACCTCTACACCCTTCAATGTAATTCACATCGACATTAGTTAAGCCTTGAGCTCTAGTTTATCATCTAGATAAATCACTTAAAACTTCTCTCATCTCCATTTCTACAAAATAATAAAGGTGATCACTCGTGTTAGAAGGCATCTCGTATCTATTTAACATACTTCTTGTATCTAGAACTTTAATTCAAAATCAAGCATTCTCTTATTTCTATAAGTGAATTTTTATTTAAAATTCATTCTAAAAATGTTGTTTAATTATCAACTAAACATATACTACATCAAATGCTCAATAAAAAAAGTATCATCACTGATAACAAGTATTATGAATTGTTGCTAGACATATTCATTTCTCTTTGCATCACTATAACCTTGAAATAGTTATAATTGATATCTATGTATTTGATTTGATATTGCTATTTGAGCTGTCTAGTACTATATTTGATTATACTTGTTCATACATAACATAGTGTGCATAAGACTACTAATTTCTTTGAAATAAAGAACCATATTTATTTCTTATTCTTTTTGTGACATCTGTAGACAATACATATTGCTTAGGTGCTCACCTTTAGCAATTGACATCACAAAAACACTTTACTATCTTACATATAAAAAATGTTCAAATATTACAAAAGTATATATATATATAGCTTATAATAGTAAGAAACCTCTACTTGAATGATACTTAGCAATCATAATTACAAAGGTGTATGTAGCCTTATGCATATTCTTCATTTTGATCATGCTTGATATAACATAATAGAAAAAAAAACATGAAACGATAAAATTACACATTTATTGTTGGAACTTTTAATATATCTAAGTGATCTTTTCCAATCATACTAAAATCATAGGACATGATTATAGTACTAATGCAATATACCACCTACGTCTAGACTATGTTATATCATATATTGATTTTAACAATCTGAGCATGTAATTCTCTTGGTCCTTTTGAATGAAACCTAGTGGTTGTACCATATTGATTCCTCCATCTAATTCTTCATTTAAGAACATAGTCTTTATATCCATTTGAGGTATGCTAAGATCCATTCCTACTACTGAGGCTAGAATCGATCAAATTGATGCAAACTTTACAGCAAATGAGAATTTCTTCTCATAATTGATCTCTTTGATTGTGCGTATCCTTTTGCTATTAAACACCTTTGTATCTTTCAAAATTGTTGGAACCCATTACCGGATATCCAACCTCTTAGAAAAACCAAACCAAATCAAATCAGAGCATTTCCACTCTTGCTCTGATACCATATCTGTTGGATCCCGAATCCGGAACCCAACTGCTAAATCCGAAACATACCGAAACCCTCATACTTATATATGATTATAAACTCAATTAAAGTCCTCAAACTAAATCTTGTAAGATTCATCTTAATTTCTGTGGAAATCCATGCCGCTATAGAATCAGCAAAGAAATTTATTTCAATCGGGGCTTCCTAGATTACGCTAGATTTTACCAAAATGCGGACTCATGTTCAAAAATTTTCAACCACTTGCTACACTTTGATTGAATCCTTAATTCCAATGTAATTCCTAAAACTCTCGAATTTGCATAAAAAGGGACAATGCTTTTAGAAAACTAATGCTTCGAAAATTGAGAGAATTGGAAGTCAATTACAAAAATTATAAGAGGAAAATCGGAAATGACCAAAGTCACCTCAAAATTTCGGCCGAAACTTAAATTTTCCTACATAAGGTTAGAAGTTTGAAAATTCATATCTTTTAACACAAGAGTCGAAAAATGACATATCTTACCTCATTTTAAAGATAACAAGATGATCTACATTTCTCATGAAGAAAGCAAACATTGAAACTGCCTCTAAGAGGTGAAAAACCCCTCTAAAGATTCTGCAAAATTACCAAATAAACAGTAAAATTTGACCATATGAATAGTAATCAGCCAACTTCCGACCCTCATAACTTTTTACTCCTAACTCCGAATAGGACATATCATACCTCCATGGAAAGATAAAAAGACCCTC
>JANZXV010000002.1:28784898-28811812 GCA_027576455.1 Erythroxylum roigii
TGCCAACTGTATCCCTGAGTATTCTAACATAACACTTTCTTCCAAAAAAATCCCTCATTATCTTAAGTTTCTAATGCCACCGAAAATATTCCATTTGGTTTAGTGATTCAGGAGATACACTTCAAACATTTTGGACTGTTCTTGTCCATAACAGTATACTATGCATAACTTCCATCTAAGTTTTAGACGTCTTAGAGACTGAATTAGATTCCAAGTTCTTTAAGACATTTGTAACTCCATGTCTCTATTTTATCACAAATCAAAAATCATCTCATTTGGATCAGTAAAACTTCAGAAATCATCAAAATACCGAAGTGTGGTGAGTAGAATAACATAAGTTCATATCCTTTAAGGACACACTCATTGTACCTGTCTCACTCTTTTCACTTAATCTCTCTCCATACATTCCAGATAGCTTCGATTTTTGGAGGAGATATAGAGAAATGTCTTATGAATCCAATGGTTCAAGAATCAGGTCATTTGGAGGTCTAGTGAAGAATTTATGGCCAAAATACTCCAACACGTTTATACCCTCACTTATAATGTATATGTCTCAGTGAGAATGCCATAACTTTTGTTACAGATGTCAGATGGACTTCGTTTTTGAACCATTGAAAAGAGGGCTTTGAGATCTACAACTTTCATGAAGACCTCAAACGCTAATTCTATCGTCTTACCTCTGTATCGTCTCACTTTTTCTTCTGTCTGCTTTTTATCGTCTACTTTCTTCCGTCTGCTTTTTATCGTCTACTTTCTTCCGTCTGCTTTTCTTCCGTCTGCTTTTTATCGTCTGCTTTTCTTCCATCTTCTTTTTATCGTCTTCTTTTCTTCTGTCTACTTTCTATCTTCTACTTTTCTATCGTCTACTTTCTAACGTCTGCTTTTTGCGTCTAGAACATAGCCACTCATAAGAATCATTACTTTTGACTCCGATGTCCAAATTTTTCATATAATATACCGTTGGAAAGATAGAAGAGAGATCTACAATTCTTCAGAAGACAACTTTGCCAGAATCTATTTATATCAATCCCAAATTTGCCTCTAAAGTTCGAAGATGAATTTTCCCTTCATACACCAACATATTGCACCAAATTCTTAACTTCGTGACAACTTTTGAGATTCTTATAGAAAGAATTGAAATTCGATGTCTTTATATGAAATGTAGCCATATATCTCTAGTTTAATCCAAATTAAGAATCATCTCATTTGGATGACTAGAGAAAACGTTGTGGCTAAAAGACTGAAGCCTACTCAGTCAATATTTTCCAGATCACTACCAATCTTTTTTCTACATCTTTCCTTATCACCACTCATACCAAGATCACTCTTTCTATTCCTTCTACTCCTCATTTTCAATAAATTCACATTTAATATCAATTATACCCGGAAGTTGTCAATGAATACATGTACCACTTTTTATGCGAAAACATCCAATATTTATATGTATGCTAACATGATGCATGAGCAAGGAAATGCATTGTCTTACTTTCTCTTTGAGCTCACATGTACTAAACTTTTGGGTCCTAACCCTTAATATAGGGACGGGATGTTACATAAAGTCTAGGTCTAATTATAATTAATTTTAATAAAATTAAATATCTCATATTTGATTCTTGAAGTTTTTCAAACTTCATAATTAAGTATAACTTAACATAAATAGATTTTTCACTTTTAAACTGCTCTTCATATGTGGCCCATTAGATTTTTAGTATGTTAGCAATGATTATTTTCTAATTGAACAATTTGTAATCATATATCAAGATTAATATGACATTTAAATCATGATTCTCTAATGAAAAATAACTTCAATTAAATTATCAAGGATTGAAGAAGTATCTTCATGTCTACCCCTAGATTTTTGAGTGAAAAAGGAGTTCTAATGTGTGTTTTCTTCAAAGTAGGCCAAAAGTCCTAAAAAATTAGGACTTTGACATTGAAATATATTTTAATCCACCTAGGGCTTGATTTAGGACATAACCATAGCCTAAGCCATATGCCTTACTATTTTCTTCAGTTGATAGAAAAGAACTTTGGCACAAACATATCAATAAGGTGTAAATCTTCTAATTTCTTTGAGATTAATACCAAGCTTACTACACAACTGTGTCTCTCAACCATAGGTCTTCCTATTTCTTCTTTAACTTGCACACGGTCTCTTACACCACTTTACACGCTAAAATTACTAAAATATAACTCATTACACCCTAAACATGGTAATAGAGATAACGATAGGAGCTTATTTAGACCTTTTGTGAAACTTTAAAGTGAAAACTCACACATTTAGCTAATATTTTTAAAATCACATCAATGTTTAGGAAGTCCAAATTGGCTAATTGTGAAATTAAATAGGATAAATTTATGACCCCATATATTAAGAACTATTAAAAACTTAACACAATTAGGATTTAGAGTATTACCAATATCATTTTAAAAATATTGGAAATTAATGTGATACCATAGATAACTGTAAGGACAAATTTAGACTTTTTAAGAAATGTTCGAGGGAAATTCGTATCTTTTACCAATAACTAACATATAAAAGATAGATGAGAAAAGGGTTCAAAAAAATTAAACAAAAAATTAAGCTAACATGTGTTAGAAATTATACATCGACTCTTTTAACATTATTTTTTAAGTCTTTAATATAATTATGTTATGGAAACATAATTTCTTTTACATAGAGTGACAACTATATTTTCAATATTCACTTATTTATAAGCAGGCTTGGTGAAAAAAATGTTTAGTTCTATTTTGATATTTTTAATATTTAAAATTTAAACTTATGCATAATAGAGGCTAAACAAAGATATAAGAAAATAAAAGTAAATAAAAAATGAAGGAGATTCTACACTTTAAGACTTTTTAGTTGTATAATTTATGTTACCTAAAAATATTAGATAATATTTAAGAATGCATAATAAGACTTACACAACAATCTTATGAATATCACATTGGACTTCGTACTAGATTTAGTTATGATACGATACGATACTAGTACTAGTACTGGTCAATATCAGATATCATTTTGGATTTTTTTAATTATAAATAATTTCTAAATTTTATGAAATTTAAAAATAATTCCTTAATATATAATGTTTTTTTACTTTACTTCAATCATATCTTAAGAAATCATAATAATATGAAATCGATATAACAAATACTTCTTTATTTTTATTAATGTTATTTTCACTTATTTCTTATAACTTAAAATAAATTTAATTTCAAATATTATCTTTACATATTTTGAAATTTATTATAATATTTTTCATACGAAAAATTTAAAATTATTAAATATGATTGTATTAAATTAATATTTTAAACTATGTAATATTAAATTAATATTTTTAACTATGTAATATATAATCACTTTGTATAAATCTAATGAAATAAAAAATATTTAATACATTTTTATTTTTATTTTTTGTTAAAAAATTATATACAATTTTATCAGATTGATGGGGAAGCTCCTACACCCGTCCTGTCAATATCATCACAAATTCTTTTCCATCTTTTATTGGGGCTTGCTTCATTTGTGTTTAATTTTTCCAAAAACTTATCTAGCTCCTCTTCATCAATGATGGGAATATCATCATCTGGATCTTGAGCATCCTGGAAAGGAAGGGGTTTGAGTTTGAGATGGTCCAGCAGTATTCAAGCCTTGATCTATGTTATCTTCATATCCAGTAAGAACATCATGTAGTTCAAAGATGTTGCGATCTTCGGTGTACTCATAAAAATCTTGCTTGTAACAAATTCTTTTTGGCAAGATTTGTAACTTTTTTGCTTGACAATAGACATCCATCCCAACAAATATGTCAGGAAGATTACTCTCTAATTTTTTTGTCAAAATGACACAACTTGGGAAGAACTTTATCCAAGTCCTTCTCTTTGTGATAAGGTCTATCTTGAAGGATTTGTCGTCAGCTATAGTAAAGTATTCCTCATAAGGATGCTATTCTTCTGTAGGAAGAATATGTGGTTTTATAACACTTATATAAGAGCATGTATCTATATAACTAATAGCTAGGATTGGTCTGTGATACTTTTCTAGAAGTAATTGGGGCTTGCCATGTTACTTCTAGCTTCTTGGGCTCTTGCTTGAAATAAGACTGCTTCCTCATGTACATTGATTTGTTATCTCAAGAGAAGAAGTTTCATCATCAGTAGATTCACAATCAGGGAGTGCAAACAGTGTCTTTTCATCTTTTTGGACTATTCTTCAAAAAGAGACTCAATATCCTTGTCATCTTTTATGGGCATCATAGCTTTAATAGATTGCAGGATTTTCATATCCTTGTTGGTCCTTTTTGGGCATCTTTTTACATAATGACTTGGTTGTCCACATAGGTAACACCAATATACCTTTTTAGTTTTGGAAGTACATCGCTTGAAGAATCTTATCCTCTTTTCTTCCTTCTGTTGAAAGGGTGAACTTTTAACAAATTTCTTTTAAAATGTTTCTCCATCTTTGTCTTATATGCAAATTTCTCTTTGTCTTTGTATTTGATCTTTAACTAGGGCTTCTTACATGCTTGTTTTAGTTGAGGTCCACCTTTTAGCATAACTTTGAAAACTTTTATTGTTCACACAATTTGTCAAGCCTTACCAAACTAATTGGTAGATTTCTTTAAGAGAGATTTCAAACATATCTCAGTGAAGAGAATTAATTGCTCTTTGTAACTCTAGTTGCAACTTATTAGGAAGAGAAACAATAAATGTGTACCGAAGATTGACATCGTTGAATTCATTAAGCATATAATTTTTTCAAACATTCGTTCAAAATGCTTTTGCAAATCTTTCTTGTTCATATAACAACATTTTATTTTAAAGTACTCATATCTGCTTTATAGATCAATGAGCTAGAAAAATCCAATGAATTCTTGATGAATCATTCCTAACAAGGAATTGGTTTCTAACAATTGTAAGACTTGCATGCATCTATATTCACTAAGGCCTCTTTAAAATTCTTATCATTTTGGAGACAATTTGTCAAGATATCTTTAAGAGAAATATCTAGCCTTATCATTTTAAGATCTATCCAAGAACTGAATTCATGTAGTCAATCTCTCTATTTTGTTAGTGGGATATCATCAAAAGTGAACCATGGTCTTGAAGTAGGTTTATGGATAAGAGTTACTTATGATCTTACTGGTTCAGTTATTAACTCTGCATCTTCAACTTCTAGTTCAACTTTTGTGAGTGGTTGAGAAGAGTGCGGAACATCCATCATCATTTGAGATATTTGAGTGAGATCTATAATCTGTTCAAAGCTTTTTGTAAAGTATGACTATCAAAGCTATCTAGAACTATATGACTTTTAGATCTATTTGGAACTGGTTGAAGGATAGCTATCAATTATTGATTGGGCATAAGATATTTTGTTATGTTCAGGGAAGGTCTTTCTTTTGGTGGAGTTTTAATTTGTAATGGTTGAGAAGTTGATGGAATGTCTCTTATTGGTAGGTTTGGCTTGGAAGGTTTTGAAGGTTCTGTAAAGGTTTGTTTGAATAATGGATATGACATTTTGAAGACTTTTCAATAGTTAGTAGCTTTAAGATATGATGAAGTGTTATAAGTAGGTCTTATAGTTGGAAATGTCGAGGGGTATGGTTCATATATAGCTCTTAATTGTTCTTCAATAATATCTAACTCAATTCTTTTGCGTTCTTCTAAAACTTTTTGTAGTTCTCTTTTTTTTTTCTTAGAGAAATTTGGTCAATAATAATGTTGGTCAATATATCTTCTCAAATTAGAATCAAATTGGTAGCTTGATTGAGTATGTAATTGTCACATTTGAAGAGATATAGCATCAACATTTAAATTTAGTCCTTATGTCTGTTGGGATATATTATCAAGCTTTGAATCAATTCTATAAAGGACATTGTTTTGTGCTACAACATTTTGTGTTTGCTAATTTAATACTTCTTCTCCCGAAGAAATTGGTACATAATTACTATTTAGATCGATACCTATTGATCTTGAGTACAACCTTATAGATACCCTAGTTGTTTTATTAGTTTGAGTTTCCAATTGTGAAAAGTCTTTTTCATATGGTCTCATCATCGTACAAGGAAACGGTTTAGGGATCTCTTTAAGGATTAGAGAAATTATTGGCACAGAACATCTTTATTAAATCTAGTGTTCCTTTTCAACTGCTCTCAATATTTCACAGAGATCCTTCGATACCACTTGGGAACCTTAGCTAGAGGGTTACAGTCATATTAAGAAACCACCGGCGATATGATAGAATGAACCACTATAAGATGATTGTAGCTAAGGCTTAAGGTATACTAATTGATCCACAAACCTTTTATCTCTCAACGAGCGTCAAACTCTCAAAGCTTGCCTTTTAAGGATCTAAGCTAACTATTCTTCCTCGTATAACTTAAAACTTAAATAGGATCATAGGTCAGATACTTTCTGATTCATATGATCCCTATAGAAAGACAAGTGTAGAGCATACTTGTATCTTTGTATGATAAAAGTAAACTTATTAGAGACTCAAGTTTTCAAAGGAGAGAAAGTTTTTAGAGATAAGCTATATGAAAATACATAACTTTTATTAAATGGGAATGTTTCTTGGATACAATAAAGCTTGAATTGAAACTTAGTTACAATAGAAGTCCTTTACCTGTGTAGGCAAAGGAGATAAATATCTATAAACAAGAACAAGAACAAGGTCACTTCACACTTTAAATGGGTAAGAACAATATCACATCAACTATTTTAGATAAGAACAATATTATATCCACTATTCTAGATAAATCTAGTAATTATAAACAGATGAAAACGAAGTCACATCACAAAAGACACTAATATAAAGACAAGTAACTTTAAACAGAGGGACTCATCATCCTTGTCGGATATGTTCTTGCCATGATTATAGATTTGATGGTGATGTAATTATTATTTTATATAGGAAAAATTTTAAGTTTTTAATTTAGTTCTATTTTTTCTAAATTTATAATTATGACTAGTATTTGACCAATAATTGTCCGGTATTCTAGGTACTGACTGATACCAATCTAAAGAGTAATACCAAAGTCTGGTAAAAACTGTTTTGTTTGATCTTGATTTTTGTCTAATCCTGATCGATACGGAACAATACTGTAAACAATGATACACACTATGTCTAAGTTAAAGTCTTTTTAATTAGAAGAGAGAAATTATGTGGACAAGAAAAATAAGAATAAATTTAACAGTCAATTAGAAGCTCAACAGACCAAGTTGTATGATCAAATATTGTATTCCATTGTCAATCTCAATAGTTAAACTACTTGATCCTCCTCGTCTTTTTATGTACTTACCTTGGTTGTAAGGATGACACTAGGGCAAGGGCTTAATCTGAATTTTTTTAAAAAATAAAAACTACAAAAATAACATTATTTTTTAGCAAAATTACATTGTTTTATTCATAAGAGTTGAGCCTCAGGCCAGGCTGAGCCAGGCCTACGCAGACCCTCTAAAGCTCAATTTTTTAGAAAAACTCAAACAGTGACTCAATTAACTAAGACTTGATCCATTGATTTTGCACCGACCGAGCCCACGCCTGGGCCCAGTTACTATCTCTACCTGATTGATTGGACTTTGATTTACCATTTCTTTTCTTCTTCTTTTTTTCAACTTTTTTTTTTAAAAAAAAACCACTCAAGCAACTTGCTAGAGAAGGCAAAGGGAGGAATCGTACCGTCCTTATCCTTCGCATGCAAGCTAATGAGCAACTAGAAAAGTAGGAACAGGATTTAGTCAATTCAATTTAATACTTTAATATAAATATAAATAATCACCTTTTTTTTGGACGAAATAAATAATCACTTTGTTAAAACGTGGGCCTTTGTTAGTGTGGCGTGGCCCCGTTTGTAAAAGTGTGTGTGTATATATATATATATATATGTGACAGTAGATAGATTGGTGGAGCTCTGGTGCCCATACCGCTCTGGAAATCCCCGAATCCTTCCATTTTCAATAAACGCAGTTACTATTGGGCTTCGGGTTAACCAAATTAGATTCAGGTGCTTCAGGTGTGTTCTTGGAGCTTCAACTCACAATTATTTTGCTTCATCGGTGCTTGGTTTATTGGTGGCTTGAGTCGGAATTTGATTTTATGGTTGGTAATGTGGATAGGTGTTTGATTCTGTCGGCCATTTCGAGTGCATTGGGCTGGTGTACTCTATGTAGGTTGGTTAGGTTCAATCAGATGGTTATACAAGTAGTAGAAATAGTCTTCATTTAGCGTTTGCGTGTCATTCCTTTGTGTGAATGTTTTTCTCAGTGTTGGTAAAAATGCGACTTGGCATTTGGTTATCTTTGGTCTGGATATTATGTTGAGAATCCTTTGGTCGCCAATTGACTATGGTTTATATGCTGGATAAAGTTGATGTTTTTGGTCTCTTGGGTTTAGTTTTTCCTACTTCCTTTGTGATGACTCAAGGACTTTGGGGGGTAACTGTGTCCCCTTTGCTACATAACGATTGCAGACCTGTAATTCTTTCGAGAAAGTTTTGGATGCTTTTTCATTTAACATTTGCTAGTATTTGTTAAGTTACTCTGCAATCGTCTCCTTTTGATGAACTAAACTAATTTTGATAATCTATTTTGCTTTGTTAAAGTATACAGGAAGATGGAATTATCTGCTTCAAATGTTTCTAAACATGAAAGTGAAGAAAAAGCGTTGAAGGCTTTGCTTGAGGCATTTGGTTCTTCATTGTCTCTTGAAGCAATAGCTTCTGCTTATTGTGATGCGGGAAAAAATGCAGATTTTGCCTCTGAAATTCTGAATAATGTACTGAAAAGCACATCCACTACATTGACTCATGCACCAGTTGTGGAAGAGAGCGGTGGAGAATCCGCTGAATCATCTGATAACACTGTGTTTGAGAAGTTAACTCGAACAAGAGCTTCAAGACAAAAACTGCAGCCAGCTTCTGCTGGCACGATTTCAGGTATTCTTGGCAAAAATTATATTAACTCTGTGCCAATGACCGATGAATCTATCATGACAATGAAGCCTGTAAAACTAAATGCAAACGAGTGGCCAATATCTGAACTTTGGGGAGGAGAAACTGAAGATACTCAACCAGATAATAGAATACACAAGGACATGGAAGATTTTTTGTTCAAGATGCTTGGAGATGGCTTTCAACTAGAAAGGGATGTGATACAAAAAGTTCTTGGTAACTGTTTCCTTCCTATCTTTAATGTTTAAGTACTTAAGAAATCTTTCCTCTAAACGAAGATTCGTGGATGATTAGTTTGTATGTCAACTTTGATATCAATTCTTGGTGAATTTTATTTCTTACTAATCTCCTGTTGCCTAGTTGATTAAAATCTATATCTCTACTTTTTAAGCATATATATATGCCTCTTGTGACACTTTGCTTTTGTAGCTCTAAGATTTTCTATTTACTAATCTCCTCTTGCCTAGTTGATTACTATCTATATCTCTACTTTCTAAGCATATAGATATGCCTCTTGTGACATTTTGCTTTTGTAGCTCAAAGATTTTCTATTTGCTTGATTTATCATAGTCCATACAAAAGATAATGTCTTTGATTTACTTATTAGTATATAGTATTATGTACTTGATTTCTTGTTGAGGCACTAATTAGGTATTAAATTGACTGTGTAGGTAAATGTGGGTACGATATGAATCAGGTATGAATCATGTCTTATTTTTTTTGCTTAAATTTTCTTTTCTCCTTTTCTCTGCTCATTTGACCTTGTCAAAGTGAAAATCAAGCAAGTAATTTTGTATGGCATCTATTTTTCATCATAATACTCTAATAGTGTTGGTTGACATTTAATTTTGAGTAATTCTATAAAACAATCACAAACTTTCAAAAAGTTCAATTATAGCACAACTTTTACGCTTTATCAATGAAATATGTGAACTTTTCTTTTTGTTCGTAGCCTACTATTTGTCTTCATCCAAGAATGCCCTTAAACCATCTAATCAACATCTAATACATTAAGTTGTAATCTAGTATAACATGTTGGAAGAATACGAGATTTAGAAATGCCCAAATTAAACATTTGGTTTTTCAACATCTTTAACTATTCATTTTCTTCCCGACACAACTGGATTCAGAAGAATGAAATGACTAGTATAGACTTCTATGAACTCTGCACTCCAAATTTAACATGTTATGATAGCTTACACATGAAATGATTTGTTTGGTTAAGAGTAATCTTGGGTGGGGGTTGACAGTAGGCTACCATTGAGAAAATATTAATTTGTGTGTGTTTGGTTACAAATTTAAGGTCAGGCTATAGTAGAAGATTACTGAAATTGAATGCATTCTCACATAATTTTTGTTTGTAGATTTTGTATTGATGTTTACATGTGGGATTTTAAATGGTCGATTCCTAACTATTAGGTATCTTCACAGTACAGAAGGTTCTAGAGAATCAAAGGTGTAGATTTTAGGTGGCCTTCAGGATGCGAAACTTTGGCGTAACAATAAAAGTTCAAAATTCTATTTTATTTGTGTTCTTCAACCAAAAGGCCTTTTTATGGCTGGAAGTACCTTTTCAGTTATTGTGCTTTATTATCTCTGATGTACATTGGAACAAAGTAATTTAAGTTCATTCAATTTCCAAGAGACTGCATGATTTGGTTTTGGTGCCGGCACAAATGCTGGTTTCTATTCTGCATTTGGTTGCACTTTTGACTTCATCCTTCCTTCTTCACCTTTCAGAGCATGGAGAAGCTTCTTGATCTGTCAGCAGTGGATTCGGATGACAAAAGCAAGTATCTTGGAGCTTCCACTGACAAGGTTAACATGTTTTAAAAAAATTATACATTCAATGGCTTCTGAGTCTGTCCTTTTGTATATATGTGTATGTGTGTATTTATATAGCAAAGACATGTCATTTGAAACAGAAATGCTAAGCTTCTCAATCAGTATCTGATTCTTCAGTTACACCTTTTTCTTGCAGTTTAGAGATGTTTTCCCCAATTCTGAAGGATCTTCATGCCAAAAGACATCGCAATTTATTGATTCCTCTGGAGGGTATGCTACGTGGAAATTTATAAATGAGATCAAAATTTACTATTTTAAGTATGACAGCTTCTGTTTTATTGAGTAGTAAAATTATTGTAATTAACCATTTTTTTTCTCATTAGGAGGGATATTTCTGCTTATCCTTATCATTTTTTAATCACAACAAATTCTTATACTCTTCCTTGGTGCAAATAGTATCTCAATTACAAATGGGGCAAAATTAACTGGGCGAGAGCAACAGAGAAATGATATCCAGATGGAAGTTTTGGCTTCATTTTTTCAAGCTCCTGAGAAACCTAAGGAAGACGTACCTAAACAAAGAGTGAGGTCTATAAGGACTGCAAGGAGGCCTTTGGCACTTGGAAAACTAGTTGAGGAACCTCCAACGGATTCTATCTTAGAACTGAAGGCTAATTTGGTTAATACACACCAGCACAGTAACAGAGGTGCGTTCTTGTCCATATCCTGAGATAGTTAATATGGAAATTATAGCAGTTATTAAAGCTGGAACGAATCCACAGCTTGCTAGTTTTATTTCAGTTATTAGGAATCTTTGCCAAATCCTTGATGTTCAAACTATCTCAGTGTGACTCCACTATTCTCCCATGGCTTGTGGCTGAGAAACAAATGTTTGTGCCTATCTAATTTTCACACACACTGCTTCTCTTACCGTTCCTTTATGTGCACCTCTGCTAAAAGAAAATAGGTGGACATATATTGCACTACTACAAGTACACATCGATTTGTGCACACACAGAATTCAACTTCCTAACAGTAAGTTATGATTCCCAACAACTTACTAAGGTTTACCATTGGCATTATGTCATTTGTAAGTTTCATCCAACATTAGGGTTTAAAAACCAGTTTTTTGTGAAACTATATGCAAGATTCATTCGGGGAATGATCTCCTTTACGTGATCTAAGAGTGTTTTGTCTCCTTCCATTCTTAGGACAAATATCCAATTTAGTAGTTTTGGCTATATGCTAGGATTTGAACTGATAATTGTAGAAGCTCAATGTGAAGCATTTTGATACTCAAGAACTGCTTCTGTTATTACTGCTATTTAATACAATGTTGCCATCATAGTGAGGTTATTAAAGTGTCACTTGCGGTGCATATCGTTCTATGACTTAGAACATTATCATATTACTTAGGCCTTGAATGGTGTCTACTACCTAGGGATTAGTATCATTCTCTCGTTCATTAGTCCTTTGGATTAGTTTGCTTAACTTCATTGCCCCTTCTTTCTGTCTTAACTCTTCATGTTTGGCATTTTCTTGTTCCTTGCAGATGAAAATCATGAGGATGGTTATCAGCTTCTTCGTAAAGCTGTTTTGGAGTACCGGGCAACAATGAAGGAATACTACAAAGCTGTAGGTTGCTTTCCATTTTCCATGACATGTCTCTGATAGATTCTCAATTTCTAACATTTTCTAAGACAAAAAGGATCATGGAGTAGTCCAATACATTGAGGCTTGGCATAGGATCAAGTTTGTGGGAAATGATTCGAAATGCTTTTGGTTTTTCTTTTGCAATATCCTTTGTAACTAAGTTGAGTTTTCTGAGTGTTTGTAGAGGCCTAGTGCATGAATGGCAATGGGCCAGCCCCCCAATTTTTAAAAATAATTTTCTTAAATTTAAAAATGTAAAATAACACTTTTTTTTTAATTGAGTTCGGGTCTGGGCTGGCTAGGCCAAGGCCTGCCCGAGGCCCAACTCTTTTACTTAGAAAAATTAGACCTCAGGCTAGTCTGGGCCTCAGCTAACACTTGGGTCTCGGCTCATGGGCCGGCTCATTGCCATCCCCCAGTGCACTTTGTTCTTAATGCTGTTTTTACCCAATGTAATTTTTGGTATCACACTGTTGATTGTCATTTAATCCTACAATGAGAATGTTAGAATCTTAGCTTTGTATTTCAGGCTGTGGATGCATTTGCAAAAGGAGATTATGATAAAGCAAACAAACTTATGGACCAGGTAAATTTCCCGACTGCCAACGTATGGCATTTTGAATCAGTAATCCAAATTCTCCGTTTTCTTTCTTCTTTTTGAAATTAGAGAGGCCCCCAAGATTAAAACAAGGCTTTGCTATTGCCTGATGAAGCTGTCAGGATACCAAATCTAGTTGTTGCATTTGCCAATAATGGAACTTACAGAAGTTCCATTATATTGAATGAGTCTGGAGTACTAAAGTTGCCTCACTCCAAACGATTGCATACGTAACATTTCTGTTTGCAAATGCTGTTGATATCACAGGGTCACTTCTTTCATGAAAAGGCTCAAGAGGCAGATGAAGAGTCTTCACAAAAAGTATTTGAAATCAAGTAAGGGATTTTCTTTCTATCCATTTTCATCTGTACTTTATGGTAGTCTCGATTGGCTCTATCTTCTCTTTAATTCCTACATTGTGTTCACGTTTGCAGTAACTCGAACACACAGGACGAAATATCACTTGACCTGCATGAGCATGGTCCTAGGGAGGCCATTCGCCTTTTGAAGTGCCATATTTCCCGCCTTGCCGGAATCCCATGTAACTCATAATTCACTCTCTTTCTTTTCTAGTTTTTCCTTGAAATGTATCATATAAAGGAGAGACAGTCTGAACCCTTCCCTTTGTCTAAATGCTTCATCAGCGTTCAAGTACCTCAAGGTCATCGTCGAGACGGATGAGCGGGATACATCTAAGGGCGCCCGTAGAAGACTGGTAATATTTATACTTCTGGCCTTATTGATTGTGCTTACATGTCTCGGTGCTGATATACGGCTTAAAAAAGGAGTTTTAGGATCATATTGAAAGAGATATCTACCAAATATAGATCCCTTATAGAAGGGAAGGATTATTATATGCTCTGAAACGGGTTTGATGCCTCTGTGTTATGTCTTGGGCCTTCTTTAAAACAGATCCACATCTAAAACTTATAAGGAAAAATTAAAAAGAGAAAGCTACAAGCAAAAGGAACTAATTTAATGAATCCTGACTTCAAGCCTGTCTTGGTGAGATCCTTAACCTTACCACTGGATGGAGGTAGACGGCTATTTTTCTCAATCTATATTTTTTGATGTGCTATTCAGATGCGGCAATAAAATGCTAACTTTGTAAATAGGACTTCCTTGGGTAGCAGTTGTTTATTCTTTTTATCTCTTATCTTTTTGGTGTGTGTAGATCTTGAAGCTTTTGGAGAAAGATTCCATTAAATGGACTGAAGGAGAAAATGCTGGAACTGTACTAATTCATGTGGATAATATCAACCCAAAATCTTTGAGTTTCGTGAAATGATAGCTGAGCATGGAATCGAAATGGTTTTGGAAAAAAAGACCATGCATTTGCAAACGCTCGCCAAAAGAGTATATTTTTCTAAGAGGTTGAATATTTAAAAGACAATTTGGTAAGGAATGCGACTCACCTGGAAGGTCCGATGAGGCTTTTGGTTTGTGTTTTGCTTTGTCCTGTCGGTGATCACGGCCCTCTACTTTTTGTCATTCGTAGTAGAGACAATGGCCTTTTATGTCTGTTTGTGAGTGAAGTGAGCTCTTGGAAGAATCAACCAAAGTTAAAATACAACTTTGTTCAAAGGGTAAATCTGTCATAGAAAAGAATATTGACTAACCTAATTTTAATTAATTATATTATAATATCGTAAGTAATATTTATTATAAACATCAAAATAAGTTTATCATATAAATATTTTTCTTTTAAACTTTATTCATTTACTAAAATGGATCAAATTTATTTTAAACTTATTATTTAAGAATACACATTTGAATTTTTGTGTATTTAAAATTATTATAAACTTAATGATATTTAAAATATAATATTATTATAAATTTGATTGTGTTAAAAACAAAAATAAAAAACTAAAAATAATTTGTCATTATAGTAAATAAATGAAAATAAAAAGAAACCAAACTAAAATCAGACAAATTTTTTAATTAAAATTGAAAATAAAAGAGGTAAAGAGAAAGCTAAAAGAAAACAAATGGGAAAGGCAGCAAGTACTTAATTTTATATAAATCCATTTTCAGCTTCTAAGTATAGGGGATTGACCAAAGTCCCATTCCCACCAATCCCTTTGATGAGATTTGATTGGAGCAAACTGAGTTGTTTAATAATAGCATATTCGGTAGGACCCAGATGGTGGCATCATCCACCTTAAGTCCGTCCACGATTCTTCAACAGTCAAAAACACGTTTGATAAATGAAAATTTGGGGGCAATTAGGTGGGGTGGATCAGTGATCAGTGATCAGCGAGAGGGTGGAAAAGAGGTTTCTGGGGTTTGAATGGAAATTTCAAGATAACCGTACAATAGCAGGTTGCAATTCAGTGAAACAAACAAGTTGAATCAGCATGTTTGTTTCAGAATAATCCTTTCTCGTCCACCTCACAGTGTTCACTTTTTCCTCATTGCAAGAATTTTCTTCGTTTCATCATCTTCATCAATCTTATCAGTTCTCATCTGTTCTAGAAGTTGATGCACTTCTTTGCCACCTCTTATATAGGCCTTCAATAAGGCATGATAGATTTCTCTGGTCATTGGTATTACACCCTTCAATGAAGTAACAACAGCTTCTGCGTCTTCAGCACTACCTTCATCACCAAGCCAACTTAAAGCACCTGTAATCACCGCAGGGTTTGGTGACCATCTTTTACCTTTCACACGCACAGACAGGGCAGTGTTCATACAATTGAAAGCTTTCATCACCTCCCCTCTATCAAGGTAACCTGCAGCAAGTGTGCCCCAACTCTTTGGGTCCGTAGCTTTTCCTTTCTCCATCAAGTCTCTAAGTAGTGCTTCTGCTTTGGCATACAATCCTTTCCTAGAATACCCAATAATGATAGCATTTGGTATTCGAAAATCATAGCAATTTCCGGATGATTCCCACTCTTTCATTACGTTCTCAGCATCTTCAAAAGCATCAAGCTTCATAAGAGATTCCACTATGTTTATGAAATCCCGGTTTATGCTCCTCTTACAATCAGATTTCTCTAGATTCCAGAGCCTCAAAACCTCTGACTTGATTCCCAAAGTTGCATATAGTGTTATTAGATGGTGATAGCCAGTTCCATCTTTCTTACAAAGCCTCTCTTCCGATTTTCTTAGAGCCTCAATTGCCTTATCAGCAAGGTTCGCTTTAATATAGAAATTGGCAACCACGGCGTAGGTGTTCCAATCCATGACAATGTGAGGTTGACGCTCCATCTCATTCAAAATTTGTTGCATTCCCTCAATATCGGATCGAGCACCATAGGAATTGATGCATATTCTATAGCTGAAGTTGTCAGGAGAGACACTGTTCTCCTTCATCTCTTTCAACACATGAGGGACCTTCTCATGTTGATCTAGATACGTATAGAGGCACATTATGTTATTGTAAGTGAGGGGTGAAGAGGCAAAACCCAACTCTTTCATTTTCTGTAAGTGTGCAATGGACTTATCAGTTTGACGCTGTCGAACGTAACAATTCAGAAGAGCGCCGTATGTCTTATCAGTTTTATCTTTGTCCCTCAAGCTATTGAAATAGCTCTCGGCAGAAGCATACCCACGCACTCTACCAATGAGATCCAATTGAACAGCTTGTTCAGAATGTGAGAATATGCATAAGCCCTTGTTATTCATCCACTCGGACACCTATACCCATTGCAAGAACAATTGAATGAAATAAAAGAACCTTCAAAAACAAAAACTTCACCAGTTTCAGATATGTCTTCCAATCACGATTACTGGGGGAAAAAAAACAACTAATCCTTTCAACCCCAGTACTCCAAAAAGAAAAAGGAACTAAAATGGAAGTTTGAAGTTATCCCTTGAGAGTCTCGTTTTTTCTCTCACATAAAATGCACTCAAATCTTTGAGCCCTATCCATTAACAAATAGCAAACTATTCTAAGTTCCTCAAAACCCCCCACATGATTGCTTAGCAACAAAACAGAATACAATTCCAAAGCCACCAATGAAGCAAGAAAAGGGCATCAAACCTCAAGAGCTTGAGTGAAGCGGTTCCGCCGACGGAGATCACGAATAATCCGTTGAAGCTCCGCGAATCGAATCTTTTGACCGCTATCGAGCCAGTTGTCCAGTTCAGGTACCACACTAGTCTTGGGGTCACCTAAAGGACTGATCTTTGAGTACAAAGTAACCTGTTTGGTTCTACAAGTGTAGTAAAATCTGCTAAAGAATGCATTTTGATAATGGGTTAGGGATTTAGAGAGCATGTTCATGGAGATGAGGCTCTCGAGGACAGAGTAAGAGGGGTTTTGGGAATAGGGTTTAACAAAAATGGGTTTTGGAGTGCAAGCGGATCGATTAGGCTAAACGTTTTGGGCTTGGGCTGTCTCTTTACTAACGTTATATTAGATGTAGTAGATGACTCTGATACCATTTTTGACTCGGGTATTATTTCTTTTGAATTTACTATTAATTTGAGTATCTTAACAAGTTTTTCATTTATAAGATATTATATTTTGGATCATTTTTCATAATTTTGTTCTAATGATTTTTTATTTTTTATTAAATTCATTATAATTTTGAATTAAAGGTAGTATTGTAGCCATTATTTCTTTTAATTGAATTTCAATATTTATTTGTTTATCTAATAATTCAGATAATTGTTTAGTAATACTCTTAAAGTATTTTTATGGTGTTCCGTTAAGTCTGTAAGTTGAGTTTTAATAGTAATTATTTCTTTGTCTAGATGTTGTTTTTGATCGAGTTCTTTTTCGGTTGTTTTGAGGTTCAAATTTTTTTTGGATTATTAAATTATATATTCGATCAAGAATTTCTTAAAGATCTAGCTAAAGCAAGAAAACATTTGTAACTTAAATGTAGTACAAAAACTCAATGGACATGGATTGATAAAGATACAAAAACTATAAAATTATTTTAAAAAATCTTTGTAAAGATTTACCAACATTATATAATTATAATGCTAAAGATAGATTAATTGTATAAATAGATGCAAGTATTGATATATGGGCTGGCTGCCTTTTGGCACAATCACCTAATTCATAGAAATATTTTGTATATAAATATATCAACGAGACTTTTAATCCCACTGAAAAGAAATATCTTATTCGTGAAAAGGAAACACTTGCATGTATTAAAACCTTAAGAAAATGGAAATTTGATTTATTAACTGTTGAATTTCATATTCAACATACCTTGTCGGACATTGCCTATCTGGGATATTTGTAGTTGGTGGTTGGTCATTGGATATTTGTTTTTCAAGAAGAGTAATAGTGGCTCATAACTGATTGATCTCTTTTGTTACAGTGTCCACTTATTGTTGAAGTCAGTTAACTCATTTTCTTTTTTTGTTGAGTGATTCCTTTAGGTTGAGGATAGTTGTTTCCATTCTCTTGTTAATATATCCGCAAGACTGTTAATAGAATATTTGATATAATTAATTTGAAAATTGTATTGATTTAATTCGAGCTGCCATCTACACCTAAATATTCGATTTTTTGTTGTGTTAATTTAATTTTCTTTTTGCTTAGAATTAATCATTTATGCTGACATCTAGATAAGACTTGTTTTATTTTTTGTGAATGATCTTCTTTATTTTTATTGAAAAACAATAATATCATCTATATAGGCTAATGAAAAATTTTCTAATCCTTCTCATTTATTATCATAAATCTTTGATAAATTCCGAGGCTTATTTTAATCTAAAGGGAAATACATTCCAATGGTAATGTTTTTGTGGTGGACATATAAAGGCTGTTAATAGTTTTGTATTTTCGTGTAATCTTAATTGCCAATATCCTGATTTTGCATCTAATGTAGTAAACCAATGGTGTCCTTTTAATCGACTAATAATATAATCTTTTCAAGGTAATTTGTATGCATCTCCTATAATAACTTTATTTAATTCTTTATAGTTAATTAACACTCTTCTTTTACCACGTTTTTGTTCGGAATGGTTATTTACATAAAAGGTTGGGCTGAATGTTTACTTGTACTAGGTGAGATTAAATGTTTTTGTAATAATTCAGAACATTCAGTAATAAATTCTTGTACATCTTGTTGTGTATATGGTATGTTATTTTTAATATTAATTTCCTTTGGAGGATCTTTTAATTTTATTTCAATTAATTGGTTATTAATATTTTTTATAAGGTCAAGAGGATTTTCACTACATACTTTGTCTATTAAGGTTTTGATTTCATTCTGTAAAGTTAAATTATTAAGAAGATAAAATTGTAATTGATTTAATTTTTTAGTTACAAGTTGTAAAGTTTTATAATAAGTTGTATGATATAGAAGAATTTTAAGAATGATAGATTTTTTATTTAAAGAATTTATTTTTGGTGTTTTAAAAGTTAAGTAATGTAAATATTGACAAAAGGGATTCTATAATTTAAGAAAATTGTTTCCTAAAATCAATGATAATCATGATTATTGTTGATATATTGATGGTATTATAAAAGTATAATTTTCAATGATAATATTATTATAACAACTGACATACCAAATAGATTTAATGCTTCCATCTGCTATTCTTATTTTTAAGGGTTTGTTTAATTTTTTTCCAGTTGTTTAATAATGTTTTAGAGGCTATACAAATAGTAACACTAGTGTCTATATAAGAATTAACTTTTTTTATTCTGAATAATCACTTAAATAAATGTTGTATTTAGATTAGATTCTAAATGTTTTGTCTATTAGATTCTGAATAATCACTTAAATAAATGTTTTATTCTAAGAATTATTTAGATTCAGTTGTCGATTCTAAAGTTTAGAGGTCATATTGATATAATGAAGAAATTGTTGAGTCTATTTCATAGTCTGATTCTATAAGTTATAAATTATATTTTAATGCTGAATTTAAAATATTATTTTTTCCTTAAATGTATTCTGGTGTTTTTTGGACAACTATTTGGATAATGACCTTCTTATTTACATAACGTACATTTTGTCTTATTTTGAGGACAATATTTCTTTTTTGGTTTATATTGTCTATAAGCTTTTCTTTTAAAAAACTTTTTATATGGTTTAAACGAGAATTGTTTAGGTTATTTTTGCCATTTATATTTATTGTATTTTTTTTGTTTTCTTGTTTTTGATAGATAGGAATTTCACATCCATATTGTTGAGGAACTTCAGAATATTTAGAACAATATAATTGGATATCTTTATGTCTTAATTTTTTTATATGTAATTTCACATCTAGACATTTTTGTGATATAATATTTCTTTTGTTATTGAAATAGCTCCACCTAAATTATAAGCTACGAAATTAACATTTGGTTTCATTAGAAATAATTCTTTTACCGTTTTATTTATTGGATAAGGTAATTTCTGGATAAATATTTGTATACACATTTCTTGTTCTGTAAGAGTTAATTTATAATAATATTTTTTGAATTCAAAAATATATTCTTCTAAATAGCAAATATCACATATTCACATATTATTTAAATGCCATAAGGCGTTTTTTTTCTTTCTAGATTATAAAATAAGATTGTCTTATATAATCTTATATAATTAGATAACTAAGATTGTATGTTCGGTAATATTCTATTTATGCCATTTCAACATACTTTGGATTTTCTCTAAAAAAAAGAAATTTCGATTATAAGATTTTTTTTTAACCAAGCAACCGCAAGCCATTTTCAATTTCTTGTTTATAGGAAATTATATCTTTTCCAATAAATTCTTTATAAATTTCATTAGTAATTACATGAAATGCTTTTGTTGGTTTGATAGCGTTAAGAAAATCAGTAGTATTTTTATTCGTATTCGTTATCTAATAAAAAATTTAACACAACACTAGTAGTTTTATAAATAATAAAATTCCATAAGGTACTTATATTTGTTAATCCTTCAAAAGGTTTTTCTAGTTGTATTACTAGTGCTAATCTATTAGACCATTCTATTAATAATTTTTCTAGTGATAATACACAATCTAAATTAAGAATTCCATCTGGTCCTAATGTTATGTGTTTTGGTGAGAATTCTGCAGGAAATTTTCTTATTTTATTATCCTTTTGATAATATTCAAAACGATCTAATTCTTCTGTTTCAATAGGTTTATAATTCCAATTATAGTTCGATTGTTTATCTCTTTTTCATTTTTTTTCTCCACTTTGACATGTTTTTGGTTGTTCTTCATTCTTATGTTGATCTACATATATTTATTGATCTGATTCATATCCATAAATAATTTCATCTTGGTCGGTTATAGGTTTTATGAGTCCATTTTTTAAAGAATTGTTCTCTAGTGTTAATTTGTTGACTAGTTGTGTAATTTATCCTAACTAGATGTAGTAGATGGCTCTTATACCATTTTTGACTCGGGTATTATTTCTTTTGAATTTACTATTAATTTGAGTATCTTATCAAGTTTTTCATTTATAGGATATAATATTTTGGATAATTTTTCATATTTTTGTTCCAATGATTTTTTATTTATATTAAATTCATTATAATTTTGAATTGAAGGTAGTATAGTAGCCATTATTTCTTTTAATTGAATTTCAATATTTATTTGTTTATCTAATAATTCAGATAATTGTTTATTAATACTCATAAAGTATTTTTAAGGTGTTCTGTTAAGTCTTTAAGTTGATTTTTAATAGTAATTATTTCTGTATCTAGATATTGTTTTTGATTGAGTTCTTCTTTTTCAGTTGTTATTTTTTGTTTAGTGATTCTAATAGGTTTTTCTAATCTTATTCCTAGTTCGATAAATCTAATATATCTTTCTAGTCTTACAGATTTTGATCTTAATGGAGGTTTTTCTTTAAAGGGTTTGTTTTCAGATAAAGATAATCGTGAGCAGATGATTCTAATAATTTAATCGGATATTTTATTTATGGTATTTCTGGTAAATTAGTTCTTAAATTAGTACCTACTTTTGCTACATCATTAAATAACTGGTCAATATAAATTTTATCTATATTTTTAAATTTAATACTATGATGTGAATTAGTTAAAGCATGACTAATATGAAAAGTAATTGAAAAAAAGGTATTGTCCTATAATCATTAAATTTTCTCTATAGAATTTATAAGCAATAGTAATAGTTTCATCTAAATTACATGATTGTAAAGGGATTCCTAACTTTAAACGAGTATTAAAATTTATTTTTTCATAAGCTAAATTTCCATTGATTATTCCTATCACTTGATCATTTAAATTATTCACATGTTTGTCTATGATAGCCATTCGTATTGGAGAGTATATTCCTTCTTGGAAAGTAGATTTTAATAAAATTTGGACAGTGGATAGATGTATAAGTCCTATTTTATGTTGTTTTTTGTTTGAAATTTTCTGTAATTGTTTATAAATTTATTCTTGATCTACTAGATTTTTGCAGATATATCCATTACATTGGTCTATTCTGATAGGTGTTTCATGAATTAGTTTTCCATAATAAATAATATTCTTACAATTTATTATATTTTTAATGAGATGATAATTATTATCTTGTCCAGCTTTAAGGTTTAATTGCTTTTTGGCAATTTGTTTTTGTTTTTCATTTGATAATAATGTATTAATATGAAAATTCTAGTAGATTCAGTTAATTCTAAAGTATCTACATCTAATATGTTATCTGTAGTGATTTATGACATATTAATAAAAGTCTTTTATGTTTAGTTAATATATTATTCGTATTTTGTAAATCTTGACTATATGAATTATATAGATTAGTAGCAATATCAATTTTTCTTTAATAGATATTAATCCAATATTATTAATAATTTTTTTAATAATTATATAGTTCTTCATAATATTTTTTTTGTTTTATATTGAGATACTAAACTTTCAAAATACATAATCTCAGCATGTAGGTGATTACAGATAGTACAATAGTTAGTCATATATGAGTTTGATAATGTTCTTGAAGACGTTTATAAAGTTGTTTTATTTCTTCTTTTTCTTGATGATATAAATTTGTATGATTATTAATAATATTTTGAAATGTCTGAAGAGTATTTGCAGAAGCATTAATAGATATAAGATAGATATATGTTGAGGTAAATGTTTTGATGCATTGCTGACTAACTTTTCTTTTTGTTTCCATATGTATTATTAATAAATGAATAGATCTACAAATAGTACAAATAGGCATTAATAATAGATTTTGTTAAGAAGAAAGCTGATAAGATATTATTAAATTTATAGATCAAACAATCATTAAGAAAATCTATAAGAATGTTTCTATCTAAATAAGTATAATGTTTCTATCTAAATAAGTTAAACTAGAATATAAAAAGATAATAATGGTTTTTAAAAAATAAATAATTATTAAATAAAAATAGATGATAAATGATTAAAAGATAAAAACGCAAGTACACATTTTGTCTTGTTTTCTCTTAAATGCCAATTTTGATGCTAAAGTGAGAAGTTTAGAGACTGGACAGAAGTATGGAAACTAGGAGTTTATTTTTTTCATACTCAGTTATACTAAGAGCTTACATTATATATAGGAACGAGGATAGCAAAAAAGAAAAAAGGTAGATTCCTAAGGAATCTGCTTTTTTGGTCGAAAATTAACCTGCCTGCTTCACATGATAATTAGTAAAATTACATAATTGAAGTTGATGGCACACAGGAGGAATTTGCTTTTAACTTTTTCTTTATTCTTCAATGATGGCGTCTACTGAAGAGTTATCATCTCTGTCTCCACCTTTTTCTTTTTGTGATGTGGAAGGACAATAATTGCAGTGGTGTTGTGAGTGCTGTTGTAATTGTTGATAGATGGCCTCCTTCCATTGATTTGATAATTCATTGAATACTCCAGAATTTGTTGAAAAAGATGAAAAAAAGATGCTTCAAACTATTTTATGAGTTGGAATGATTCATTGGAAATGGGTGTTTTGTATGCAGAGGTCATTAACATATTGACACCTTTGTAGTTTAATTTGATTAGTGATTCCTGAGTGATTTTGAGACTTTATTGATAGACTCCTTCGAGACAGTGAAGATTGAATTGATTAATGAGATCTCATTCAAATTCATATTTTGGAGTCATCAATTGGAGGGTACATGCCATTGCTAATTCCAATTTGTATATATGCTAGGCGAGATAACTGTACTTCTGCTTCCTTGAGGGTCTTTGCTTGTTTAAAAATAGGATAGCAGCTAAATACTATAATAAATATTTTTCGTTCTTTAGCAAATCTCTCCTTATAATTTTTAACTACAAGAATGAATCTGTAGGGAAATTCGAAAAGGATAGCTAAATTGGTTAGGTAATTGGTATCCACTAATCCATTTTGAAAGAAGAGAAAAATGGTGAGTGGATCTACTTCAAGGAAGATAATTGCTTTTGGTCCATAACATCCTTGGTTCTAAGGCTAATACACCATTTTTTTATTCCATTTTTGATTTTGATTCTAAATCTTTTATGATAAATATAATTTCTAATATTTTATCAAATTTTGTATTTATAGTATCTAATATTTGTATTGTTTCTTCATATTTTTGTTCTACTAATTTTTTATTTTGGATTGTAGGTAAAATGTCAGTGATTATTTCTTTTAATTGCTCTTCGATAGTTATTTGTTTATCGATTAGTTCAAATAATTGTTTACTAATGCTCATTAAGTATTTTTAATATGTTCTGTTAACTCTTTTAGTTGATTTTTATAGTTGTTATTTCTTTATTTAAATTTTGTTCAGGATTAATCTCTTCTTTTTCAATGGCAATTTTTGGTTCTGTAATTCTAATAAGTTTATCTAATGTTATTCCTGGTTCAGTAAATCTGATAGGTCTTTCTAATCTTAAAGATTGTGAATGTAAAAGAGATTTTTTATTTAAAGATTTATTTTCAGATAAAGAAAATATAGCGACAGATGTATCTAGTAATTTGATTGGATATTTTATTTCAGGTATTTATCGTAAAGTAGTTTTTAAATTAGTACCTGCTTTTGCTACTTCATTAAATAGTTTATCAATATAAATTTTATCTATATTTTTTAATTCATTACTATGATGTGAGTTAATTAAAGCATAACTAATTTGATAAGTAATTGAAAAAAGGTATTGTCCAATATTTATTAAATGTTCTCTATACAACTTATAAGAAATTGTAATAGTTTCGTATAAGTTATATGATTTCAAAGGAATTCTAAATTTCAGTCAAGTATTGAATTTTATTTTTCCATAAGCTAAATTACCATTCATGATTCCTATTACTTAGATCATTTAAATTAGTTGTTCTTTCATTTATTATAGTCATTCGTATAGGAAATCTATTCCTTCTTGAATTGTAGATTTTAATAATATCTGAATTGTAGATAAATGGATGTAACCTATTTTCTGTCTTTTGTCTTTAGGAATTTTTTGTAATTGTTTATAAATCTGCTCTTGATCTATTAAATGTATTCGGATATGTCCGTTACATTGATCTATTCTTATAGGTGTTTCATGAACTAATTTTCCATAATAAATAATATTTTTCTATTTATTATATTTCAATGGGGAAGTTATTTATATCTTGTCTGGCTTTAAGATTTAATTGAGTTTTTACAATTTGTTTTTGCTTTTCATTTGATAATAAAGTATTGATATGAAACGTTCCAGTTGACTCTGTTAATTCTAAAGTATCTACATCTAATATATTATTTGTGTAGATTCAAGTTCGGATATATTATTTATTTCAGACATATTAATGATTATTATGAAAAACTTGTTGATTTTCAATTAATAGATTTTTTTTATATTTTGTAGTTCTTGGTTATATTCATTATACAATTTTTTTACTGTTTCAAGACATTTTTTGATAGGCTTTAATCCATTATTATTAATAAAGAATTGTAAATAACTATATCTTTCTTCATAATGGTCTTTTTCTACTTTGTATTGTGATACTAAACTTTCAAAATATAGAATTTCATTAGCTAAATTTTGACAGATAATATAGTAGTTCATCATATATGAATTTGATAATGATTGTGAAAACTATTATAAAGCTGTTTTAATTATGCTTTTTCTTAAAGATATAAAGTTTTATGATTGTTGATAATATTGTTAAATATTTGAAGAGCATTTTTAGAGGCATCTATAGATTTAAGATAATTATAAGTTTGTTCAAATTCTTTAATACGTCTTTGACTGAATATAATTTTCTTTTCTATATGTATGATTGATAAATGAATAGCTTTACAGGTAGAAAAAATAGGGATTATTAATGAATTTCATCAAGAAGATATTGCATAAGAATATTTCTAAAACCATGTATCAAACAAACATTAAGAAAATCAATAAGAATAATTTTATCTAAATAAATAAAACTAGTATAGAGAAAAATGATAATAGGTTTTATAAGATACATGCAGATTAAATAATGTTTTCTTATGGCATCTGATCACCTGTACCGAAACTGCTGTTACTCTGCTGTTCCCTTATTAAAACGTCGACGCAGCAATTAAAATTTAAAACGAACCCTCTCGGCTTACCTAAGCCAAGCTGATGGTCCTCATTCTTTTAATTCTTTCTTCGCGCTTCACTTTTTTATTCTTGCGCCTATCTTCTTAATGTTCTTGCGCCTATCCCTTTCTCACGTTCTTCACGACGTTTTGAAGGAGATATCTGAGAGGCAAAACTGGGATTTCAACGCAACTGGGATTTCCGTATTGGATGTGAGTAAAGTTCGGTATGGTATTTCTCAAAGACACGAGTTTCGGATCCGATTTGGGAAAAGGAGTTACTTGGTTTTCAAATTCCCCCATGATGTTGATTCCTGGAATAAGTTTAATAAAGGCGGTGACGAGTTTAGGGATTTGATCAACAAAGTTGGCTCCTTTGCCGTTCTTCACTCGTTTAAGCTTCAGGGTCCTTTCGATTTGCGAGTCGGTGGTGATGATGATAGGTTTTCGTTGTCGTTAACGGTAACACTCTTTTACCTTTTGATTTCGTTAATCTTTTTCGTGGGTAATTTTTGTTGTTCTGTTTTTGTATTTAG
>JANZXV010000002.1:28907608-28923319 GCA_027576455.1 Erythroxylum roigii
TTACTCTTTTCAGCCGTAGCAAAATAATTACTCGTAAAATCAATAGGCCACTTTAGCTTCTTTAAACACCTCCTACTCCAGAAAAACTCATTGAGATCGTCGTAATTCCTCCAAGCAGAATGCGGCTTAGTCCAATTCAAACTACTCTCAACTTCAGTCTTAATAGTTTGGTATATGGGCACGACAATACACTTCAAATACGCACATTCTCCATAAATCGAAGGAAGAAATGGGCTGCCGGTATTGGGGTCAAGTCCCTGATCAATAAAATCGTTAAGCTCCATTGCCATGTGATGGCGACGGAGGCGGCGCCCGGCGGAGTACGAGTAATAAAAAAGAGTAAATAGGGGCGACGTGATGATGGATAGTTGCAGTCCCATCTACGCACATTCCCAGATTGCCACGGTAACACCCACGGTTGCTCTCTGCCAATCAACCAACTCCAAGCCATAAAAGCTAACGTTTTTCTCGAGCAAAATTGGAGGCAATTCCTTTTATGTTTTCACACTCAGAGTCACAGCTAAGTATTTGAAGAAGTGTAGTTCATGTGCAGACGTTTCCAGAGAGTGAGACAGAGAAAGTAAATAAGACTTAAACTAAAGCTACTGTCGAAGTACAAAGCTATTTGTTACGTACAAACTAAAAATGACAACACTCACGTAAACAAGACAGAATTACAGAAACTATCTTAACGGCCCAGAAACTTGCAAGAAGATATTAATAACAGTTGTTGTTTATTACAGAGTAATGGCGTCTGAATACAGTACATAACCAAAGCTAACAGGAAAAACAATTTAGGAATCGTCTCCATCTGCACCTCGTTCCAGACCCAAAACAACCAGCGCGAAACAGAGTTCTCCTTCTTGTCTGAAAGACCACAGCTGAATGGTATTGCCCACTTTCAAGGTTGAAGGGTTACCCGCCACAAGACTGTTCCACTTCGTCGTCAACACATACGAACTGCTACCACTCCCATTTGATTTCTTCATGTTCCACTTTTTAAAGTTCATGTTGGTGGTTCCTTCAGTCACGTTCGGTCCGATTACCTTAGTCTCTATAGCCTTCAACTTGCCACGCTCGTCCAACATGTTCAGCAATTCTTTCTCTTCATCGGTCAGAAGGTTGTCGCTCTGTATTTGGTTGGCGGGAATGGACATGCGTCCCTCACCCTTCTTCAAGTCTGTCTCGAACAATGGCTTCTGTATGATCAACTCAACCACTGTGCCCCCCATTTCCTGAATGCGATTTTTGAACTCCTGAGGCATGTCTGGAGTTGGGTTGGCGCCAGAAACTCGTCCTTTTTGTTGCTTCACACGTTCCTTCTTGTTTCCGAGGCTTGCTGCAACAGGGGTAGTCTTGGACCTTTTCCTTGCGACATTGAACTCAGTCATGGACATGCCAGGTTGATTTCTGGGAGATCTTTTACGTTTCAACTTTGAAGACTCGAATGATGAAATAGCATTCCTGATGCTATTGTTGTTTTCTTTGATCAACTTCTCGGCGGCAACGGCGGCAACCTCTGTTAAGTAAAAAAGGCCTCTCAAAGAATCCGGTATTCCTCTGCCTCTCCTCTCTATAGCCTCCCTCCTGCCCTTAAAATCTTTCAGAGTCAACATCTTGCTTCTTCTCCTCCTCAATATACTATCTTTTGTCTATGAAAAAGAAGAAACAAGCAATTAACTGTGAGCAATATAGTACATTATACATGTTGTATATATATACAGGCACATAATCCGTATAAATAAGGATTTCCTAAAGTAAATGGAATTCTATAATCTGATGATAAAGGGGAATTATAATCCTTACACAAAGTGAAAAGATTACCTAAGATAAACAGGATTTATAAAATCCTAGCAGGAACACTAAACTAAAGGATTTCTTAATAAAAATGGGAGTTGCAAGTCCTAGACATTGTATGATTTCCTAATATAAAAGGGAATTCTAAGTTATAATACAACTCTAAATTGAAGGACTCTCAGATATAGGCGGTGTGCTGTACTTGAAGCTTATGATAGCGTCAGATACTTGCTTCTCAAGGTTCTTAAAGATATCTCAATTGTTGAAACTTTTTTCCATGAAATAGATAACTACATTCAGATTGGGAAGTTTACTGAGGCTTACAAGATGATGCAACTAGAGAAAATTCATTCCAAGTTAATATTGTTTATTGAACTTCTGATGAACCAAAAGAGGGATCTGAATGCAGCAGTGAATATATTGCAGGCTTTGTATGAGCTCTGTATTCGAGAATTCCCAATGGTGAAGAGAACTGCCATGCAATTGAGGCTAGAAGGTCTGGCCCCTCGGAGTCAATCTAGTGAGAATGGCTTGCTTTTTGAGAATGCAATTGAGTTTCCTGATGCTGAAGATGAGTTATTCAACAGGCAGGTACGACGTTTGCACACAATCCTTACTTCTCGAGACTCAATGCGCAATGTCCCACAGAACATTGAGGCAAGAAGGCGCATTGCCTTCTTTAGCAATTCACTGTTCATGAACATGCCTCATGCTCCCAATGTTGAGAAAATGATGGCTTTCAGTGTTTTGACCCCTTACTATGATGAAGAGGTGTGCTTTGGCAAGGAAAATCTCCGAAGTCAGAATGAGGATGGCATTTCTACGCTCTTTTATTTACAGAAGATCTATGCAGATGAGTGGAAGAATTTCATTGAGCGAATGCGCAGAGAGGGGATGGAGGATGATGATGAAATTTGGGACAAAAAGTCTAGGGATCTTCGACAATGGGCTTCATACAGAGGTCAGACATTGTCTCGCACTGTAAGGGGAATGATGTATTACTATCGAGCTTTGAAGATGCTTGCGTATCTTGATTCTGCATCTGAGATGGATATAAGGACAGGAACACAAGAAATAGCTTCTCATCACTCGATGAGGCAAAACCATGGTGTCAATGGTTTAAACTTGGCCAAGCAGCCTTTTGGTCGTAAGCTTGCCAGGGCTGGTAGCAGTGTCAATCTTTTGTTCAAGGGGCATGAGTATGGTAGTGCGATGATGAAATTTGTATACGTGGTCACCTGCCAAGTTTATGGACAGCATAAAGCAAAGGGAGATGCCCGTGCCGAGGAGATTCTGAAGCTGATGGAAAACAATGAGGCCCTCCGAGTTGCCTATGTTGATGAGGTCCATCTGGGAAGGGATGAAGTTCAGTATTACTCTGTTCTTGTGAAATATGATCAACAGCTGCGTAAGGAAGTAGAGATCTACAGGATCAGATTGCCTGGTCCCTTAAAGCTTGGAGAGGGCAAACCTGAAAATCAGAACCATGCCATAATCTTTACTCGGGGTGATGCAATACAGACAATCGACATGAACCAGGACAATTTTTTTGAGGAGGCACTCAAGATGCGCAACTTGTTGGAGGAATTCAAGACGTTTTATGGAATTAGAAAACCAACCATTCTAGGAGTCCGTGAAAATATCTTCACAGGTTCTGTTTCTTCACTTGCTTGGTTCATGTCTGCGCAGGAGACAAGTTTTGTCACCCTGGGGCAACGTGTTTTAGCAAACCCACTGAAGGTGCGGATGCACTATGGTCATCCTGATGTGTTTGATAGGTTCTGGTTCATTCCCCGCGGTGGTATGAGCAAGGCTTCAAAAGTGATCAATATCAGTGAGGATATATATGCTGGCTTCAACTGCACACTTCGAGGTGGCAATGTCACACATCATGAATATATACAGGTAGGTAAGGGAAGGGATGTAGGTTTGAATCAAATCTCAATGTTTGAGGCAAAGGTTGCAAGTGGCAATGGCGAGCAGACTTTGAGCAGAGATGTATATCGGTTGGGCCACAGACTGGACTTCTTCCGAATGCTTTCTTTTTACTACACAACTGTAGGATACTATTTTAACACAATGATGGTGGTGCTAACTGTTTATGCATTTTTATGGGGCCGTCTCTATCTTGCTCTCAGTGGTGTTGAGGGTTATGCTAGTGAGAAAAGTACTGACAACAAAGCTTTTGCTGCAATTCTAAATCAGCAGTTTATTATCCAGATAGGCCTTTTCACTGCCCTACCAATGATAGTTGAGAATTCGCTTGAACATGGATTCCTTCCAGCTGTCTGGGACTTCTTGACAATGCAACTGCAGCTGGCATCACTCTTCTACACATTTTCTTTGGGAACACGAACCCATTATTTCGGTCGCACTATTCTTCATGGGGGTGCAAAATATCGAGCCACTGGACGTGGTTTTGTGGTGCAGCACAAGAGCTTTGCTGACAATTACAGACTTTATGCTCGAAGTCATTTTGTGAAGGCAGTGGAACTTGGGGTCATTCTTACTGTCTATGCTTCAAATAGCCCTTTGGCAGCAAATACATTTGTTTACATTTTGATGACAATCTCAAGTTGGTTACTTGTACTTTCGTGGATACTTTCTCCCTTTGTGTTCAACCCTTCTGGGTTTGATTGGCTAAAAGCGGTGTATGACTATGAAGATTTTATGGATTGGATATGGAATAGTGGTGGGATGTTTGCAAAAGCTGAACAAAGCTGGGAAACGTGGTGGTATGAGGAACAGGACCATCTAAGAACAACTGGTCTTTGGGGAAAACTATTGGAGATGATTTTAGATCTTCGCTTCTTCTTCTTTCAGTATGGTGTTGTATATCAGCTGAACATTAGTGGTGGGAATACGAGTATTACTGTTTACTTGCTGTCTTGGATAAATATGGTCGCTGTTATTGGAATTTGTATCATCTTAGCTTATGCTCGGGATAAGTATGCTGCAAAAGAGCATATAAAGTATCGGTTAGTACAGCTCATAGTGATTACTTTGACAGTACTTGTGATAGTACTTCTGCTGAAGTTTACAGACCTTATTGTTCTTGATCTAGTGAGTAGCCTCCTGGCATTTATCCCCACAGGTTGGGGACTTATAAGCATTGCTTTAGTGCTTAGACCTTTTCTCCAGTCCACTGTTGTGTGGGATACTGTAGTGTCCTTGGCTCGGCTGTATGATATGCTTTTCGGATTGATAGTCATGGCTCCTGTTGCGATACTATCATGGTTACCCGGATTCCAGTCTATGCAGACAAGGGTCTTGTTTAATGAGGCATTCAGCAGAGGGCTTCAGATATCTGTCCTTCTTTCCAGCAAAAAGTCCAACTGATGAACCACTCCAGGTAATATATAACATTGCTGAAATGTTTCTTAGATTTCTGCTTTTTCTACGACATGTATTACTTTCCAAGGATGAACCTTAATTGGTCCCTTCCAAACAAATATCTATATATATATATAAAAGAGCTTATAGGTTCAATCAGTCGTTTAGATACATGCATGAGTGGAATCTTGAGAATGACAAATCATTATCTTCTGGCTCAATTTCATGTAAATTACTAAATTTTACATATTGCGTGTTTGGTTTTAGTTTTTAAATCATTCTTACACTGTTTGTTTGATGTTTCAGGTAGTCTTGAACTCGACTCAATGTCCATTGCCCTATTTTATTTCCTGCATCTGATGGGGATCATTTGATTCCTGCTGGGATCAAATCAAGATCTTTTAGCTAGTTTAAATTTCTCTCTCCGTTTGTACAGAATGAATACTTCAGTCAATGGGCATTTTGGTCAACCGTAGTTTATCTTCTTTGTGATTCCTTGCATTTTTGTTTATACGCCTAGCTTTGTATATATTTCTCCCTCATTTGGGGGTTGCTTCATTTAAGTTGTCGTTTTTGATTTTTAAAATAGTATATCCTTGCTAAATTTGTGAAATAGAATCAAGCGTTCTTAATATTTTATAGGCTCCGGGCACTCTTTTTGTTCTTTACGAGGGTTAAGAGTGGGCCTTCGTAAAAAAACAAAATGAAATAAAATATGAGTCTTTTTTGTTATAAAAGTTAAGAGGGAACATTGAGTCTTATTTTATTTGTCATAAAAGTAGGTTCTAAGTAGGTGTCTTATTTTTTTCAAAAAAAAAAAAAAGAAATTAGGTGTCTTATTTGCCTTATACTTGAATAGAATATAGTAATTACCTATTCTTTAATATTAAAAAGAAATCGAAGGTATTAATTTCAAAGACAAAAAATAAGTTCTTTGTGAAAATTTTAGAAATTTTGAATTAAGTTATTTCTTAACATATTAAATTTTATATTTAAATTAATTAAATTTTATAATGACTGAAAATATAAATATTTAGTATAATTTAAAAATAAAATATTAATTTTACATAATAAGAGTCCCATATTATCATAATTACTATTATTATCAAATTGTCCTGATCTAATCTAAGCAGTTCCATGAATTTTTTTAGAACATTTATCTTATGTTTACTCAGAAACAATGTTTCAATGATCAATAATTCTGTTGTAGTTTTTTAAAAATTTTTTAAAACAAAAACATTACAATATGTTTTAGGAATTGTTTTTCTTCACAGCCAAAAGATGAAAGAAAAATAGAAATAAACAAACCCTAAACATTTGGCAAGATACTAATAATATTCCTATTGAAACTAAGAGTAAAATAAAATGAAAAACAAATTAGGACCAGTTACTTCACAAAGGATGATCTCACAACTACAAACAATAAAGTTGCTTCATTCTTGTCACAGGACACTCTAGTCTGGCTGCTTATGACTGATCCTTCTCCTTTTATTCTCACAAAACCCCAAAAATTCAAACTGTCTTACCCAATATGGGTCTACCACTGATTTATGTTTGGCCTATGTTCTTCGCAACTGCAAAAAACCTCTAATTTATGTTAAACTTATTATTAATATAGGCAAATCCTATAAAAGAACTTCTGTGATATACTTGATTATTCATCTTAGCCCTTGTGTTTTTAATTCGTTCACCTTAATCCCTGTGTTTTTTATTCTCATTCAAGATACCCCAATTGGGTATTTTCGGACAAATTTGCCATTGGAATCAAGAGATTAAAAAAGTGTATTTCAATAATCTAAGGGCAAATTTGTCCGAAAATACCCAATTGAGGTATCTTGAATGAGAATAAAAAACACAGGGATTAAGGTGAGCGAATTAAAAACATAGGGGCTAAGATGAATAATCAAGTATATCACAGAGGCTGTTTTATGTGATTTGCCATAAATTTTGGTACAAACATACAATAAGAAGAAAAAATTGCCTTCACCCTAATTCCGAAATTCTTGCATATATCGCTCCAAAGCCTCTCTTCTTCCTAATGGCACCTTAATCCCATTTAATCGGTCGCTATGATTATAGATTTCCCAGGTTTCTATGTCAAATCTCCAGCGACTTTTCCATTACTAATTGCGTCAGCATTCTGAAAATTGCAAGCTTTATTGTTCCCCGTTGTTCAAATCCATTACTTTTCGTTTACAAGTCAGCCAAAAGCAAACCAGAATATTTGCTATCAGACGAAAAGCATCATACTCGGCCACTTAAGATTGATATTGATATTACATTATATAAACACAACTCACAACGGATACAAAATGATGTTATGACCAAATTAGCTTCAATACATACTCGTCCAGAAGAACTTAAAAGCTAAAACAAACCCATGAACTCCTAAGAGAAGCATTAACTCAAAAATTCTCACAACTTGCATTAACTAGACTAACCAACTTACTGAAGGTACCTAATGACTAACATGCCCATTTATCTATACTTGTCAACAATTTCAATACAAACATGCGAATTTATCTACATTTTCATTATTGGCAAAACATATGTGTACAATAACACATGGCCATCAACATGGCCACTAATAACTCACTTTTGCAGCCCTTGCAGAAAGGATAATAAATTGGAACATCATAAAGACGTCAGCTACTCATTGTCAGCTACCTATAGCATGGAAGGATCAGTTGAAACATCAAACCCAGGAGGAATAAAGACAACGTCATCCCAGGTCGATGTAGAACTTTCCTGCAAAAATCTATGCTTCAGGGATTTTGGCTTTATAAGAGAAGAAATGATTAGATAAGTACATTTGGATATAAAAACGACTCCACAAGATAATAATTGTCTGGTCTCTTCTAGGCCATCCCTTGCAAAATACACGGAAAAGTTCCAAGTGCTGCTTACCTTCATACCCTTGATTATTTCTTCAAAGACAGCAACCTACCAAAAAAAAAAAAAAACGTACATATGTAAGGAACATGAACTCTGAAAATGGAGAGGCACCAACAATATGCTATACCTGTATATCCCCCTGCCTGAAAGCAGGATTTAATCTCTTCTGTTGGTAGGAAGCTCGTTGTAGAGAATTTTCTAAATCCTCCTGTAAGAACCACAGGAATATTAGAAGTTTAGTGCTTACAGTATAATCAGTGACTTCATTACCGAAAGCCCCAATCTTTATGTTCCACCTGCTCCCCAACCCTCACCCCATTTCTATTCTCCCTTAAATGAATAAAGCAAACCTTCCTTTTCCAGGGCTAACCTTTCTGAAGAATACCGGACGATAGCTCTTCTTTTGGCTTCTCAACACCAAACTCCTAGACTGAAATGCAAAAGTTCCAAAGTTTGAATTAGTTCTTCATGCAAAAAGTTCCGAATGAGTAACTAAGTAAAAATAGCAAAAAAGAAATGCCCAACTTCCAATTATCTGCATAGATTCAGCTAGCTCATTGTACCCTGCATCAAAGGCTACCTAAGCATTGACCAACAGAATCTCCAATAAAGTGAAACTCTTCATAACAGAAAAAGTGGAAAATGCAAAATGACAATAATAAACCAAAAAATGAGCACCAAAATTCCCTGCAGAAAGTGTTGGAACATTGCAAGAACATGTAACTGCACCTATATCGATGCAGTGAAATTAAAAGAGCAAAATTCAGATTCGCAAACTAATAGAGGCCCCATGCATGGATCTAACAAGCACAAAATAATTAAAATGTACCTAGTTGGATTAATGCATAATGCAAATTTCATGTAACAGTATGAATGTACATGGCAGCGTAACACATTTAAGATATCATCTTCCTGTGTTGATGATTCTAGAATCAATTTCAATCCATTAATTCTTTGTGGCAATGGCATGTAACAAATAAAGCATACAGTTTGTCACAGTAAAAGTAATCATAATCATTTCTTAACACATTCAATTAACACAATGGGACTGAGGTGACAGGATGATCATTTTTTAATTTTATGAGCTCAAATTTTCACAAAAGCAATTTATGCTCTCCAGATGACATATATTTTCAAACTCAAATTCTGTTTTATTAGACAAATTCAGGGAAATATTTTATAGATGCAAGATACCAAGACTCAATTCCACTACAAGTTTGCAATTAGTCACACAATCCCTAATGCATAATTTTATTCCTTCTGTTCATCTTAACTTAATCATAATACTTCTAAGCTATCAAATTGGTTGGTAACGTAGAAAAGGGAAAACCTGGAAAACTGGCACCCCAGTGAAGGCATCATCATTGGAACCAGCCTTCTCCCTCTCCTACAATGAACAAAAGAACATATTAATAAATTCTGGAACAGCACGCAGGCAGGCACTTAATTAATTAATAAGATAAACTATATGGATGATAACAAAGACTTAACTAAAACAATGCTCACAGTCTCAAAAACACCATCATAAGATTGAATTTCTTGAGTTTGACACACTCACTTCAAATTCAAGATATGCATTTGCCTTGACCACACTAGATTCGATGCTATTTTAAGGTTACACGTGATTCAAGTAATACCAAGCTTTAGTTAAATGGGGAAAATTCAAATTCAAGCAAACTTAGCCTAAGTTTGGCACAAACAAAAGAAGTATAGGAAAAACTTACCCTCAGCGCATTTCTAATCTGTGAAGAATCAGGTATCAACCTAAATGCCACCCCATTAACCTTCAGCTGAAAAACCTACCCAAAAAAAAAAGAAAGAAAACTCACCAATTAAAACAAAATTCAGTCTTTAAATATAAATGCAGAAACTCTTATAACAAAGAAGCCAAAGAACCCACCTTGTTTAAAGCAATAGCAACAACCTTAGAACCGGCTTTTCTCATAGCAGGGTCCATACTCTTCATTTGCTCAAGAAGGGCCTCCGCGTCCTCTTTCTTAAAACAAATTAATCCAACAGACTTCCCACTAGAAGCACCAGAAATCAAAACGAATTCTTCATTAGGGTTGCTCAAAGCGTAGACGGGCACGCCTGCTAGTCGCTCTTCAATGGCTTCGTTCGACATTGCACCACCGGCTCGGCGAGTAGTAGTCCCTAAATGGGTCTTAGGGTCGAGAGGAATTCGAGCCCAGAGCGGTGAGTTCGTGGAGGACAACGGAATGTTGTGGGGGTTGAAGCGAGAGAGGGTGGCGTCTATTAGCTGTTTTGTGCTGCAGAAAGAGGCGTGAAGATGGGTTTGAAGTGAAGATGGGCTGGGGTTAAATTGGGGGAGGTTTTGAAGGAAGCCAGCGCAGTGGTTTTGGAGGGTGGTGAAAGCTTGGTGGAAATCGAGTTTTGGGCGTTGTTTGGACGCTGGGAAAATATCATCCATTTTCTCGGGAAACGTTTGGGTATGAGTTGAGAGTGAACGACGAACACAGAGGTTTTAGCTGTGAAGGGAGGTTTTAGCAGTTGAGAAGATAACTGGACTCATTACTTTTTGGGCTGGGTTTGTGAATCGCAAGTGCTTGCAGTGGCCACGAGAAAAAGATGAGCAAGTTCCCGATATGAATCGATGCGGAATGGGATCAACCATCGCAATAAATTACAATGCTTAGTACCCTAAGCGCATTATCCCCTAAGCACATCATCGTCCCAAATAATGACATTAAACGGAGTCTCAGTAAAATCCGGCTTTGTCTCCTAAACACAACATCCTCCTCTTGATAAACTGTTTCATGAACTCCAACATGTGACTGTTCTTAGCTGTCCAATTCCAAATTTTGCACATATTAGTTGCAGACATGTGCCTTCTGTCTTTTAGGATGAGTTAAATGCATATTGGTTAGACTAACTCATGAAAATAATGTGGTAGTTCCAGTGTTAATACTTCGACGCTTAAATCATCTTCTAGATAATTAAAACCTTACGTCGACGCTTAAATCATTTTCTAGATAATTAAAACTTTTCCCTTACCTCATCTCTACTTTTGCCACCGCTTGTCTGAGGGGTGTAGTGGATAAGATTATTGAACAAATCTTATCTGCGTCCAGGACCAAACCTAAGTACAGGAGAGTTAAGTGATAAAGGTACGATAAGATAAAGAAGCTTAATGCAAGGACGAAGTAGATGGAATGGTGCGTAATGTGTATCCAATCAAAACAATACTGAGATTAATTAGCTAAGTATATTTATTGTTCTTATATTATATTTTAGTTAATGCAAATATTAATTCTACAATAACTATAATATTTAACATTATTTATTATCTAATTTAACAAGCCAATGTTAATTTAAAGGAAAATATACAATAAGAAAAGTCTTTATCGATTCATGTCCTCTAACAATGTCACGTAACTTAGTGATGTTATCTCCGTGTGCCCTCTGACTATAGATAGCTCATGTAGTATTGAAAAATCGAAGGGGGTTAATTATTTTGCAAACTTTCCGCAAATTTCCTTGGCACCAATAAAATATAAAAACGAGCAAAATCGAAATAATAAAAATACCAGAAATTTGGTAACGCAGTTCGGCACACCTTAACCTACGTCTGTGGGGCCCTCACCCAGCTTAATCACTTTCACGAAAGTACAATAGATTTATCCAAGGCTTTACTGAGCCGACACCACTCAACCCTTGACACTATCTCTCAACCTCACTTCTCGTGAAAGAATTTCACACCCAATAGTACGACCTCCTCGTACTAACCTCAACAGAGGATTTTCTCAATCAACCTAATAGTACGACCGCCTCGTACTAACCTCAATAGAAGATTTTCTCAACAGTATTTAATAATAAAGATAATTAAACGAACAACTCAAGTGATTAAAATAATTAGAAACAAAGACGAATACACTTGAGATAGAAAAGAACAACTTCCCGATGAGTTCCGCTTCACTGAAATAAATCTGAAAGTCTTCGCAACAACAATGAGCTGATTCTGATAAATACCAACACGAAGCTACAGGTCACCCAATCAACAAAAAGTGTAGCAACAAGATGGATTAATTATCAACATAAAATAAGGTTGGAGATCAACGCTATAAACGAATCCTGGTAGGTGCTATCTCAGATAGAAACAACGGCACTGCCTCTCACCACCAATGATGACGATAACAGAAGAAAGATCAATTAACGCAGTGTGTTTTCCAAAATAGGCGATTAACGCACATCCACTACACTGTTGTTTATCTCTAGAAAAAAAAACTCAAGCAAGCTACCTCACCGTAGCTCTCACACAAGACGTTATTCAGCAGATTTTCATATGTGTGCCATAAGCAGGATGTTTTATTTATAGACACATAAACGCCCACACCTCCTTTTATATAAAATTCAAGCAACGTTATGCACTGTATCAATTAAAACCATTGAACCTTTTTCCAATTATAACACACATGCACCCTTACATACTACTTTTCCCAATGGTCAATTAATGCATACCCACTCCAACGTTGCACTTTCTCATATAAACTCTATGCCTTATATCCCATTAATGCACTTCACCTCATGCCCACTGCACTATAGATTGTTTAAAATACCCATACAAGATATACTTCTTCTATGGATAAAGATATACAAGATATTCACTTCATTTATTCTACTATCCCAAAATCTCCGCAAAATAAATTTCTCTTATCCTTTATCCGAACAATCCTATAGTACACGATGACTCTCACCAACATAGGTGTAGCAACCACAGTTTTTGAATCCCACTACAATTAAGACTTTATATGTCCAATTAAAATGCCAAAATTAAATAAAAGATATATATAATATATCTTAACACTTTTATATGAAAAATGCTTAATTAATTTATATTCGATATCACTTCTACACGATTCACTCTCGATACTATATTAAATTTCTCAATTCGGCAATTTAACTATTAGACTTAAAAAAACTCATTTTTTCAAAATTGTTAGTTAAATACATGGGTAAAATGCACATTATAATTATAATTATAATTATAATCAATTGAATTTTCATTTTGCCCCCCTATATTTCTACTGTTTACGCAAAGACAATGAGTTTCCAAGTTACTTCTTCCAAACAAGTCCGATGGGTAGGGAAAAGTCCCCATTTCTTATTATCTTGGCACGACGAGAATGGAATATTTGACCCTTTCGAGGCTATAGACCAATTTCATTCGCAGGCTCTCAGAATTCACATATGGAGCTCGAACTTTCAGATTGATGATTTGTTTGATAAATTATCGAGTAAAAATTTACAGATCGTTCTTCGTTTTGGTTGTTATTGTTGAAGATGAATTAAAAGAACTATTTTACTAAACTAAATTTGCTTAGATTTTTTTTTAAAATATTGATAATATCGACAAAAAAATATCAACAAATGACATTAGTATGTACATATGACTAAATGGAGCAGGTAGAGGGGTTAGAAAATAGGAAATTTTAGAAAAATAGGAAAAAAAAAAGAAAAACTAGCATAATCTTGGGAACTACGCCGAACTTTTGTCGTCATGGCCCTACAGGGTTCGGTACTGATGGTGCTAGTTGCCAGGACTTATTCTCAACCAGGTTTGGTTTGGTATATCCAAGTTCTGGCGGAAGTAAACGGCTACTAATCTTGTTCGGAGTAGCCACTGATCTTGCCTCCACTGACCTGCTGTTGACGATCATGAGTTCTATCAGGAGCAGAGTGGCATATCTAGTTGCACTTTCACTCTCCATTATTTATATCAATGCTCTATCTCTGGTTGTATCTGGACCGAAATTCCAGTATGGAGCTAGCGAGTTGAGAGGAAAGTAGAGTTATAGAAGTAAGGTGGTGTGTTTTATGGTTCTTGTAAGGTGCTCTTCATATATGTATAGAGGAGTGTGAAAATGTCCGTTGGCTTTGACGAAAATTTCAGCAGTCAATATATTTGAATTTCATGTCAAAGACTAATAATAGTCCAAGACTGAACAATTCATCAGAATTTTTAATTTCCTGATACCACCTCTTCAAAATGTGACTTGGTTTAGGCTGGTTTGGTCCAAAGCAAATAGCCCTCGATCCTCTTTTATTTTGTGGCTAGCTTTCCTTCAAAAATTACAAACACGAGACAAACTTCTCTATTTTCATACCCCAAATCACTGCTCCTTGTGTTTCTTAGCAAATGAGACTATTGACCACTTATTTTTTCGTGCTCCTATTCCAAATCCATTTGGGACCTTTGTCTCAGCCATTTCCATATACATATCCCAAACCCTTCAAATCTCTAGTCAATTCTTAATTGGTTTAACCTCCATTCCCGAGCCTTGGACATTAACCTTTTTCCAATTCTCCTTTCCACTATTGTATACACTTTATGGAAAGAGAGGAATTCACGTACATTCAAAGATGAAGCTAAGGATGTGGGGAGTTTGGCCTCCAATGCAATCTTCCAAGTTATGGAACATCTCAGCTCAAACACAGAGGGGAGGTTTTCATAGTGGTCATTTTCACTAATATTTTATTGTAAAGTGTTTTTCAGGTCAATATCACTTGGTCTTTATAGCAGCAATGGGAAGAATTAAGGAGTGGCTTTCAGCGCCTCCCTATACAGTAAGTAGGGAGAGACTGTTAGGACTTCGTTAAAACAACACTAATTAGCAGCAGATCAAAACTTCTTTCGTGGGTTGGAAGGGTGATTTTTCAAGCTCCTCACATAACAGTTACTAAAGAGATGGCAAATTGGCAGTACACTTTTAGATGTGCTGTCTTGTGTTTGTCTACTTTTGCAGCTGATTTTTCGCTCTTGTCGAAAGTTCCATTAGGTTTTGGCAATAATGATTGTAAAAATTTGTTGGTTGTGCTGTGAAGCATGGAGAAAACTTGTAAGATTGCATTAGGTTACTCAAGCCCACCTTTTGGTAGTATGAGATTCTTGTATAAGAAACTCAAATTTTGTACATAACACTTATTCGTTATAAAACATTTTTGATTTACCAAGAAAAAAGACATATTCTAAATTTCATACGTTTGTAATGTTTTAAAGACCGGACCTAAAGTTAAATTAGTAAAATGAAATGTTTAAAGTTTAAAAGGTTCAACTAGTATTAGACTGTTATAAAATTAACTAAATATTTAATAAAATTAAATAATTTAAAATATAATTAAAAGATATTGTCATTATCAATTGAAGAATTTAAAGTTTTATTAAAAAAATATTGTTAAATAAAAATTTATTTATTTATTTTGATTTATAAAAACTTGTTGATTTACAAAAATTGATCGATTAATTAATTAACTGATCGATTTTTAACAATAAGAGTTATTAAAATAAATTGAATCGGAGTTAAAATCTGAACCAAAAAGTAAGATAATTCAAGATTTTTACGATTGAACTGCTCAAACCAATTAGATTTCCTAATCATTGCTAAATAGTTCTCAAAATAAAGGTTTACCTTCCTTCATTTGCGAGGTTTTGCATACTGAATTTAATAAAACAAGATACTATAATGTAAAAAAAATTGGAGAATTTTCATCTCTAAATTTAAAAGTTATAATATATGAACTAGTTCTTAAAATTTTTATAAAAATATAAAAATATTCTTGAAATTTCTTAAATTTTCGAGTTAATACTTAATATTAATATATGTTTATAAATCAATTATTATTTAGATGAAACTTAATAATAAATTTCTTATTATTTTATTAATCTTA
>JANZXV010000002.1:28923419-28948009 GCA_027576455.1 Erythroxylum roigii
AAAAAAAATGTATTTCAATAATCTAAGGGCAAATTTGTCCGAAAATATCTAATTGGGGTATCTTGAATAAGAATAAAAAACACAGAGGCTAAGGTGAACGAATTAAAAATACAGGAGCTAAGATAAATAATCAAGTATATCACAGGGGCTGATTTATGTGATTTGCCATTAATATACGTCACAAACATGAGTCCGTGTTACTTATGATTTGGATTAGTAGACCTTCAATCGCACATTTGAGAGTTCATCTCATGAACATAAATTTGAAGTCCATAACCACATGTTCATTTCAATTTGTGATGTTTATATTACAACTTCTCGAAGAAATAAAATGGCTCAGTAGCCTACATTGGGTAGAAAACCAGACCATATTTAACCCATTTTCTAAACATGGGCCCGTGTTTAACTTACGGTTATCTCAAATTCATACCAAAGCTTTTAAAATTGGTTGGAACTTGCTCAAATTCATTCTTTATTTATTAAGAAGATAAAACAAGGTACGTAAACAAAATATAAACCATATTGAGCACCAAATCATATACAAATCATCCAAAAATAAGCAATATTATCTTAAAATCATAGCAAAAATACATTAATCAGCACTTATCAAATTCTCCAACACTTAAGCATTTGATTATCCTCAAGTAAATCAATTTTCACTCTTAACTTAAAATAGGTGACAAATCTAGGAATGAATTTAACAATTCAATAAGATCAATCATGACTCTCCATTAATCATTTAATTGTAAAGTTCATCAATTTGCTAGGCATTTAGCCACTTGTATCAAGTCATAAATTAATTCTTTTCAACTCCAAAATCCTTGAAATTTTAATTCAATCTATAAAATTCAACCTAATGCATAAAGTAAACACACATGAGAAAGTTGGTTCAACTTTTAAACATTTTCATAACCCTTATCAAAAGAAAAGAAGAACATTGAATTTACATTAACATAAGAGCATTTTGAGCCTTGTTTGAAAAGTCATATAACCTTTTAGTGTAAGAGTAAGCACCTTGTAATGAGTACTCTCAATTACTCAATTTGGTTACCATTTCAAATGGCTTCTATTACCACTCTTTAACTTCAACTTTTTTACTTGGTTTAAAGATAGTAGAGTGAATTTATTTAATGCTCACTTATTCAATTATTTTTCTCTTTTCTTTTTCAGTTAAATGTTAAAGATGGTTAAAACGAGTTTCTAACTCAATTGTATATCAAAATTAAGAAAAAAAGACTCATTGTGCAAATTAATTAATTATTTTTAAAATTAATGAAACAAATTAAAATTAACTTAATCATCAATAATCATGACTATTTTCCTAACAAATCAAATCACAATAATGAACAAACTTATAATGAATTTTCTCTATCAATATTCTGTCAAAATTAAAAATTTTCGTAATAATTATTTTCATTTAAGCTGATTATAACAAAATTGATAAGCATAGGTTATTAATTCCCTCCTTCATACTTGATTTGTATATTTTTCCTAATGTACATGACATACAAGAACAATAAATAAAAAGAAAATAAAGGGAAATAGATAAATTATGATAACTAATACTCCCCTAATAATAAAAGGCTATATAATTATAGTTTAAAAAGTATGAACTGACAGTGTGTATTACAATCCAATAATGAAAGAACATCAAAACACATTTAAATTTGTGAGTTAAACTGCTTTTAACTTAAAACATACGTAAAAATCAAATTATGTAAAAACATACTAAAATTAATGTCAGATTCCTAAATCTACTAAACTGAAATAAAAAACACCTAAATAATTAGGTTGTCTCACAACAAGTGTTTTTTATGAGTCTTTTATCTAGAATCCTTCTCAAGTACTTCACCTTGACAACTTCTTAAATGAAGGCATAATTCTTTTTTCTTCAGTCTCTCAATAATCTCATAGTTTCTCCTCTTAATCATAGGCTCTTTAGCTTCCAAATAAGCCACATGCTCTATTAGAATAGGGCTATCTATCTCCCCTTCTTCCTATTGCATGATACAAGTATCTAACAGATTTTATGTGATTATTTCCTACATAACATGATTGAATTCAATATCAATCACATTTATAGAGAAATATGTGCTTTCTTTATCAAAGGGATATTGTATGGAATCATAAATCTTAAATGCTAATTTATTGTTCCCTATCCTTATGATTAAATTTCCATAATGCACATCTATTATAACTTTAGCAATAGCTAAGAAAGGTTATTCTAAGATCAAGGGAAGCTCTACATCGTCCTCTATAACCAAAACTACAAATAAACAAGAAAGATGAATTTTTCATCCTTAACCAAAGTATCTCATATAATGTCACTAATATATTTAATTGACCTATTTGATAATTGAATACTTATCCTAGTTAGTTTAAGTTCACGTAATCCTAATCTCTTAAACATATCATATGACATCAAATTAATATTGGCTCCTAAAACTTTCGATGCCCTATCAATTGACAAACTATTAGTATTATATGGAATAGTAAAACTATTTAGATCTTTGATATTCTGGGGTAGCTTGTTCTGCAAGTTGGTGGGGCACTCCTAATTTAAAGTCACTATCAATAATTATTGGTGCCTTTTCAAAGTATAGAGTATATCCTTTAAGTACTTGACATACGTTGGCATTTACAAAAAAAGCTTCAAAAAAAGGTATGTTAATATGTAATTATTTAAAAATATCTAAAAACTTACCAAATTTATCTTCTTTTCTATTTATCTCTAGCTTGCTTGGGTATGGAATTCTTGGTTGGTACTCTTTGACCACTTTCTTTTTTGAGTTCATCCTCTTTCTCTTTCTTATTCTCCTCATTTTTCTTTTTCTTATACAACAACTTTCTCGTTCTTTTCTTTCTCTTTCTCTTTAACTTTTAGCTCCTTTCCTTTTCTTAAATTTATTGCTTTCGCTTTCTCCTTAAGGTTTGGCTTGATGTTGCTAGGCAATGTACTTAGCTTCCTTTCAAAGACAAACTTAGCAAGATTTCCAACCTAAATTTCCATATTATAGATAGAGGGTTGTTGATTTTGAGAGATGCTTAAATAGTTTAGAAGCAAGACTTAAGAGTTACAATAAATTTTATTATAAGCTCCTCAAGACTTGACTTTGTTGTTGCTATTATTACTAAAATCTGGCATATGACATTTATGATTTGAATGTCCACCACTATAAATATCACAATGCATCACTTATGCTAATTGAGTTGCTAAACATATAATATCAATCTTCTTACTTATATCTTCCAATTTCACCTCTAAAGTTATCACCATATCAACATTATTAGTGTCACCTAATTTTTTTCTTTAGCCTTAGATTCTCCTATTAGTTATTATGCATTGAAATATTTTCAATGAGTTCTTATAGTTCCTCAGGTTCTTTAAAGTTTAAAGCGCCACCTAAAGATCCATCAATCAACTACTGAGTTGGATAACTCAATCCACTATGAAATGTCTACGTGTATAGTCCCAAATTAAGTTCATGGTGTGAGAACTTTCTCACCAACTCCTTCCATCCCTTTCATGTCTCATACAATGTCTCACCCTTTAAACTTTTAAAGGAGAAGATGTCATTTTTAAATCTTATTTTTCATGTTAAAGTGAAGTACCTGTCTAAAAGTAGCTTATTATACTTACTCTAAGTGGTAATAGATCCAGGAGGTAAAGACTTCAACCATGATTTTCCTCTATCCCTTATTGTAAAAGAAAACAACCTTAATTAAATATTTAGATCCTTATTAGGAAAGGCATCAAGCTGTATAAGTTGTTGAACCATCTGAATCATGTTAGGCTTGATATCAAATTTATTGGCATCTAATCTTGGCTTAATAATACTATATCTTGTCCTCATTAGTGCTAGTCTAGCAAAATCCCTTATAATATATTATCTTAACTGTCTTGCCTATATGTTTGTAGTTGTAATTTCAAATTTCTAGGTTTCTCTCCCTTAAATTTCAAAGTAAAGTCCTTTCAAATTTTGGATCTGGTTCAAGTGGTACTTCAAAACTACTCATAGTTATAAACCAAACTAACTAAATCATAAATCCATCTAATAAACAAAAGATCAAAGAAAAGAAGTTCTAAAATAAATAATAGAGAAACAAAAGAATAAAAGAAAATTTCTTAGGTTAATAAAAATAAAATGTTCCTAATATCTTATTCCCCAAAAATGGCTCTAAAAATTTGATGTGATATATGTGTATATCAAAACTATGCTAAAGATCACTATACAAGTGCACTATAAGAACCTATCGTTCTTATAGTATAACTTAGTGAATACAAATGCCTATCCCATAAGGAATACAAGTACCATTACTAATTATCTAATATAATATAACATATGATTGAATAAAAAGGCATGATTAGTAGAATTGATCTAAATTACTAAATCAAAACAATATAAAAATGAAGCAACAATAGATAAATAAGATCATATGTAGAATAGAACCTTCTCATACTTGGATTTATCTTAATTCAATTATTAACCCTAGTTTCTTGGGCTAATAGAAATTATGAAGTTACAACCATATTATTTCTTAAGTCATACAACCTATATCCTTTATTTTATTGATTGAAATCTCTTTATAATTAAAATCCTAAGAATGCATCAACTTGATTTGAGAATTTCCTTAATACATTTGACTCTATCATAAGAGATTTATGTGATCCTATTTCTAATATTTTATACAATTCTTATTATTCATGCCATGATTTATTCATAGATATGATTTCTTCTATATATGAAATATGAAATTGAATCAAAAGCTAACATATTTTGGTTCAACATAACAATTAATCATAAACAATTAGCAATAAAATTTAGTTCTTCAATTAAATCAAAAATTGAATCTAAAACAATAATTTTAGGGTTTATCTCATTTAGATCTATTACAATTCAATTTGCTATAAAATAAAAGAGAATCGTTAATAATCAAGAAAGAAAACAACATGTCATTCTCATAAATTCTTGAACTCTCGAAGTTCTTTAGTTAAATATTGATGGAACCCCCTCTTGCTCTCCATATTTGTTCTATTCTTGTCCTAAGATTGTCTAGTCCAGCTCTTTAGCATTGCGCTCTCTCTCTCTCTCTCTCTCTCTCTCTCTCTCCAAATTACCCAAGCTCCTTTTATTCTTATGAAACCTTAGAGAATTTAAAGAGTCTTACCTGAGATAAGTCCAACATAGACCCATGTCAGATGTATGAGTTTAACAGTTATAGAAAAATCTAATTTACGTAATAATCACCACCAACGTAGGTCTATATTGCCTTTATGTTGTCTTGGTAACTCTTCAATTTCACATTCATGGGCTCATTTTAGGAAGACAAGTCTTTAACTCTACCAAGTTTGCTCCAAATGGAAACAAATCTTCTCTAAATTCATCATTTATCTTTTATGTGGTTGAAATAAGGTTTGAAACAAAATATAAATCAGTTTAAGTAACAAATCCTATAAAATGCCTATGACATAATCATAATGTTCTAAAAATAATGTTAAAAATATAGTATATTTAGCAATTATCATTCTTTAACCACTTGTAAGGCACTATAACCTTAAAATAAACTAGAATCTCAATTTTCATGGTTGAACAAAATATTATTTAGAGCTTTTCCTAGACACAACTCCTTCTACTAATATAATATATAACCTACGGTAGACGTTTTGTTAGTGAAATAACCACTAAGATCAACATCATCATAGCCAATGATATCCGAAGCATTTACACTTATAAACTAGTATATAATCTACAGTGTTGCATATATATCACAATAGTATTTGTTGTAACCTAATGTCTATCACTAGGATTGATAAATATTTTCCAAGAACATTGAACGTAAAAGTAATAGTAATATGCACGTGTTAAAGCTTGTTTCTAAATCCAAAAAGATACAAGAAGATATATGAACAAAGACATGACCATGTCTTAAGCCATGTCATAGCTAGGGAAAAAATGTATATAAAATTAGAAACCCTATTTGAAGCATCTTTGTCCATTTTTTATTTTAAACTAATAGTTAGCTATTATAAGGTATAAGAACCCTTAGTAGAAGAATTTTTAAGTTAGTTTCGAAAGAGAAAATGATCAATGATCAGCTCAACAGAGAACAAGAAAATTTCATCTCGAATTATTTTTATTTTGATGCCTTTATTTTTTCTCTTTGTTTGTTGGAGAAAAATTGATCTCTGTCTAGTTTGTTTATATGTTTGGATAGGTGAATCTTACAATTTTCTTTATTAATGATTGATTCGATATTATTTGTAAAAAGGAATTTATTTTTGTGAAATGTCTTTAAATATTCTTAATTTTGATTTAATTATGTTACCAATCAGTTCTAATATTAGTTCATAAATAGACAATTCAAGGGAATCTGTACGTTAGTAGACCACAAATTAGATATTAAGAGTTGTATGGGTTACTAATGATAGGCTTACATAAATCCTATAATGTTAGTGTTAAACCTTTCATAAAAATTCATAGGAACTAATGGATTCTTAGTGGTTTTAATTGGATAGAGATATCAATTAATTAACTCAAGAATATATGATTCTACCTTGAGAGAGAAATTTCATAAACTAGGAATTTCTTCTAATCTAAACCATAAATACCTTATAATTTTATGAAATCATGATTATAAAGATGATTATAGGGTTAATCCTTACCTAAACACTACTTACTCATGAACTCTCTAATCAACTATTTTCTTTAAATTGTTCTTATTAATTTAGTTTTTTATACTTTAGTTTGTTCATTATTTAACTCCATCAATCATTCTTTATATTTTAATTCTTTGACCAGTTAGTAGTAAGAGAGTGATCTAAAATGTTAGATTCTTCCTAGGAGTGACACTCTATTATTGCTATATTACTTATCGATGATTGGTGCACTTACATTAGGTTATAAGTAAATATTTTGTGAAAGGGAAAACTTTAGTAGTAGAATGCACAAACTAACAACCCATTAATATGTGCTAAATATACTTTACTTTTTGCATGATTTTGAGAGCATTATACTTGTATTTTAGTTATTTGATAGGATTTAATAATTTATATTTTATTTTAAGTCTTGTTTAAACCTCTCAAATGGAAAAGGAATGAATTTAGAGAAGATCTGAGTTAATTTAGAGCAACTTTTTTAGATTTAAAGAAGAGAATCAAAACACAACAACAAAGGTAACATGTTATTCACCATATTCCAATAAGCCCTATTTTATTTCTCAAGGAGATTTTCACTTAGGGAACATGGCACCAACATGACCTTTAATTTGTCCAAGCAATGTTCAAGGTTGGGGTATTCTATTTCTCCAAATGCATATGACAAGTCTCCATATTTAGACTATATTTACCAATACACCGGTTACATAGACCTATGTCCATACCCATGTTGATAATCGTTTTTATGTAAAAGTTCCATAATGAAAGGAAAAGCAATACAAAGCCTAACACAATCCTATGCTAAGGCTGTTTTGGATAAAAAATTAAGGTTTCACATTATTAAATGATAGACAACTGAAAAATAATGGGGCCTTTTAGCAGATCAATTTGTAAAGTGAAAAAAGTTCACTAGGAGCCCAATTAAGTAGCTAAAGATCAAAAGGAAAGAACATCTTAGGAGAATAATAAGAAAGCCATCATGATTTAACAAGAAACTAAAGATTCAAGAACCATAGGATGTCTTCTTTGTCTTTTGATATTCCTTGCTTTTTAAGTGGTTTTCCTTTGTTTTATCATGAACTAATTAGGATATAGATCTAGGTAAGATAAATCTTAGGATTTGATGTTTTGAAATATTTCTTTGATTTAATGAAATTTCTAGTCTTCTTGAGATTTTTTTTCATGTTTTTATATTAATTTGAATTAAAGAACGAGTGTTAAAGATTCAATAATCAAAATCACACATTGAGATCAAGAGATGATGCATATGGTTAAACCATGACATAAATGGTGAGGGTTAAATGGATTGATTGAGAGATAACTATATGATCTTTTTGGGTTAGGGTGAAACTTATCACGAGAGTTTATAAATCAAATTAATGATTTCTTAGGTTATTTTCGTTAAAAAGAGATTTTGTTCAATTCTTCTTAGGAATAGGAGTTGTATTATTTGAGAGAAAATATACTTGTAACATAGAAATTCTTGTCAATTCAAGAGACTAATATTAATCATTAAATTAAAGTAAAGTATAGGAAGTTCTAGGGAATTTCTTAGCTAGATCTAGTTTATTTATCAATTGTTTTGATCTTAATCTTTGCTTTAATTTGATACTTTAGATTTATTTGTTTATTTCTTTTCAAATCTATCATTTTCTTTATTATATTAGATAATAAGAAGAGAGTTACTACAAGTAGTCACAATCTCTACAAGATTGATACTCAATGTGCCTGAAATATACTATAAAAGAGATAGGTACATTTGCCTGTATGCTTTCTTTAGTATTGTTTTGTGTGTTTCATTTTATTTGTCTCACATAAATCACATCACTCATCAAAAGCTCATATACTAAACTTAAATTTCATGTCATGTATATGCTAGATATATATTACTTTTAACATTATTTTTCTAGCATATTGCTTGCATTTTTAGGGATTTGACATTTAACTTGAGAAGTACTATCATTTTATGTAAGTAAACTTAGAGAAGAATTGGAATGACTTAAAGCAATTTTGGAAGAATTGAAAAAGGACCATAGAACACGAAACCCTACTTGCCACTATGTTAAGGGTTTTGTTTAAAGGTGATCATTTATATTTCTCTAGCACCTCACACACCCTGTGTTACCCTAAGGATGAAGAACACAATACAATACAAAAAATTGTGTAAGTCCTCATTATTGCTTTATTACTTTTATGTTGATATTCTTTGTGTGATTATGAACTAACAGGGATATATGTTTAGGTAGGATGAACCTAAGATGTAATATACGTTGAATTTCATAAGCAGTTCGAGAGAAATGATAAGAAAAAAGATCAAATTTTATAATAAGGTAAAATTTACATCTGTGCTTATTATATTTATGCATTAATCGTGTTATAAAATTTAAAACAATCTTGACTTTTTGAAAATCAAACAAGAAAGTTTTATTCTTATTCTACTTTGCATAGAATTGGATTTCGTCCCGATTTTCTAATAATTTATGCCTATGAGTTATGGAGAGAGCAACTACAATTTGATCTTTTTTCAACCTGAATTTGGAGGTTTAATTGGGATAGATCTTTAGTAGATTGGATTAAAAGGCTCCAAATATTAACATGTTTGTTTGTTATTTTTTTTCCTGATTTTCAATTTATTGAGTCATGTATAAGTTATTTTGTCTCAATAAATGTGCCTTAAAAGAGGTTGATATTATGCACATATATGTTAATTATGACATATTTGGATGATCAATGCACCAACATTATGATCAAAGTTTAGAAAATCTATTATCACACTGTAAAAGACCTCTCACTACATCATGTCCAAGTTTAGAGTTTAGGAATATGGTCACTAGCAAAACTGGACTTTAGAATCTATTAGAAATTGTATCTTTAGCAGGGGTGAATACGAGTTGGCAAAACTAAGTTTTATGGATGAATCTTTTGAGATTCCATTTGGCATTGCCATTTAAAAAGTACTTCTATGATTTAATAATTAGCAATGGTAACTTTATATTATTATTTAGGATAAAATACATAAACATCCCTTGTAATTTAAGAAACTTTAGATAAGGTCCCTAAATCTTTAAAATTTTTAGAAAAATTCCTTCTAGTTTTCAGTTTTCTAGAAAATTTTTTTTCTCTTAGACTTCAATTAGACAATAACAATCAAAATAAGCGTCATATGAGCACCAAATGTGGACTAATCAATTATTACTAATATAATACTCTAACTCAGCTCTCAGACTTGAATCAAGTCAATTAAAATTAATAATTTAAGATAATATAAATATTAATTTAGATCGAATTTAATTAGTTTGGTTTAAATCTAAGAACTAAGTTGAATCACCGTATAAGTAGCATTTTGATTAGTACAAATATAATGTCATGCAATATATATATATTTCATCATTATTTTTTAACTGAAGACTAAAGGAAGAATTTTTTTTAGAAAACTAGAAAGAAATATTTTTTAGAATTTTAAAAATTGAGAATTTTTTAAATTTTCTTAAACTATAAAAGTGTTTTATACTTTTATCCTATTATTTCATTGCGTAAATTAGGTAACACTAAAATTTTAATAGTTGGTAATGCATGTAAAAGAAGCTTGGAAATAATCTCACTGCTAATTAGAGATAAAATTGTGTACTGCTAAATCTTCTTAGAACCCGCATATTAGCAAGACTTCTATTGAGAATTATTGTTGTTACGTATAAAAGAAGACATAATTATTAAATATCAAATTTTAAGCCCAGGAGTAGTTAGCCTTGTAAGGTGGTCCTTGCTGATTCACACGGGATTTCACGTGCCCCGTGCTACTCGGGTCAAAGCGTAAGCTAGTGATGCTTTCAGCTACTAGACTTTCGCCATCTAGGGTGCAACACTCCACCGTTTCACCTAACAGCACGACGCTTGTATTGCTCTCCCACAACTCCGTTTTTACGGTTTAGGCTGCTCCCATTTCGGTCGCCGCTATTATGGGAACCGCTTTTGCTTTCTTTTCCTCTGGTTACTAAGATGTTTCAGTTCGCCAGGTTGTCTCTTACTTGCTCATGGATTCAGCAGTAGTTTGAAAGGTTGACCTATTTGGGAATCTCCGGATCAACGCTTAGTTTCAACTCTCTGAAGTATTTCGTCGCTTAATACGTCCTTCCTTGTCTCTGGGTGTCTACGTATCTACTGTAAGCTTTTCTTGTTTAAACCTCGCCCTTAACTTCAAGGTTAAGGCTATACCCTCCTAAGGTCAAGGCTAACCAGCTTTGGAGTTACAATGGAAAATGTTTTAGGAAATAGCGTCACTAACAAAGGCTACGATGCAATTAACCCAAATTTTAATGGACCTTCCTCTATAATTAAAACTAATTAAAAAGCCATTTTTGCTTTGGACGATATATGATTTGCACAAACTATCATGCTTTCAACTCAGTTCACAATTTCCATTGTTGCAAACCTACTCGTCTTGAGATCTATGAGACTGGATCGAGAAAGTCACTGACATTTGTTTCTAAATCAATGCTTTCTGGAGGGTTTTTAAGATACTGAAGGATAGCAAAAATAAGTGAAGAGATTGCGTTATGAAAGAAGATCTGAGCTGAGAATTACTGCGTACTAATGGAGAATACATAGCAAATATCAAAATCGGAATCCCTATAGTATATCCCTTAATCATTGGTGTATAGTTATTTATGACAATCACACCACCGCAACCGCAATACAGTGCGTATCAGGCAACATGTCTCTCAAGTCCACCGTCAACATAGACGCCCTCGGCTTTGGTGATCGGCCGGACTTTCCCATAGACAACGGCGTCATCGGCGCCGTCCTCTCGCATGAACTCAGCCATTTTGCTTGCATGTACTTTTGCTTTCTCCACGGTCCCAAGTGCATTTTCTTTTCTTTCATGCATATCTTCGCCGCCGTGCACAATATCTTAATAACGCTATTTAATCTCTCGACTTTTCCGATGAACACTTCCGGCAACCTGTGGAGCAATCTCCTGTAATCTTCGCTGGCTTTAGCCATCTCGAACTCTGCCTGGAAATGTAACTCTATTATCACCCTGACCTCCCCTTTTTTGGAGTTTGTATTGTCTATTACATCTATAAAAACATGCTCTCCTGCACATGGCACAACACACAGAAGTTTCATTATGTTGTTAGTGGATGTGATCTGATGAGAAAGATGGGAACTTTATAAATTCTCGCATGCAATCGAACATATTCTGCATTTATTAATATTCGCTATGGCAAATGATTGAGAGTACTGAAAGGAAATGTTTGAATGGATGTGTTGCGTATTACCTGATTGGATTTCTGCTGAACTTCTCCATTTAGTCTTGCAAATAGAACTATTGTAACCCGCGCTGGAGAGGCGACTGGAGACTTCTCTCATCAAGCAATTCCGGCAACCGACGGCCATCGGTCTACCACACCCACAAAGTGTTCCAGCGGTTTGTAATTCCTTGATCGTTTCCTTGGTGATATTTCGAATGCTTGATTCCAAGGAGGTTGTCCTGCATAATGTAGCCTGGAAACACCAGGATCGCAGAATAACAAAATAAGAACCTATTTCCCAACGAGACTAAGTATTCTCTTCCACAATTTATTGGCTTAAGACACTTACTTGTAGAAGTTGATGTTGGTTCTCCCAGAAGCTCTTGTCCTTTTCAAGACATGCATTCTTTTCTTTCTCTTCCTCTAGTACTTGATCAAATTCACAATCTTTACTACTAAGGGTGGCGGAAGAACAGCCCCCGCCGTTCTCGAGAAACCCAAAAACCATGGCAGATAAATTCGCCGCCAGCTGGTCGTTGCTGTCGGAACCACCGCCACTATAAATCAAATCCCATTGCTTAAAGGATTTTCTCATTATTGGACTAGGCATGACTCTTCCTTGCCTGGTTCAACGGCGAATTTGGCAATAGACCAGAGAAAAGGAGTTTATATACTTGAATTTGGATAGAAGTGCGAACCGTAAAGTCTAGGACTAACAATGCCTACGTGGGAAGCCATAATTGGGATATGCTTTGTGATACCAATGGACCAGACAGCCAGGATCCACGTCGGTTAGGTTTAATAATTTGGGTCCTGCAACAGCAACAGATATGGATATACTCGAATATTCATTTTTACTAAAATTTTCGAAGGCTGCTCTGACAGATCCAGGCTATTCTTGTGCTTTTATCTAAAATAGAAAATGTTAAGAAGTCTGTCTGTATTCTGTAACCTTTATCCTATCCTGATCTCCTGAATGGCGTGGAACCACCATCCAGGGTGTTCGAGTGCTTCAGTCGGGTGACACGTAGTAACATCTGGATCATTATCCATGAGATGGGGCCTCATTGTCCCTTAACAAATACGTGTGAATTATATGAAAGACTAATCCTCACGCAAAACGCGACGTCCTGAAAGTGATTTTGCCAAATTTTGTCTAGAGCGAACAAGATGCTTACGATTTGTTCTTATTAGAAGTTTGATTGAATTCTCCAACAAACATAATAATGCCAAGCCAAGAAAACCAGATGTCAGAGCCATTACCATCTCTACATTCAAGCTTAACATTCCAAGAAGAAAAGAAACCCAACCTTACTGAGTATTTAATCTCTTTCTGAGTATCAGAGATATATTCTTGTAAAGATACAAGGCTATGCGGTAATATGTCTAATGGCGGACAAATTCCAATTAAGAGCAACGATTTCACTGCATTTTTGGTGTGTTTGAGGAGCTCCCTAATTATTTTTGACAGTTCTAGCAATAAGTCACATTGTTAAATGAAATTTTGTAAGTAGGTCTCCTTTACTTATTCTATGCAATTGATGACATAACCAATTAATCAAACCCTATGAGCTTGAGGGAAGAGAGGTTAAGTTGAAACGAAATTGAATTCTTTCCTAGATGTAAGAGAAAAAGTTGCACTTGAAGTGTGATGCTCACAAAAATTTATAAACCATGATTAACCAAATATTTCTCAAAGCATATAATTAATCATCAAAGTCTTCATTAATTCCAAAAGGGATGATTATTTGCCAAATACAAAAGTATTTTATATAACACAACTATCGGAGCTGTCACATTTTTAAAAAATATACATTCCAAAAGCTTTACATAAGTAATCTATTGGCCTCACCTAAACTTCATTGGGTCCGTCATGTTCTCTAGAGTTATCAATGATCACTTGATCTCTTAAAAAAAATAAACTGGCAAGGGGTGAGTTAACTACTCAGTAAGGGAAACTGACCTTACCCTTAAAACCAAGTAACTCAATAATTACTTAAAACACTTAATCAACCGATTAAATCATACATATGATACATCTACACACAACAGTCCTCAATCTAATCCAACCAATTAACAAACATCTCAAAAATTTCACCAAATTATGATTAACACAAATATTAATTGTAACTGTCTTTTGTGCTTTATCTGACAATTAACTGAATTGCTTGAGCTCAACCTAACGTAGTAGGCTTACATCCAATGGTCTGCCGACTCACCTCAACTTATCGCAAACTCTCACTAAATGGAAACATAATTAAATGTATAAATATCGGTACATGGTACCTCGATTTCTTAATCTTAACTCCAATACTACTTCAGTACCTAGCAATGGACACAGAATATCCCCGGGACTTAGGATATTCTAGTACCACTCAAATACCTAGTCATTGGCACAAGATAATTCCGGGACTCAGAATGCCCCGACATCTACTTCATGGACAGATATCTAGCCACTACTCACTGATATCGGCTCAACCTATCCATCTAAGACCATCAAATGTAGCCTATCTTAGGCAAGTCACTAATTTTAGATTTTGACCAATTTTTCTCAACATATTACCAACCAGTCTTTATTTTACACATTTTTGTCGAGTTAACATGCAATACATCTCATAATATGCATAACAAAATACAATCACGAAACACCTTATACTTTGATTAATCATTAATGAAATTAAATAAACATACTTTATGTAGGTAATTATTAATCATTAATTAAATTAATGACCAATTCAAAAAACTTAATTTTAAGAGTAAAGTCCAAGGTTATCTTTACCTCAATTTCAGACTCAACTAATTGATAATTCCAATTTCTTCTTAATCGGACTTTTGGACCTAGAATTTACAAAATTTTATTAGACTAATTTACTAAAAATTCTTACCCAATTACACTAAATAATCCAACATTATTCTCTCTTCCAATTTATTCTATAAAAAATAAAATTCTTTCTAACCTAAACCCCCATAATTACTAAAATATCCTTAACCAATTACAAGTCCATTTTACCCTCCTCAATTTCAATTAATACCAAAAATGCCTTTCTTACAACAAAATTTTAGATTTACCATTAACTTTCTGCGCTTCCCATTTTGCCCTTTCATGCAACTTAAATTCTAGATTCACCATTAACTGTTTGCACTTCCCATTCTGGCTCTACATTTAACTTAAATTTTCAAAACAATGTCATCATCTTCACCCTCTCCTCTTCTTCCCTCTTTTTTTCTTTCATTCTTTTCCAGCCCTATTTTCTCCACTTTTCTCCCCTTATGCAACTTCCAAAAATTATCCCAAACAACCACAACATGTAATCTAACTACAGACTAGTGTAGGATGATCAAAAATCAAAAATAAAATGACATAATAGTTGTTGAATTTTTACCTAAGTTGTCAACCTCCACAACTCCCTCTAATTTTTCTGCAAAATAAACAAAATGAGGAAACTTATGAGGAAAGAGTTACATGCAGATGAAAGAGTGTGTTGTTAGACACACTTACTAGATGGAAATGAAGAGAAAAGATGAAGAAAATGGTGGACTTTTGTTGGTTTTAATGCATATTTCCAGCAAATTGCTTATTTATATACTCCTCTTTTTAATGGCTTAATGGGCTGAGCTGTGGGTTTGGTTTTAATTTAGTTTTATGGGGTTTACATAAAGAATATACTTTCAATAGATTCAACTTTTTGATTATAAAGTGCACAAGAATATGGTAAGTTAAGAACTCTTGTGAGCCTATTTGAATTGCTTAAACTCTCCTTATAGCAGGCCAAATAATGAAGGAAACTTTAGTGCTATCTTGTCTAAACCAAACTATCTTGTACCAATTAATCCTTAAAGCTTATTTCCTTAATAACAATTTGCAAGTGGAATTAGAAAATAAACCAAATGGGTGCCTGCGCCATTTTATAGATTCTTCTTTATCGAAGTTAAGATTAAAACTAAGGAGATGGATAAAGAGTGAAGTCCTTACCAGCTACTCTAATATTAGGTTATTGCTAAGAACATATTTAACTGAAGCATGATCTATAATGATGCTTTTAAGAGGACTAAGCTTTATTACACTACTTAAAAGACCATGAATGATTTACTTATCATGCTAGAACTAAGTAGAAGCTTTATTCTATATCTTATGCTTGAATTTCATCATGACTTTTTCCCTTAACTTGAGAATGTGAATCATAGTCTGTGAAGAGTTGCGTTTAGCAAGGATATTCCAAAAGTTTTCATTTTTTTTGATAATGTTCATGGACTCATCTAACCCAAATAGCCTCCTTATTATTGAGAATTATCCATATTCTTTTGATCATGTGGACCTTGTTAGTGACTTTGATTGCATTATTCCAAGTCCTCATTCTTCTTTAAGTACATATAAATCACTCCATTTAACTTTAGCAAGTGATCTTTTGGAGATATCACTTGATCATAAGAATCTCTTCACTATTACTTTATTCTTTTCACTAAACTTATTAAAAACATGGCATGAGAGGACTAGTAAACATTGAGGCTATTAAGCATTAAATTGATGAGTTGTAATTTACTTACCAGAGATAAAGAATTTTTTGTAATATAGTACAAAAATTGATGATTAAGCATTCCCATTTTGATTCTCTTTTGAATTCTTTCAATCAATGGTTGTCTATATAAGTAGGTCTCTTAGAGAAAATGGGAATAATCAAGTAATTTATAAGAGGCGTTATAACCCTTAAACCTATCAAAATGGAGAGCAAATTAGAAATATGATGAGCTTCAGAGAAAATAAACAATTGGCTCTTGTATTTATTAATGTAAGACCAAAAAGCTCTTTGAAGGTATTCATTGCAATCATTAAAGCACTAATAGATTTTGTATTAGTATTAGAGAAGGGAATTAGATCATTTGCAAATGATAAGTTACAAATCCTTACCTTTTGACATTTAAAATGAAACTTAAAGTTACTCTCTTAGTTGATTACAAATCTAACGAGTCTGGTAATAACTTCTACATATAAGGTGAAGAGTTATAGTGATAGGATATCTATTTTTCTCCATTGAACTCTTAATTAGTTTTGAGGCTCACCATTGACAAGAACATTATAAGAGTGTTATGAAATACTGTTCAATCTAACGAACCAAAATTACTAGGGATTCAAATGCCTTTATAGACTTCAAGATAAAGTTCTAATAATTAGAATTAAAGGCCTTGTAAAAGTTAATCTTGGGCATATAATTCTTGCTTGAGTTTTTCTTACTATATTTCTTTAATAATTATTGAGCAACTAAAATATTATCCTCAATAAATATCCCTTTAATAATAGTTCCTTGTGAAGGATCAATGTAAAATTCCAATACAACTTTCATTTTATCATTAACTTGGGGATGACCTTATATATATTATTGCAGCAAGAGTTTAGTCTAAACGCCTTTAGAGAATTAGGAGAGTGAACCTTAGGTATGAGATTGATGAAGGTCTTCTTAAGCTCCCTTAATATTTTTCTAGGATTGAAAATTTTTCAAAAGTGTTTTAGTGACCAAGTCTTAGTATGGGACTAGGTTCTCTAAACAAAATAGGCATTTAAGCTATCAAGATCTTTGCTTTTATTTGATTTAAGATCAAACAAATCTTCCCCCAAATCATTTTTAAAAGGGTCTAATTAGGAGCTTAGTTTCTTTATTACAAAATTTCTCATACACAAAGATTGGAGAATCAACACAGATTAAGAACGATTGTCAGGAGTTCCAAAAGTATTAAAGAAATAAGAATGCCTCCTAACATGATAAATAAATCATTGACATACAATCATGCAAAATGTATATACATCAAAACACATTAAAAAAACATGCAAAACTTTAGATTAAACACCTTAATTTATAACCTAACATGCAATTTATCATATACAGTCATATACATGTAACTTATATTAAAATAACACAATACCTAGGCTATAGATCCTAATATGTATACTAAACATACACATTATCACATAAAATGACTTAGACAATCCTATCACAAATGTCATTTATCAGTAGCATACTTGATTTGAGATATATAACACCTAGAGGAGTCAAAAGTGACTTTAAGGCCTAAGAAGTAAATTAAAAAAACCAATATCTTTTTTCTTGAACTAATGTTTAAAAAAGGTTTTAAGATCCTAAATGCATTGTAAATTGTCCCGTGTAATGATCATATCATCTACATAGAGAAGAAGGACGTGAATGAATAAGGCATGACCATAAGTGTTGGACTGAAGAGATATTATAGAGCTGAACTTGGCAAATCAACCCTTGGGAGCCTGCTTTAAACCATATAAGGCCTTACAAAGATGACATACTTTACCTAATTGACAGTCATAGCCAGATGGAGATTGCGTATATACCTCTTCTGAGATATCTCCATTTAAAAAGGCATTTTTGAAATCCATCTGGAATAATTGCTACTATTTAGCTGAAGTAATAGCTATAAGGCTATGCACCAAAGTAAGATGAGCAACAGGAGCAAATTTTACTTTATAATTAATACCATATTATTGTGCGAATCCTTTTGCTACAAGCTTGGCTTTGTATTGTTCAATATAGCCATCTACTTTGGTTTTGATTTTATAGACCCATTTGCACCTAACTATATATTTATTTGGAGGTAAGTAAACTATGTCCCATGCATGAGTACTAGTTAAGGCTTAAATTTTTTCTACCATTGCTTTCTACCAAAGAGGATTAGCACTAACCTCATGATGTGTGTTAAGTTATTAAAGACAAACAAGAGTATAATAAAAATGGTAATCACGAAGAGTGATATTGCAATAACTAACCTAAGTTGATCGATAAAGAGGTAATGGTTGAGGTGTTGTAGGTGGAGGACAGGAATTATCAATTTCCATAGTTAGAGTATATTCAAAAACTAAAGTAGGAGGTTAAAGACTTTCTTCAAAAGATGGAAAATTGATAGTAGAATCATCTCGAAACAAATCTATAAACTTGTTTATTAAAAAGGAACGTGAAGAGTGAATTTGAAATATGGAGATACAAACTAAAATTCTTATGTTTCCTATGAAATTTGAATCACAGATCATATTTATCAATCTAGACGGAGACTTCATACACAAATAGATGAAAAGTGAGATAAAAGGTTTCTTTTTTCTTAAATATTTTCCTCCTTTAAATAAATTTTTTAGTTCACTATTAACCAAAACACTATAATAAGTTGTGGAGAAATATTAATCAATCTATTGCATAAAATATTTAGGGAAACTAAATGGTCTTAACATTTGTATAATGAAATCCTGGCTAATTAAATCAAAATTCGAATGTCCACTTTTAATGGCACAACTTTAAGAGAATTCTTCTCACTATAGCTCTTGAAAAGTTCTTAAGCCAATAATATGTTGTTACCTATCAAGTTCATTTATACAAAAACTACATTTTTAAAAAACCTGTATATAAAAAGCTCCTTGTGGCTTATTAATTAGAGGTAAAGGATAGTTTTAGTCTTAAAGTAAGCAACTTGGTGATAATATAATATAAGGTGTTACAATAAGTTATAGGTTTGAAGTCTATAATGAAAACATGATTGGGAATCTAGGGAATGCAGGTTATAAAGGCTTTGTTGACATTTTTAAACATGATCTTCTTTTCAAAGAATTTCAATATTGCATCCATAACCATTCTTTTATTAAAAGATGAAGACTTTGAAAGAAAAGGACATTAAGTCCATCAAGGACTGAAGACTTACTAGGTTAAGGTCAAAACTACCTTCTCCACCTCATATTTATTAAAAGGTTTTTATGAGTTGACAAATTCCTCAATAGACAAATGGTTAGCAAAAAAGGATTGGAGAATATGAACATATGAAAAATAAATAGCTTGCGATCCTAAAGAGTTTTAGATGTAATCAAGGATCTCTTGCATTATATTATCTTGGGAAAGTGCAATTCCTCTGTAATGCTTTAATAGGAAAGTGATGCTATTGAAGTTTTTCCTTGCATTAATAGATCTATAATTTTTTTTGAAAATTTGATTTCCTCATAAACTATAAGACTTTAGATCTTTGCCTTAGTAAAGAATTATGAATCTTCATAATTTTAATATAAGCACTCAGGGCCTACTCTCTCTTTCCTTAACAAAGTAGTGTCACCTGGGCATGAATTAAGAACCTTTTGAATTTGATTGAGATGAATTCTAGCTTCAGTAATAACCCTTTGAGCATTACTCAGTTAAATTTGATTAAGGGATTTAAGCTCTTTCTTCACCATTTTCAGTTTCTTCATACAAATATATGCTTTATAGCTATGAATTTATAGAATGAACCATTTATTAAAGATTCTTCAAATATCTCAACCTTAGTTAAGAAGTTGTTAAAGAGGAATAGAGTTTCTCTAGTCTAACTAGAGATTAAATAATTAATATAATGTGATTAGAGAAAAAAGTATTCCTAAAAATTATGTTACTTCCTAGGAACTTTTGCAACCACTCCTTATTGATCAAAGCCATTTATAGTTTCTTCTTTATATGCCAATTCCTATGTTGCTTATTGCTCCAAGTATGGAATTTGACCCTAAAATTTCATATCAATAACCTTTATGTCATTAACAAACTCTTTAAAATCAATTCCTCAAACAAGTGTTACCATTAGCTTCAAAGATATGGAAAGTAGTAATAAAGTCCTAAGAATGATCCATGGGATGTCAATGGAAGTATGAATATCTCTAAGCTTACTCTATAAATAACTCCTATGAAAAACAAAGTTAGCTTTATCGATAAAAGAAACAAGGAGTCTAGTCTTCTCTTAAATTAGAAAATATCTAGATGCATAATTTGATCAAAGAAAGAGTTTAGAGAGACATCTACTCAGGACCATATGAAATGACTAGCCTTCTACAATGGAGGAATTGATTATTAGTAAAAGTTAACCAATGCTTCTCTAATAACTGTATCCTATAACAATTGTCTGCCTTAAGCTTGATTTTCTAAAAACATATCATAATTGGTTTTATTTCAAAGACCAAATCTATAAAGACGCATTGCTTTTTAGGATATTTAATGTCCCCTATATTCTAAGATAAAATAGATATTAAAAAGGAATTTGGCTATTTGAGACTTTAAAATGATGCTTCCTAACATATTTTTTTTCTAGTATCCACCTTAAATTCCTCCATTAAAGAGATATTGCCCTTTTGAGAAAGATAAGGATTCAAGCCTAAAATAGAAGCTACATCTTTGGAATAAAGGGTAACATTTGTCAAGATAGAATCTTTGGAACAATAGATAGCAAAAGCTTCATTAGAGTGTTTAGAGAGGGAAAATCTTTAGAGCAAAAGAAGGCATATGTTGAAAAGGATCATGAGAAGTCCTAACCTTAATTGTAGTTTTACTAATAAATTCCTTAGAATTAATGCTTTTATCACCATAAGTAGGAAGAGAGGAAGAAATAGGATTATGAACTTTCTCTTGCAAAGTATCATCGTCATAGTCCATAGGAGGTTCAAGTTCTGTTAGCTAAAAAAAAAATCCCCCTTTAAATCTCCTACCAAGATGTTTACCTTCCCTATTACGAAATGGTCTTCTTTGATAGGAGACTTTAATTGAGTCCTTACTTGACTTATCACTATTTCCAAGCCTTAATAAGATAATATTAGCAAGCAAATTATACTTCACAACACATATTCTAGCATATCCAAGTCTTCTCATAACTATTGTAGCCTTATCCATATAGATCGTTCTACCTAATAAATTGCAAAGTGGCCTAACCCTTTAGTAGATAAATATTCTAAAGTGACGTTATATATGTTGATCCAAATAAGAAGTTTGTTTTTGTTTGACATTTTTCAAGGTCAATCATGGTTTCCAAAGTTAGAGAATGATGGGAATGCTATTAATATGCCAGGGAATCTACCTTTATCCTCTATAATTTTTAGAGCAGAGGCATCAGTGTGGAAAGCGAATAAGAAAAGGTTATCTTTGTGAGCAGAACCTTCATAAATCCCAAACTCTTCCAATGATAAATTACCCATGAAACTAGAAGAAAAGCAAATATTTTCCCTATAAAAAATCTAACCAAGGTAGAAAACTAGGAGCATGCATCTTCTTTTAGGAGTTCTAATTGCAAGGAGTCCTCTAAGAATGAAAGAGGATAATGAAGGAGTTTAGTCTTTATAAGATCTCCTAGCTGAGCTTGGAGTTGAGACCTAAAGATTAAGAAAGGAGAGTTAAAGACTATGAAGAATCATGAACCTTTTGAGGGAAAGGAGTTCCCAAGAAAATAGAAGGATAAAGGGAAATAATCAAAGAGGCCTCTAAAGAAAAGAAAAGTCGATAAAAGGTAGGAAAGAAAAAGAAAAGTTCAAAGGAAATAGAAGGATAAAGGGAAATAATCAAGAGAATGCTATAAAGGGGTAGGAGACAAAGAAAAATTGAAGGTAGCCTCCAAAGAAAGAAGAAGCCGATAAAAGGTAGGAGAGAAAAAGAAAAGTTCAAAGAAAACTTCTGAGTGAAGAGTAAACATGAAAAAGAAAACAAAGAAAACAAGACTAAGCCTAGAGAAGACCAAAAAAAAGAGCAAGGAAAGACAATTAGAAGGGGAGAACTAAGAGAAACCACAAGAAAAATGAAGAGATAAAGCTTTAAAAAGTTAATAGAAGAAAGGACAAAAAGAAAGGGATAAAGAAGAAGCATTTTGAAAGCTTTATTTAATGGTAAAGAATAGGATACAAGTTATGAGTTTAATAATTAAAGAAAAAAGTGGAAGAACATAAATCACACTTTTCATTTTTTTATAAATTTAAATTTTCACAATAAAATAAGATTTAAGTCAATTCTATTAAAATTTTGGTGAGATATTAATAACAAATTACCTACTTCTTAATTATATTCTTAATCATAAATTTAGTAGAAAGAAAATGATCGCCTAATAAATTAAGTTACTCTCTCTCTAACTTCCTAAACACTCTGACCTCTCTCTAACGTCAATTTCCCACCTATTTGCTTTTTTACCTTCATGCCCTTCTCAAAATCTGCACAGTCCTTACTCCAACCCAGAAACATCCAGTGATTTCGTCTTTTCCAGGGGCCTTTTTCAAGGCAGTAGGAGTCTCCCCAGGATGGGGGATCCGTCCCCATCGTTAAGCTCCTCCCCCCCTGATGAGGGAGCTGGTTACTGGCTATAAGAGCGCTAACGTAGCTTGGTGAAGGGAGATGCGCAAGCATTTGCAGCACTAGGGGGTGGCGCTTGGAGGGAGAAGGTAGGATTCCAAAAATCTTCGAGTAAACTCAAATATTACCCTAATGTGGTGCAGGATGGAATCGTGTCTCCTCCGGTGGACTTGTTGCATGCTGGTGCCAGAGCTTGGTTTAATGCTTTGGTTGGATTTTTTTGGACCAAACGTCTGGCATTCCAGGTGGTGAATGCGTGGGCTAGAGCAAAATGGAGTAAAAAAGGGTTTAAGAAAGCAATGCTCATGGAGGATGGGTCGATCTTATTTAAGTTTTCTATGAACTCCAATTTAGGAGAAATACTTGAGTTAGGTCCTTGACACATCGAAGATCAGCCCTTGTTTTTGAGGCAATGGAGTCCTGAGCTGGGATTAGATAGAGGATCAGTTGAGGTGTTGCTAATTTGGGTATAGTTCCATGGCCTTCAGATGGAGTATTGGACGGTAGAGGGGTTAAGTCACTTGGCTAGTGGATTAGGGAAAGCTATTTGTATGGATGCGCAGACGGCTTCTATAGACAGAATCGGATACGCCAATATTTGTGTGGAAGTGGCGAAGGATACTGAATTACCTGATATGATGTCCATAATGAGACTTGGTAAGATTGGTGAGTTGGTGAGTGATAGAATCTCTTTAACTTATCCGTGGAAACCTAATATGGTGGGGAAGCAGTGGGTAGCTACAGGGCATTTCAGTCTGGATGGCAAGAAGATCTGATGAAGGAGGCCAGGGGAAGGGAGGCGCAAGGAAGCAAGATGGATTTGGTGATGATTCGTCATGATCAAGGTCCTGAGAGAGTGATGACCGTGGAGTTGGGTGTCAAAAGCTCGTGGTAAAGTCAGGAGAATGTAGGTGCAGGAGATACTGATTTGGTAAGGAGCATGCCACAGTCGATGATTAAGCAATCTGAGCAAGGGTCAGAGATGTGCACAAAAATGACAGAATTGAGGAGAGAAGGGACAACCTGAACAAGAAGTGATAGTACAGCCTTAATGCTCACAAATTCTTCAAACTTCCGATCCCCAATCTACAGAGGAGGGGCATGCAATTGGCGCTTATGGGAGGAGTGCGATGGTTGAGTCACCGAAGCAAGGAGGAGCAACCGAGGAGGACGCAGAAACCAACATCAGTACAGGGCAAGAGGCAGGATCACCATTAGAGGCTGGGGAGATTACTCAGCCTACGGTTGGGCTGAATAAGAGATCGATGGTCAAGAAGAAGAGTAAAAAGAAAAAGCACAAAGGGGAGATATCCCCTGAGTGTCTTTTTTGATATGACGTTTTTAGTATGGAATACGAGGGGGTTGAATGACCCCCTGAAGAAGATAATGGTTAAGCAGGTAGTAGTAAACTATCATCCTTACATAATAGGTCTTTTGGAGACTAAAATCAAAGCTTCGGTTGATAGAAAGAATTTAAAATTTTTAGGGAAATAGTGGAGGCTCATTTCTAATCTTGATTATCATTATAAGGGGAGGATCCTATGCGGGTTTAATGAGGAT
>JANZXV010000002.1:28948109-28958223 GCA_027576455.1 Erythroxylum roigii
CTGAAGAAGTCTTATTGAAATTCCTTTTTGAGATGTCCCAAAATCTGTTCGGAAGTAAGTGAGATGAGTTCATTTTTGAGGTTTGACTTAGTGTGGGCATGCCATTCTTGTGGGATGCACGTCCATATGTCATGTAGGACGTTAGGCAGGTGACTAGCAAGGGCGGGGTCCCAACATGGCTGGTTTTAGAAACAAAATTTCCAAGGTGGAACCATTAGTAGGGGTGGTTCGGGAGAGGGAGATATAGAGTAGGTGCAGATTTGGCCATGCTCTTGAGTCGATTTTGAATGGGGTGCGGCTTGGTAATGCTCAGGACAGGTGGATTTGGACTTCCACCCATAATGAGACTTTTACATCAAAGTCAGCACACACAATTGGGAGAGGTATGATGGAAGAGGTTTCATGGGCGGTGTTAGTGTGACAACAGGTACTTTATCCTAAAGAGGCTTTTTTTTGTGGTTGGCTACTCAAAATCGGTTGAGAACTAAAGATAGATGGTTTGATAGTTTTGATCCTTACACCAAATCGGTGTGGAGTAGAATTATGCAATTGCTGGGTAGAATTCCCTCCTTATATCAATGGAGTGATGTGGTAGTAGAGGTTATATAGGAAACTCGTTCAGGACGGATAGATGGTCTTATTTTCAACACCTCATTTCAAATGGTGATTTATTACTTATGGAGGGAGAGGAATTGACGTTTATATAAACATGAAGAGCGGCACAAGTATGAGCTAGCGGATTGCATTGTCAACTTGATAAGGGAGGTACTCATGACACATGAGAAGCATGAAGAAGTAAGTACAATAATGAGAGGACGCTAGAACCTTTAGAGGTTGTGAGCTTGCCAACTGAGTTGTTATAAGTGGATGTAATTTTCAGTTTACAGTTGTAGGATTGTAAATTGTAGCTTTTGGTTTTTGGTAATATAATTTTCTTAAAATTTCAAAAAAAATGATCGCCTAATCATTAGGATTTATATGAAAATCAATTTATTGTTGAAAGAAATTAATATTTAGTCCTAATAAATTACAATTTGATTTTTATAAAAATAAAATTTATTCAAAAATATATTTATAAAAATTTAAGAATCTAATTTTAAATTTGAAGACTAGTATACAAATAAAAATTGAGAATCAAAGGATGAACCCTCCCATTTGTTTGTCTCATAACCACGTGTTAATCACTGCTTTGATCAATATCATTTTTATAATAAAGAATAATTCAACGTTTTGATAATGCCAACATAACTCGCAGGATGTCGGTTGGCCTATCCAACAATTTTGACGGTGTTTTAATATCTCACTTTATATATTTTTATAATTTTTTTTAAAATTTCAATTAGTAACTTTATGTGAATAGTTGAATACCCAAGGCCATTGCCCATCTCTCTGTACCCGAGTAACTCGAACGGTTTAGACCAGAAACTACGTACGGACAGACAGCAATCCCATGTTTCACAAAATTTCCTTGATTTCACCAAACCTAGATATTGGATGAAAAACCCTGTACATGAAGCACAAACCCTAGATTTATGCTGTTAAAAAAAAATCAGAAACAATCGAAATGTCCCTCCTAATTGTGAATCAATTTTGTTCTGTACGAGTACGACTACCGTGATCCTTTGCGCTCGTAGATGCAAATTTTTGTGATATGTTTTTCTTGGTAAGTACAATTTGGTAGTACTGAGAATTCTGATGTCGGTGGGATTTTGAAGCGCCCCAAGAGTTTCGGGGCTGATTTGGTGAACTGGGTCTTAACAAATTTGCTTTCTTAGCAATCCATTTTGGTGAATATCGAGACTGATTGTTTGGTTAAGATTTGATTTTTGGCAGATTTGGTGGACTGGTCTGGATTGCTCTTCTTTCCCTTTTTGCATATCATTCAGAAGTGAATACAATAAGATAATTCGCAATTATATCCAGGGAACTTGTGCTGTTTCTGATGAGATGAGATGAGTGAAGTATTGTCTTGTGACGGGTTTAAGGAGAGACAATGACTGGTGGATCATTGGGGATCCGGTCTGCTAGTTATGGGTCACTGGACAAGGCGCTACAGCAACAACTACAACAACAAAACGCTGGTGGTGTTCTCTTGCCAATACAAACAACCCGCACTAAGCCTGCCAAGATGTTGAAAGAGAAAGAAAGGGTCTTCCATTGGATCTGCAAGTTTGCTGGCCGTAAAAAGGTCGGGATGTTATTCCTCTGTGTTGCCTCTGCGTTTGTTTTCGCCTGGGTCTTGTACGTTGGAAAAGGTTCGGTTCTTAAGCTATCGGTTTTTAATTAGTTATTATAGACACGCTAGATTGTGACAGAAGGAGTTTGAGTGTTCATGTGGCGTGTTTCTCAGTTAATGAGAATGCTTAAATTCGTTGTTAGCATTGATGTGATAGATGCTTAATTGGTGTAGGTTATACTTGGATTTCTTGTGCCATATGTCCTGCAATTTTTTAATGCAGTCCACTGTCTGAATTGGGGAATTGCTATGCAGGGGGAGTGCCTTTTTTATTTTTTCTAGTGCTCTTAATCTTTTTGAGTGGGTAGTTGTTTAGCAATTGCTTTGTAGGATGTCTATGGATGAAAATATTAGATCAGAGAATATATTAAATTTAACTACCTTTTGCGCCTTTTGCTTATGCAATCCCACGAATATTACCGCTTGGTACCTGAAGAAGCTACCTTTTAAAATTTTGTTCCCGTGCATACCATTAAATATGGAAGTAATGTGGATTTTGGTTGTTTTCTAGGTGAAGATACATCAGATGCTGGCAGTGTCCCAAATATTCGTCTCAATGGAACAATGGCGTTCAGCATGGTAGACAATAAGACTTCAACCTTTAGGGGTTCTACTGGAGGTCTGACTTCCAATCCTCCTCCATCATACTTTATGGGGTACACTCTTCCCCCACAGCATCCTTGTAATAGTTTCACATTGCCTCCTCCTCCTGCTGATAAAAAGAGAACTGGACCACGGCGTAAGTTCTGCCTCTCTCTTCACATGTTTGCTCCTCCTTTTCACTGCTTAATAGTCTAAAAGTTCCTGAATCTGTTATTATCTTGTATATCTTCAAGATGGCTCAATTTGTTATGTTGCTAATATGTTTGGTTAACTATTGATCTGTCCATTAGCATTTCTGAAATTTGTTGGTCCAAATGCTACAGCATGTCCTGTTTGTTATCTCCCTGTGGAAGAAGCCATTTCCTTAATGCCAAAGGCTCCATCATTTTCTCCAGTAGTTAAGAGTCTGACATACATCCATGAAGATCTGATAAAGAGAGAGGGAGAATTTGGAGGTTCAGAATTTGGTGGATATCCTACCCTGAAACAGAGATGTGACTCCTACGATATTAGAGAAATGATGAGTGTGCATTGCGGGTGGGATCTCTCTCTCTCTCCAGCTCAAATTCTGCTGGCAATATTAATGATACTGAAGGATGTTTGTGAATTGACCTTATTTACTGTTGTTCACCAGATTTGTTAGAGGGGAAAAACCTGGCCGCAATACAGGCTTTGATATGGAGGAATCTGACTTGGCTGCAATGGAGGAGTGCCACGGTGTTGTAGTTGTCTCAGCAATATTTGGTATTGCTCCATGTCATGAATTTTGCTGATAATTTCCTTTTCATTCAGCTACTAGTTGCTTATTAACTGATATATGCCTTATCAGGAGCTTTTGATGACATACAACAGCCAAGCAATATCAGTGAATACTCCAGGAAGACTGTCTGCTTCTTTATGTTTGTGGATGAACGGACAGAAGAATATTTAAAGAATAATAGTGGTCTGGATGAAAGAAGAAAGATTGGTATTTGGAGAGTTGTTGTTGTCCATAATCTTCCTTATACAGATGGAAGACGTAATGGAAAGGTAATACTGTGAGCATCTTTTATTCATATTGGAGAGCAGTTTGGCTTCTGAAGGTCCCTCTTTTCATTTCTAATGCATTAGCTTTAAGTTTTTGCTTAGGTTCACTGGTGTTCTTTGCATGTATGGATGGGACAGGATAGATGTGCTTGTTCTCTTTATGACATGTAGTGCCAGTAAGTTACATGTCATATTAACTGATATTCTCACCAAGCTAAATGGTGTTGGGGGTAGGAACACTGGACAGGTCTATAGCTGCAAACTTATATGTCAATATGCAATTCATATTAGGATATTCTGTTGAAATATTGGACACTAAAATGTTTGATAAACCATGTTATGCAGCTTTGTTTTGGGAATTAATATAAATAGGTTAAAATTTTCTGATTTGATTACAGCTCCAACACCATATTTAGTAACATAAAGCATCTATTTTATATGGATTTGACCAAGTTTATGCTAATAACAGGTTCCAAAGCTCTTACCACATAGGTTGTTTCCACACGCTCGCTTTTCTTTATGGATTGATGGGAAACTTGAACTTGTTGTTGATCCACATCAAATTCTTGAAAGGTACCTTTAATTACTATTTGTACTTAATCAGATTCGAAGTGGGGAAGACCGACATAAGGCATTAACCTTTGTTTGATTGCTAACATTTAATTGGGTTCCTATCGACTTTCATGAGTTTTTTGTATCAAACCAAGTTTGATAGCCTAGAATGAACAACTTTTTCAAGTTCAAAATAAAACTTAAGAGCGAAATATACCAATTCTCCTTTATTCATTAAAGGAAAAACTTACTTTTCGGTAGAGAACATATCATAAAGTGCAGCCTTTTCAAGGATAGGGAAATTGCTTGCAAGTATAGCAAGTAAACTCTAGAAACTAGTCATCAAAACTTCGTGACTTTATAGAGATTAAATACTCCTTTGAGTTGCAGTATTATAGTTATCATCAATGTTTGTCCTTTGTGACCTTTATTGATTTTCAAAGAACAGGGGAAGTTTTCGTATTGCATACCACTTGATTATTTTATGGTGCCCCCACCTTAAGTTGACCATGAAACTTTTCATTCTTCTTTTTCTGCTTTGAGAGTAATCTATATGTGTTTCACTGGGAACAAGGATATTGCATACGGTATATAAATTTGATTTTAAGCTCTTTTGGTTTGAGAAACCACGTAATGTTCTTCCAAGAGCCTCTAAGGCCATAACCAGTGACTACCTATTCTTGGGCACTTCACTTTTCGCCAAATAATAATTTATTGCTTGGCCTACATTTTGTTCAAATCTGGATTCTATTAAAAAATGACACTGATATTGTTTGCTGTTGGGTTTGTGCAACTCTTCTTCCCAAATAAGATTGTCGAGGGATGTGATTGGCTTTAGGTTTGTTATAAGGTATTTAATATGCAGGAATAAAGCTGGAGAAAATTACTTATTTTTGCACTACCTTTCAGGCACTTGTGGAGGAAAAATGCCACTTTTGCTATTTCCAGACATTATAGACGTTTTGATGTGTTTGTTGAAGCTGAGGCAAATAAAGCTGCTGGGAAATATGACAATTCTTCCATTGACTTTCAAATTGAGTTTTATAAAACGGAGGGTTTGACCCCTTTTTCTGCATCTAAATTTCCCATTACAAGTGGTAGGCTTGAGATTGTTGGTTTCCATTCTGTATGTTTTTCCATTCTGTTATGAGTACATTTGATTTCAATTGCTTTATGACTGCCGCCTCTGCAGATGTTCCTGAAGGATGTGTCATAATAAGGGAGCATGTTCCTATTAGCAACCTCTTTACTTGTCTTTGGTTCAATGAAGTTGACCGCTTCACTTCAAGGGACCAAATCAGTTTTTCCACCGTGAGGGACAAGATTCAGGCAAAAACAAATTGGACAGTGAACATGTTCTTGGACTGTGAAAGGCGGAACTTTGTAGTTCAGGTAATGATTTTACTTATTGCTGGTTGTCTTTCCCAGGTGATATTATGTGAACTCATGTTAGATTCTAAGTTACAACATTACCCAACGTTTTCCTCTGGGTGGAATTTAATCTTACATTTGAGCTTGCAAGTGAGGGTTTCATTTTGTTGTTCATGCGTTCAGTCACTTGCCAATGTGCATTACAGATATCTAAGTGTAGTTTTTGCTTCATTTATATAATATATCGAAATGCATCACTACCATTGCTTCTTGAAGTTGTTCACGTTGTCTTTTGCTGTTCAATCCGTTACGGAAGTTCATCTTTACGTTGTAATGTCCTTGACTATTATTCCTATCTCGGTTCCTTCTAAAGTAGTTAATATTTGTCTTTGTTGTATGTGTTCTTAATTGCTTCCGGGTGAAAACATGTTCAAACTAGTAATTTGCGTAAGAGTCTTCTAATCTTCTTAAGGAAAGATGAAGAAGTTAATGGGGAAATTTAATGATGGAATTATGTCTGAAAGAGGTATCCAACACAATCTTACAGAGATCACGCAGTGATATCTGATAGGCACTGCTAACTTTTGTTGCTGTCTGCAGAAATACCATAGAGATGTCTTAGAGCACAAGGCTCACCCTCCTCCTGTATATCCTCCACCACCGCCTATTTTCGTCAATGAATCAGCCGACAACATGGCACTTGACGTTCCAACTGAAAGGTTGAGAGGCATTCCGGTTCGAAGGGGATCATCAAGGCGCATGAGAAGGTCTTACAGGCGTCATCGGAAAGTTGTCGCCAGTGGCACGGATGTGGACTCAAGTTAGGAATTTTGTTAACGAAAATATCATTCTTTTTTTGTCCCTTTACATTCATTCAAGGCGGAGATGGAATATTTGTCAAGATGAGTGTTGTAGGCCTATTACCGCAGGAAAAATAGTCTCATTCTTTGTATTTCTCCAATTTTTTGTTGTTGTACAGAGTATAATATTCAATAATTATAACATGGGCCAGGCATTTCCACGTGGAATAATAAATTTAAAGAAATGTCTAAAACTGGTACACAATATTACGAATACCCCCAATCCATCCTTTCCTAAGACAAAACACCTCATAAAATCCTATGCCAAATCAGTCCAAATCTTATCAAAATTTTTCTGAACACCAAATGCATCAAACACACCATGTTGGCAGCTCGGGGAAGTCACACATGCCACAACAATATCAGCATCAGCCTCAAATGACCCCTCATCAATCAATTCAACCACAAATGAACCATCCATATATGTCCCAACCGAACCTTTACCAACCAATGCACATCCAAGCCTCAAACCAATTGCCACCAATGCCACAAAATACCTCTCAAGCTACTCAAACCTCTTCAAAGATGTGCCTAAACTCTCAACTTACTTCTCAGCCAAAACCTGGAACTTCACAACCCACTGAACCAACCAAAAAGCCAATGACTGAAGAAAGTCTCGTTGTGGTGGAAACCTTGCATCAACCAGGAAATCAAGCTTCAATTGTCAAGTTTTGTGGAAATAAAGGAAATGTTGAGAAGGGAGGAGAATGGTTGATTGATAGTGGTTGTTCCAACCACATGAAGAAAAGAAAGGAAGCTTTTGTTGAAAGAAACACTGATCTAAACACTGTTGTGAAAATTCGCAATGGAGACATCATACTGGTTACTTGGAAGGGAAATGTGGAGCTGATCACTAAGGCTGGGAATATCGTGCTTGAAGAAGTGTACTACATTCCTGAATTGGATCAGAATCTGATTAGTGTAGGACAACTTTTGGAGAAAAATTACAAAGTGTATTTTGAGAACAACATGTGCAGAACTTTCAATGTTGATGGAGAGCTAGTTCATAAGGTGGCCATGGTAAACAGGGTTTTTAAGCTTCGAATGGCTGAAGTGGATGGAATCTTTGCTGCTACATCTATGACAAAAATGACATAACTATGACATAGAAGATATGGACATGGAAATGTGGACTACATTGTTAAAATGCAAAGGAAAGAGCTAGTTCATGGTTTGCCTAAATTGAGTAGCAAGCTGAAGAATGTGTGTGAGCCGTGTGCTAAAGGGAAGAGCCATGTCTTACCCTTCCCTACAAGTGAATGGAGAACCACGGAGAAGCTACAATTGGTGCACACGGATGTTTATGGACCAATGAGAACACCATCAACCGGAGGGAGCAGATATTATGTAGAATTCATTGATGATGTATCAAGGTATACTTAGATTTACTTCATGAAGAGTAAGGATCAAATGTTTGGAATGTTTAAGATGTGGAAGGTTGAAGCTGAGGTACAAAGTGGCAAGAAAGTGAGGTGTGTGAGAAGTGATCGTAGAGGGGAGTACGTATCCAAAGAATTGAAGAATTATCTTGAAAAGGAAGGCATTTATCATCAATTTTCAGTAGCTTATACTCCACAGCAAAACGGAGTTTCAGAGAGGAAAAATTGAACAATCATGGAGACGGCAAGAGCTATGATGGCTGAGATGCAAGTGCCAAGGAGTTATTGGCCTGAAGCATGCTTCACTGCTGTGTACTTGCAAAACCGTATGAAAACTAGAGCATTAAAGGAGAAAACACCGTTTGAGGAATGGTTTGGCATTAAATTGAAAGTGAGTCATCTTAGAGTGTTTGGTTGTGTAGCATTTATGCACATACCTGAAGCAAGAAGAACAAAGTTAGATGAAAAGGCAATGAGGGGAGTAATGATGGGCTATAGCACCGAATCCAAAGGCTATAGAATCTATGATCCCAAAACAAAGAAAATGATGTTGTCAAGAGATGTGAAATTTAATGAAAGTGAGGCATGGAATTGGGAAGAATCAGTAGCTGGAAATTTCAGAAGAATGGAGCTTAAGCTGCCCTTGAATGATGCAGATGAAGCTGAACAAACAGAGGAAAATGCAGCAGATGACAACAGTGCAGAAAATGAAAACAATGCAGATGACAACGATGGAGATGGACTGAACAATGCAAATGGGGATGGATCACTTGTGGAGACAAACCAATCGGATCCATCAAACTCCAATGATGCTGGGAGTGAAGGTCTTGAGGAGGAGCACTTACCAAGTTTAAAAAATGACGAAGGAAATTCAGATTCAGAGGAAGAGTCATCAAACTCGCATAGTGCCCACAAGACAAGAGACTTGGCCTGCATTTATAATGAAACTAACCCTTTGTTTGATTTCAGGTATAATGCAGCTGTTGAAGAGATTAATAAAGATCTAACATTGATGGAATATGCATTTGTAGCTAAAGGAGAACCGATGACTTACAAGCAAGCAATTAAGCAAGGAGTTTGGCAAAGCTCAATGGATAAAGAGATGAAAGCTATTAAAGACAATGGAACATGGCTGCTGGTGGATATGCCCTCATCCGACACCAAGGTGGTTGATTCCAAGTGGATCTACAAGAAGAAGTTGAACCTCGATGGAACAATCAACAAGTATAAAGCTAGGCTTGTTGTAAGAGGTTATAAACAAGAGTATGGAGTGGATTATTTTGACACTTATGCACCAGTAGCAAGGTTGGACACCGTCAGATTGTTGTTGGCCTTGGCTGCAAATAAGGGATGGGAAGTTCATCAAATGGATGTGAAGAGTGCCTTCTTAAATGGAATGCTTGATGAAGATGTGTATTTAAAGCAACCCGAAGGCTATGTGAAGGAAGGTGAGGAGCAGAAGGTCTACAAGCTTGTGAAGGCCTTGTATGGCTTGAAACAAGCTCCAAGAGCTTGGTACTCAAGGATCAATAGCTATCTAATCCAAAATGGTTTCTCAAGGAGCAAGAGTGAAGCAACCTTGTATGTAAAAATCAGAGGTAAAGAGAAGCTGATTTGTTCTTTATATGTTGATGATTTATTGATTATTGGAACACATGAAAAGCTAATCGATGAGTTTAAGGAGATGATGAAGTCAGAATTTGAGATGACAGATTTGGGAAAGATGAGCTTCTTCCTAGGATTGGAGATAGATCAAAGGGGTGATGGGATCTTTGTGCATCAGAAAAAATATGCTGAAGAAGTAATCAAGAAATTCGGATTGAAGGAAAGCAGTGGAATGGGGACTCCAATGGAGCATCAACTGAAACTTGAACCTACCAAATCAGGTGAGGAATTTGATGCTACTTACTATAGAAGTATGATTGGATCATTGATGTATTTGAGTGCATCAAGACCTGATATTGTGTGTGCTGTGAATATTATGGCAAGTTTTAGTCAATTACCATCAAGACAACATGCTGTTTATGTTAGAAGAATTATTAGATATGTTAAGCATACAATTGAGTGTGGAATCTGGTTTGGAAGAA
>JANZXV010000002.1:28962948-28988361 GCA_027576455.1 Erythroxylum roigii
TAGAAATCATACTATATTTCCTCATTTTATATCATTTTATATTTTCTAATTTCCAAAGAAAGTTTGGGGTCCAACAATGAATTCGTGAAAATAGTGGGAGCCATAATTGCGTGTTGTTAAAGTCCTTATATATATGCATTTAAGTACATTCTAATTTTTCTTTCTTTGACGAAAGGTTGCTATTGCCCTAGTCAACACCATGAGTACCAGTGTGAATCTAAGATCATTGATGGAAGCTAACAAGTTGACTAGATCAAACTTCCTTGACTGGCTCAGGAACTTGAGAATAGTTCTCAAGTCCGACAAGCTTGGTTATATCTTGGAAGAACCACTTCCCGATCCCCTTGCTATTGATGCTTCTGATGATGATCGGAGGGCATATAGGAAGCATCTCGATGATAATGAGATGGCTAGTTGTATTATGCTAGCCACTATGTCACCGGAGCTGCAAAAGCAACACGAGGCTATAGATGCTCTTACCATAGTTTATCATCTTAAAGAGCTCTTTGATGAGCAAGCAAGGTCTGAAAGGTTCGAGACTTCAAGATTGCTCTTCCGCTCCAAGATGGTTAAGGGGACATCTCCAGAGAAGTACGCACTGAAGATGAATGTCTACATCGAGCGGTTGGCCTCCTTGGGTTTTGCTTTGGATCATGAATTAAGTATTAACTTAATTCTGACGAGTTTAATCGATAGTTACTCACAATTTATGCTTAACTATCAAATGAACAATATATCCAGCATAATTACTAAGCTGGTCAACATGCTCAAGGAAGTTAAGCCGTTTGCCTGCAAGGACAAGGTTGTGATGATGGTGGACTCTTTTGGTTCGAAGAAAAAAAGCCAAAAGAAGAAGAAATCTACAAGGCCTAAAGGAGGTGTCAAAAAAGCAAAGAAGACTACCTGGAAGGAAACTTGCTTCCACTATGGCAAGGATGACCACTAGAAGAGAAACTGTAAGGCCTATATGGAGTCCTTGAAGCAAAAGAAGGCATCTGACGACTTTTAAACCTAATATATACTGATGTATGTGGTCCGATGTCCATACATGACAAAGGTGGTTTCGTCTACTTCATTACCTTTTTCGATGATCATCCTTGATATGGGTATGTATATCATAAGAGATACAAGTCTGAAGCTTTTGAAAGGTTTAAAGAATTCATAAATGAAGTTGGGAAACAACTTGGGAGAAGTATTAAATCACTTCTATCGAATCGAGGTGGTGAATTCTTAAACCAAGAGTTTTTGGATTATCTCAGGAATAATGGCATATTGTCCCAGTAGACTCCACCTTACCTGCCACAACACAATGGTGTGGCTAAGAGGAGAAACCAATCCTTGTTAGACATGGTGAGGTCAATGGTGAGTTTAGCAGATTTACCAAAATCCTTTAGGGGTATGTACTCAAAACTTTTGTTTATGTATTAAACACAGTCTCATCCAAGTCAGTGGATGTTGCTTCGTATGAGATATGGACTAACAAGAAACCTTATCTTTCTTATATGAAAGTTTGGGGTTGTCCTACTTATATGAAGCGGATTCAGTCAGATAAGCTTGAAGTTATATTTGACAAGTGTTTGTTAAGAGGATATCCTAAAGAAACTATAGGATATCAGTTCTACCATGTTTTGGAACAAAAGGTGTTTGTTTCAAAACATGTTGTCTTTTTAGAAAAGTAGTTTCTTCTAAGAAAAGGTAGTGAGAGAAAAATTGAACATGTAGAATTTTAAGATGCTCAAATAGATGCAGATCAGCGGCCTAGACCCGAGACTATTGTTCATGGAGATGAAATAATAATTCAACCTTTTGACACATAAGTATTTCGTAGGTCAGGTAGGATATTTCATGTTCTCGAGAGATAAGAATTTCTCATAAGTGAACTTGACGACGTATTGGTCATAGAAGATGATGCCTACTACCTATGAAGAGGTTCTGAAGAATTCAAAATCTTACAAATGGATTTAAGCTATGAAATCCAAAATGGATTCCATGTATGAAAACCAAGTATAGGCTTTGGTTGACCCACTCGAAAGGATAAAACCCATAGGGTGCAAATGGGTTTTCAAGAAGAAAACTGGCGTAGAGGGTAATGTAGTTGCCTATAAAGCTAGGCTTGTATCTAAAGGTTATCGCCAAAGGCAAGATGTTGACTATGACGAAATGTTTAGCTCATTAGCTACGCTTAAGTCCATTAGGATACTCCTAGCCATTGCAGCTCATTATGATCATGGGATATGACAAATGGATGTGAAGACTACTTTCCTTAATGGAAACCTAACCGAGGATGTGTATATGACACAACCTTATGGTTTCATATCTATGAATGGAGAAAAGGTAGTTAAGCTTCACAAATCCATTTATGGATTGAAGCAAGCATCCAAAGTTTGGAATATCCGATTTGATGAGACAATCAAAGAGTTTGGTTTCTCATAAAATCTAGATGAGTCATGTGTGTATAAGAAGGTTAGTGGGAGTGCAATCGTGTTCCTTGTATTGTATGTAAATGACATATTGCTAATAGGAAATGATGTCTCTGCTTTACAATCAGTCAAAATTTGGTTAACTAAGAACTTTTCTATGAAAGATCTTGGAAAAGTAACTTATATTTTGGGGATAAGGATCTATAGAGATAGATCTAAGAGGTTGTTTGGTCTTTCTCAGTCTACATACATAGATAAGATGCTAAAGAGTTTTAGCATATAGATAAGATGCTAAAGCGTTTTAGCATGAAATAGTCCAAGAGAGGTTATCTTCCCATGGTATATGGGATTACACTCTCTAAATCTATGTGTCCAAAGAAAAAAGATAAGAGGACTCGCATGAGTTTGATTCCTTTTTCTTCGGCTAGAGGATCAATCATGTATGCTATGTTATATACTAGCCTCGATGTATCATATTCTCTAAGTGTTATAAGCAGATACTAGTTGGACCCTGGTGAGGGTCATTGGGCGGCAGTTAAGAATATCCTTAAGTACTTGAGAAGAACTAAAGATGTATTCTTGGTATATGAAGAAGATGATCCTGTGGTAAGCGGGTACGCTAACGCTAGTTTCCAATCTGATAGGGATGACTCTAGATCCCAGTCTGGATATGTGTTCATATTGAATGGTGATGCAATCAATTGGAAAAGTTCCAAACAAGAGACCATTACAGATTCGACGAAAGAGGCAGAGTATATTGCAGCTTCAGAAGCGGCACAGGAAGCGGTTTGGATCAAAAAGTTCATCATAGAACTTGGTGTGGTTTCGAGCATCGCTGACCTAGTGCAGTTGTATTGTGACAACAACGGGCCATAGTGTAGGTAAAGGAATCGAGATCTTATCAGAAGTCCAAACATGTACTCAAGTGCTTCCATTTGATTAGAGAAATCATTTGTAAAAATGATGACAAGATAAAGAGAGTTCCCACTGATCAGAATATAGATGATCCGTTAACTAAGCCTATTTTTCAAAAGAGTTTTGTGATACATGTATATGCCTATGGTATTAGATATCAAAGAGATTGAGTTTAGTGCAAATCATTTTATGATTAATAAAGACATTTTTCATTATTTCTATGTTCATACTTTTATAGATTTGATGTTGATCTTAAATTGATTTAATGAAGTTCTTCATACAAAACATAGCATGGAGTAAATCATGATGAGATCATGATAATGAGACTCCTATCATATGTAATTATGTTAGTATCTAAATTTTCCTTAGTCACAGGATTAATGAGATAGACTAGCACATGTTATACTCCTTAATTAGATTAAGCAGTAGATCTCATAAGTTGTAGACATGAGTTGTTAGATCTCATAAGTTGTAGACATGAGTTGTTTAAAGTTAAATGCTTAATAAGGGTAGTAAGTATATTGGATTGACCTACAATGAGATAATCGTATGGATATTCTATTCCAGTGTCAATAATAGTCTCATCATAGCAAAGATATCTCGGATACTGATCCTGTGCTTTGACTCCATTTATCGGTGCCTTTTAAGGGTTACTCATAGGGTGGTGATTAGGTATAACTTGAGATATTCAGAGATAATTGAGTAGCCAATAAAGGATTCACCACTCTTGAGAGAAGGAGAAGATACCCACGACCTCTTGTCAAGGTCATTACTCAGGAGTCTTTAGCCAGAGTAGATATGTGTCATGAAGAGAGTCTTTATGATACATAGAGTAATGATATCCTCAAGACAAGATCTAATATCACTTAGATTAGATGTGACGTAGTCAGTCTAGTAGGAGTTGACACTTTGACCATACTCTAAACCAAGTTGTAGATGGTGAAAGGACGAATTACATGGTAACATTGCATATGGAAGGGTTCGTAGTCAAACCACTGACTTTTCGGTCAACTAGAGGTCATGATGTGTTGCTAGATACCGCTCTTGACTTACTTGAATTAAATGTTAATTCAAGTGGCCAACATAACTGGGAACCTAATGAGTCACACATATACGAGATCCGAAGAATGAGTAAAATGGTCTTGAATGGTGATTCAAGATATGAGAGAGAGTTTTGGGATTATATCGTGATACGATTATGGTAGAAAACGTTACATGGAATGGATTAGAAACAAGTGTTGTTGGCTGGAAGTTTGGCCTTTAACTTCCCAAACTTCCATTAATGCATGTTATTCATAACCATTAACTTCCTATAATTTCCATTAATGCATGTTATTAATGACAATTATCTTCCCATAACTCTCCATTAGTGATGGGGGTTATGGAAGGCCAAATGGTGTAGAAAATATAGATGATTTTCGTGCATTTTATGTAAGACACAAGATAGAAAGAAAGGTTCTTTCTTACACATACTTTTTTTTCTCTCTAACTCTCACAAGAGTTCTTGTCTTTGCTAGCACAAAGAAAGAATTCTAGCCATCTCTTAGTGAGGTTTCATCCTTCTATCTTCGTTTGGACTTTCATTAGAGACGGTCTACATTAATCGATGTGGTTTACAATAACCCAATGCGGAGAAGATTAAAGAATGAAGGAGATCATCAAAAAGGTATGTAAACATCTTACATTTCATGTTTTTGTTTTCTATATCTATATGCATGAGTAGATTTGGTTTTTGAGGTTCCGTTTTATTTTTTGCTAAGTATATTTGATATATATTATGTATGAAATGCATGACCAAAACCTTGCATTAACTAGTACGAACACATTTATAACTAGATTCAATTCCCAGGAACCAAAGATGAGTTAGGGAAATCTCAATTGAGTCTAATTGAGCTTATCCCCAGCTTTCTAGCTATTAAATAGTTTTAATGAGCTCCCACGAGCTCATCTTAAGCTAGCTTTAGACACTTGAGCTAAGGGAAAGTCATGCTAAGCCACTTATAGCTTATATGAGCTTCATTGAGCTCACTTGAGCTGAGGGTTAGCTCCTTACATGAAACCCAAGCACTTTTAAATATATCTTGGTGCGTCAAATGGAATTTCCCAATTAATATAACTTATATTTTAATAACCTCATTGTGGATAAGTCTTTAAGTCTAGGTACTAAGGTTTATAGTTTAAAGCAATTATTAAACATCTTACTCATAATTCAAAGTTAAACAATCATCATTAAGGATTTAAACTCAAATTCACATATAAAAGCAAGTTATCATATATTTCTAAATTATGAACTGACAATTACCTCATATTGAACATTACTTATGAGAGATATGAGTGATGATTCTTCTTTTGAGCTTATAATCTATTGAAGGCATCTTATCCTTCTCATTTTTCTCACTTGGTTTAACAATTGTACCTTTTTAAAATACTTTGTGGTTAAATTCTCCACACTCTACATAAACATTTTCAAGACTTTCTTGACACAAGAGGGGTTAGATTCATCATGATAAAATGAATGAACTCCTTAATAATAGTCAAACCATTAACTACAATCTCTGCTACACACCATTTGCTCTTTCTTTTCTAATAGCATTACAAACTAAGGTAATCAATGTGCTTTGGGAACCTAAATAAGTATGGATGTGGAAGCTCTATACTTATTTGATACATTAGGAAACGGTTCTTCACTATACAAATATTTTTTCTTGACAAATGTGGTTTTATAATTGCCTTCACTTCCATAGTTATATCATATTCCATGCCTATCATTGGAATTATTTTAAGCTCCTAGCATGTGTTCTAGTTTCTAAACCCTTTACCAAACTTGTACAAAGAGTCTTTAAGGAATCTACCTCCTTTTTTTAATGTTTGATTCTCACGCCTTAATGTAACTAAGTCATGATTTTCATCAATAATCATATTTTTGGATGCTTTAATTTTAAGCAATGCACTTTCAGTTTTTCATTCTCACCATACATGCATCTAACGTTTTTTGGACTTCCTTGAGATGGGAAGACAATTTCTTCCTTTCTTATGATTTCTAAAATTTTAACCAATTCATCATAAGTCAAATCAATATCACAATCACACAAGTTAGAGTTGGATGTTACTTCTTCATCGTCCATAACGGTAAATAAAATATAAGCTATCTCTTCTTCTAAATTCTCACTTTCAAATTAATTTGTTTCATCCCAATTTGATGCTTTAATTGCTTTATGCAACTTTCTTCTTACACTTCTTCTCCTTCTTATAGTTTCTTTCGTACTTCTCATTATCTTTAAGGTGAGGATAATATGACTTTATATGGTTGGGATTTCTACATTCAAAGTAATATTAGAGTATTATGTTTTAAATCATTTTTGCCTTCCTTGAGGTTCTTTCTTTTGGAGATTTTTTTAAGCAACTTCTTGAATTTTCTAGCAATTAAACCAATGTCTTCTTCATTTCTTTCACTAGTTTATGTCTCTTATTCTTCATTTGATTCTTTATTTGAGGCTTTAAATGCTAAATTATCTTACTTTAGAACCATAATTTTCTTTTTGCATCTTATGGAGCCTCATTTCGTATTGAATAAGGGATCCAATAATCTCCTCCAATAATAGTGTGGTTAGATTCTTGGCTTCTTATATGGCCATCATTTTATCTTTCAACATCTTTGGAAGTGGCCTAAGCAACTTTCTTATAATTTCAACATTAATATGCCTTTCTAAGACCTTTGAGAGCATTAATAACATCAATGAATCTGGTATGCATACTAGATATGGTTCTGTCATACTCAATTCATATTGATGCGTTAGCATACTTACTTTGATCTCTTTTACTTGATGGGTTTCCTCATGTATAATGATCATGATTTTTTTGATATGTGTAGTTTTAATATTTTAACCTCGATATTCTGCAAGCATACAGGTTGTTCGCGTAGTACCTAAGGTGTCAACCCACGAGGAGGGTTAATCTAATCCTAAAATCTAAGGCTAAAACTAACAGAAGAAATTCAAATTTAACTAAACTAAAACAATGATGCAATTCAATCAATCGATTCAATCAAATAACTTAATCTAAGAATTAATCATAAAATATTAATAAATCAGCAAATTGCAACCTACACATTAAGAATCATGCTAAGGAACTATCAATTGAGAGAAAGGGGAATTTTACTTATCTTCAACACTAATCTAATTAATTATGAATCGTCGGATTATCGTTCCTAGATGATCCTAGGGTTGATTACTCTATCTCGAGGTATAACCAATAGTCCTAAATTATAAACCCTAATCAGATTAGGAAAAATTGCAATATCTTAATTCACAATTTCGAGACCCTAATTAGATCTGAATTTTTCCACTAGACTATCGAAAACCTATGTGAGATCTCTCTTTACACAATTACCGATTTGATTGATTTCTCGTTCTTATTAAACACCTAACTCTCGTTAGCCCAATTTAATTATTTTTCATTCGATTCATCCTCTCAGTTTATCACCGAATTATGCAAATGCTGAAATCAATCATAATGAATCCAAATAACATAAACAATCAGATATTTATTGAATCAAAGATAAAAACAACCTGAAGGTGAGTTTATACATTCCTAAACATTCATAAAATCCTATCTTAATAGCTATCCTAATTCTATACATAAATAAAATTGAAATACATTGGAAACTAGATCTGAACAGATGAAGGAGGTAGTAACGTTAGGAAACCTCTTGTTCCAAGAAGTACTTTGCGTCAGCTTCTTCTCCACGTCTCTCTTCCTTCGTCTCTTTCTAAATCTCTCGATGAACTCTCTCTAGGGTTTCTTGATGGTGGCTGATGCAAGAAGCTCTTTCATCTCTTTTTTCTTATTCTTTATATACTCAATGTGTTTTAGGCAGCCCTAGGGTTTTTTTAGGGGTCAAAAGGTCCAAAAATCCCTCAAAACTCAACTTTTCTATGTGTCTGTGCGTCTGCCTAGTGCAGGACATGACCTTGGCCCTGCAGGTCACAATCTTGGGCCACTTGTAAGCTTTCTGTCACGATCGTGGTAGGTAGGCCACGATCGTGATCCAAGTCTTATGCTTTTTGTCATGATCGTGGAAATTTGCCCATGATCGTGGGCTATCTCCCTTGCTTCTGTCACGATCATGGCAGATGGGCCACGATTATAGGCCATTGTTTAGGTTCGGGTCTCTATGAAACTTATCCGTTCTTCGCTATTGACCCTGAAATACTAACAAACACATCAAGGTACCTTAAAGACATAATAATTAAGCTCAAATGCTTGTACTAATCCATAAAAACACTTAAACATAAATAATTCACAAACTAACATAATTCTACCGAAAACACAAACTAAACAATTGAATAAATAGATAAAACACATATCAAACTATCTCCTAAAATACGATGCATTTCACACCTATCATATAACTTATAAAGTATGCCAAATTTCTTTAGCCATTTCACATATAGAGAAATTATTAAATTCTTTTCTTCCTAATGCACAAAAAAGGATGTGTATGGCCCTAATAGTTAAGGAACCTAATCTTTTATCTTAATGTTCTCATTCTTCCTTTAATTTAGGTAAATTTTTGTTATCACAATTTTGATAGGAATAAAGAGACCATTTCACACTATTTCCCTAAAGTCTACACTTTTGTCCATTAAAAAGAATATCATCCCAGTTTTCCAATTAAAATAATCATTACTATTAAGGAAAGGTGGTCTACTAATGCTGAAAACTCATTACTATTAAAGAAATGTGGCCTACTAATGCTTTGTCCCTCTTAGTTGAATAATGATGATGCTCCTAAATATGTCATTATGATATTTTCTATAGGATTTTAAGACCCATTATGATACCAATTTTTAGTTCCTAATGGCACCAAAAGGGGGTGAATTAGGTGTTTAAAAAGATTCCAAGAACTTTTCTAACTAATATACTTAATCAATAACATTAATGTAAATAAAGATGAAAAATTGTTGAATATAAATCTATTAAAAATTAAAAATAAATTAAAGAGGATAGAAGAGAGAATGCAAACTAGTTTATAGCTTTTTGGTAAACAATCCTTGCCTACATCCACTCCTAAGACTTTCCTTGGAATTCGACTATACTCGTTCTTTCAAGGTAAAGAATAACCTTTGTACAATCTTTCTCAATAGAAAGCCCATCTTACAATCTTCTTCTAAGGTGAAGAGGAAACTCAATCTCACTTAGAACACCCTCATGTGTAATAATATATTCCCCAAACTAAATGTTACAACTTAAATTTCCTCAATTATTCACCTGATAACTCCAAAATGGCTTACTCACACAAATATGACACAATGATGCTCAATTGATTGAAAACTCTTTGAAATGTGTATATACACATCTTAAAACCTTTTTAATGCTAAATATAATGAGAACACACTTATTTGTAGTGTTTTGGGACCCAAAATAGTTGTTGGAGCCAATAATTATTACAATAGCTATATGCAACAACCTAGTCAACCAGTATAACATAAATCTATACTAGTCGACCAGTATGCATCAAAAGCTCCAGATTCATTAGCCGTTGGAACACTGGTTGACTAGTAGGAATATTAATCAACCAATATTGCACATTGGTGTTTTTTTTCTCATGTGAGAAATAAGTAAAGCTCTATATGGCATATAAGGAAGAACCTTAATAGGGCACTTAATGAATGAGGAGGGGTTGTCAAAATTCCCTAAGAGCAAAGCTCTTTTAATGCACCTAATGTTCTCAAATCACTCTCATATGTTCAATTAGGATATGTCAAAAAAAATTTGCATGAGAGAGTTTCCTTCTAGTTTAATAACTTTCTAGTAGATGATGATGATTTTAATGAAGAGAGGCATGTCTCATATTATCCATGTAAAAAGTTAAAATTGATCAAATAAGAGCTAAAGGTGCTAAATGTCAAGAAAGCTGTTGTTGTTGGATATATTCTACTTTGTGATTTCCTTAATATTGTATAAACTTCACTCTCAAGAGATGTAACTTTATACACTATAATTTCCACCTTTTAAATGAATTTATTACTTATTTTTAAAAAAAAGGTTAAGAAAACTACAAACACTGGGAAAAATTTTATAGATGCTAAAGATAAAATGCTCATTATTTAAGAGCCTCTTCATCAACATCTTGGACACCCTAGATTGATTGATTAAGAGAAGATAGCTATTAATTCTTACAAAAAAGGCTATTATGATCCATAATTCCTCACTTAAATAAAGCTAAAGTTCAATGGAAAAATTAAGGGGATAGGAACACTAGATTTTTTCTCATAACTCAATAATGGAAAGAAGAATTCTAATAGAATTATCTCCTTAAATAAGCAAAATAGGGAATCTATCACATCTCATGAGAATCTTAAGGAGGAAGCTTTTAACTTCTTTAGAAACGCTCTTAGTAAGACTACTTAGAATAGCCCATTAGTGCAAATCCTTAGCTCTTTCACAAATAATTAGCTTAAGGAAGATGGGATAGAGCAAGATGTTGAAAGAATAGTGTTTCAATTGAGTGTTGTCAAGGCCTTTGGCCTTGATGGTCTTAATAGGCATTTCTTATAAAAATCTTAGCCATTTATAAGGACATTGGTAGAGTTTTTGAGAAAGGTAATCTCCTAGAAGAGATTAGTAAGACATTTATTTGTCTAATTTCTAATATTCCTAGTCTTAGATCTCTCAGTGAGTATAGGCCTATCTGTTGCTATAACTTTTTTTTATATAAAAGAAGTTCTTAACTTTTGGCTATAAGATGAATGCAAGTGCTGAATTATTTGAGAAGTGAAAAATAAAGAGCCTTCTTAAAGGATAGAAAAAATTATGTTATGAAGCTGAAATTCTTTACTCATAACTTAATAAGTTGGGGTTTTATTCTCTAGTTGCTTCAGATGTTTGGCTTTACTGAAAAGTTTAGAAGCTGACCAAGTCTTTGCATAACTACTACATATTTTAATGTATTATTAAATGGAGAACATATTAACCTATTCAAGGGTGGCAAGGGACTAAGGCAAAGAGATCCTATATCTCCTTACTTGTTTATTTTATGTATAAAAGCAACAATCTCACTAATGAAGCATAACTTATCCTTAGATCCTACTTTTGAATGTCATAATAGATGCAAAAGAATAGGCTTTTTTAGTCTATCCATTATGGATGACTTGATATTCTTTTTAGGAGAACATTATAGATTGGTGAGTGTTTTGATGGCTTCCTTTCATATCTTTAAAAATCTTTCAGGTTTGTTTATTAACTACAACAAAATCTATTTGATTATTCTAGATAGTAGCACCTTGTTGATTGGCTTGCAAGCATCTCTAGTTTATAAGTCAAATAACCCCATTTCACATATTTTGTTCTCCCTTTTTCAACTAAGAATCTCCAATTTAGAGAGTGCATACCACTAATAGAGAAGATATGATAAAGATTGAGAAGTTAGTGCAATAAGGATCTTTCATTGCGAGGCAAATATAACTAATAAAATTATTGACAAATTCTCATCATACTTATTGGTCATTCCATATTTTCCTTTTTAAAAGCTTCATCAAATCAATAGAAAGGTTAATGAGAGGTTTCTTTAGGGTGGTAGACATAGTGGGAGATTCAATGCTAAGATTTATTTGAGTGAAGTTGGCAAATCAATAAAACAAGAAGGTTTAGGAATTACATCAATTAGCATAAGCAATAAAGTACTTATAAAAAAGAGACTTTAGAGATTAGTGGAGAACGAGGACTCTTTGCGAGTTACATGGACTTACACTTACTTTTTAAACGTAAAAGCTTCTGGGAAATTATAGTACGACTTTCCTTTTCATAGTTTTGTCCCAATTACTAAAGCTAAGAGGAATTCTAGCAAGAATCATTAAATGCAGGGTTACAAGTGGGGAAAGTGTTTCATTTTACTCTGATAATTGGACCAATGTAGGTCCTTTAATCTGGACATATCTAATTCCTTATATATAGAATAACATCTTAGGTAATGTTAAGGTAAGTGTATGGATCAATTAAGCCAGCTGATAATAAATATGGATAATAAATATAAGGTAGGATATGAGAATTGTCAAGAAGATGAGTCTTGTATCTGTACTCTAGAGCTAGAGATTGCTAGATGGTTCTCTGTGTAGCATTAAGCCAGCTGATAAGGGATGCTTAGATATCATAATTTTTCATATCATACATCTGTTTTTAAAGTTGTTGGAGATCTCTTTGAATAAGAAGCTCATTTGTAGAGTTTCAAACTCAAGACCAATGGCTTTGTAATTTTTTAGTATTAATTAAAATTTAATTTTCTATAAAAAAAAATTTTTATGTTAGGGTGTGAGTAAACAAGAAGTTTGATGTAAAGTAGCAAAGGAAGAAAAAAAAAGTGAAAATGAGTAGAAAGACATTTATAAGTATTATCACTGCATAAGATCATAAGCGAAACACCAAACTGAAATTCTATTTCATCATACAGTTTCTGAAATATAATAAATATATTAACCTAATCTTTTAACAAAAGCAACTAAGAAAAGCAGATCAATTATTTATAAAGGTAAAATAATTACTCCTAATTAGTAATACCATTAGTCAACAGTATCAGTTTATTATATTTAGTTATTATGTTCAAAAGCCTAGGTAACGTCAAATATGCAAATCAAGGCTCGTGCGACTTGACTTTAGATAACAAGGCATGTAGTACAGTGAATGGTTTTGAGAGGGTTCGGGGAGCAATTGGACCTGATTGAAACGAGCATATATATAATCAGTACATCATATCTTAACCCAAAATCTTAAGGCAATAGGTTATAAGTCTCATCCTTTTGCATAACTCACTTTATCCCTTTTTTTTTTTTGAAAAGAAAGGTAATATGATTAAAAGCAACGAGAATAAATCTCAAACAACACATCGGGCATATCCTTAACTCCCTGTCCTCGAAACCAGATGAGTACTGTAGTGGACCCAAAAGAACTTTCTCCCAGCTACTGAGATCCTTCTTTCTTTCAAATATACACTCTAATCAATGAAGGGAATTGGTTACGTTGGGCTTAAGAGTCCCTCATTGTAAGTTGGTTTGGAATCAGTACCAAGCCCTTAGGGCCTCATTTGCTTTATGAATCGCAGTGAGAAGAAGGCTATAAACCATGGATCAACTAAGGGGTATTATAGGGACTCTGATGAACCCCAAATGCAGATTATGCATGAAAGATCCTAAAACAATTCATCACTTTTTTTTAATTGTCCTTTCTCAAGCCTATTGTGGAAGGTTATACTAGCCAGATGTAAAGCATCATGTTAAGCTTCTAATTAAGATCAAGTTATCCAATAGGCCTCTAACCTCAGATGCTTAAGAAAGGATGATGCAACTATTATTTATATTGCAATTAGTTATTCATTCTACAGCCTTTGGAGAGAAAGGAAGTAGAGGGTTTTCTATAATAAGAGCTCAAATGTTGGCCTAATGATTCAAAAGAATTGAACCTAGATTAAAGAGTTGATCATGGTCAAAGGTGTTTATTTGATGATATATAAAGGCTTTAGGGACAGATGAAATCTTTAAATTGTCTATTTTGACTCCACTATTCTCCTACTATTTCATTAATGAGTGAAATGTTTCCATAATCTAGTTTAGCAACTCACGGTGTTTTATGTAATGAAAGGGTCAAGTTTATATTGCTTCTAAGGCTGTATGCCTTGTGTATTTTTGGCATATTCCTAGTAATAACATTCTTTAATTTTAAAAAAAAGTAGTTCAAGTTCTTATATGAAAGGATCCTAAACTTGCAACTAATTCAACCACTAAAAGATCTTACTATTTATGACAAGTTGGTAAGAAGACTATTATATAGTGGACTTATAAGACCAGATATTGCTTATTCCACTCAAAAGTCAAGTTAGGATCTTTAGATTCAACAACAATATCATTAAAAACTATATGTACATGTCTTAAGATATTTGAAAAAATGTCCTAAAACGTTGTTCTTTCTTGCTTAAAATTCCACGAAATTATTTGGTTATTTTCACATGTATTGTATATCTATTAATGCTTGGAAGACTAAAGATAATCTATCATTTCATGCTCAAGCGCTAAAGCAAAATATTGATTAATAAGGGCAATTGTTTATGACTTAATGGTTAACTTATTTGCTAAGAGATTTAAACATTGTTAAACATCTTATTCATCTACATTAAGATAATCAATTAGGATTGCTAAAAATTTAGTGTTTCATTGTACAAAATGCTTGGATATTAATTAGCTCTCCATATATAAGCATTTTTGAAGGTAGGTCTCTCAAAATATTGTGAGTCATGTCAATAGTATGTAGTTTTCATGTGAAAATGATGAAATGTCTCTAATTCATATATCACTCTTCCCGTAATTTAGCATTTTGATTTGTATAATTTGTCCTCAATTTCACCATTTTATTTATTGACTTTAGCTAATAATATTATCCATGAGTTTTAAATTATGAACACTAATTAATAGTAAGTATAAATGAAAACTTTTATCCTCTGTTGATAATTAAGTATGTACTTTCTGGTTGAAAGAAGTATTCATTTTTAGTGGATTCAAATTTCAAGCATAATTTAGATAACAAATATTAGTTTAAGAGAGACTAAATTCCTATAAATTAAAATTAACACTTTAGTTTATTTTAATAATTATTATTTAAATTATTATATCTTGATATTGTTGAGTCTAGTTGATGAAATTTCTTTTTTATAATTTTAATAATAACACCTCAAATATAAGAAGTTCACACATATATACTAGGCTACTTAATATAATATTGAGAATGAATGAGTCTTCTTTACCCATATTACTTCTCTAAGATAGTGAACTAGTTATCCCTAAGGAGTCCTCAGGTGTTGAATATATATTGCAAAGTCTTAAAATTTCTTTTAAAATGCAACATAAGAAGTTACACTAAAGGAAAAGATGATTGATAGACTCAAGCTCACAGTTACACAATGCACAACAATTAGGATTTTTTTTGGTTTCCCTTAATTCTATTCAGAGTGTTGTCTCTTTATATGTAAACAAGATAGAGAACAAAGGAAGTTCTAAGATTGGCCTAATTAAACCATACTGATTTGTACCAACTCACCTTAGGAGCTAATTTCCTGAAAGGTTTTCTGCAAGAATAATTAATAAAGTAATCTAAGGAGTGTCTTAGTAATAAATATTGTCTTCATTGCTAGGATTAGTATGAAGAGTGGGAGAAATGGAAATTTTTTTTGACCATCCCTGTCAGTGAGGCTGATTTGATTACTATCCAGAACATAACTAATGAAAGTAATTATTGGAACTAAATTCCTTATAGATTTGGATTCCTTAATATTGGAGAGAGGATCCCTATTTCTCCGATTATCATTCACGAAGTTAGTGTTAGAACCATTATCAATCTTATGCTTAATTTTCAATATGACTATCTCCCTTATCATAAAGATGTGTAGAAAAGTCCAAGATGTATTGCTACTAAGTCTAATGATCTAGAAGCTTATATACTTTATATAGTGAACATGAATCCATCTTACCTAAAGAGCTTGTTTGTACATTAAAATTCTATATATTCACTTGAGAAATAAAAATTTGTTAGTAGTTTTGATTAAGTTGATTCCTAAACCTCCTTCCTATTTTGGTAAGCAAATGTCTGCTTATTTATCCCTTACCATTGATCTTCTTATAGTGTCATCTAACCATAAGAAGTTTATCATTATTTTTTCTAAGGTTTGGCTAAATCCTTTAGGAACATCACGTAAGAAGCATAGTAAATGTGCAAGATGTTAATAATAGAGTCAATCAACTATATTCGTTCTACAAATGATAAACTTCTATTGCACCAATTATTAATTCTTTTCTTGATTCTTTCAATTAGAGTTTGGAAGTCTACTTGAGTAAGTATCTTAGTAGAGATAGGAATACCAAAATAAGTGAAGGGGGCTTTATAGCTTAAAGTCCTATCAATTATGATAACCAATTTTCAAGATGATGAGCACTTGTAGAAATTTTAAAAAATGACACTTACCTCTATTCATTTTAAAGCTTGAGATCTTCTTAAAGGTATGAGGAGCTAACATTAGGGCACTAATTGAGCTTGGATCAGCCCCCTGAGTAAAGAAGCAAGTTTCCAATAAAAAATAGGCTATAAATTCCTAACTTCCTATGTTTGTAATGGTATTTGAAGCCCTTTTTCTTATTGAATTACATGAAGAATAAGCCTGTTGAGGACCTCCATTGCTAGGGGGAACAAGTAAAGAGATGAGGAGTCACCTTACCTTAGTCCCTTTTCTCCCTTGATGAGTTCAGTAAGCTTAACATTTAATGAGATGTTATAAAAGACTAATGAGATGCATTGTAACACTCACATACCCCCTAAGAGGACATGTAAGTGTCATACAAAATAGAACTGAAACAATCCAAATCATACCAAACATTCCTTACATGCATTTCAGCAAACATACATTACATATCATTACATATTGTTGTAAACAAACCATAATGTACTTCTTATATAATGAAGTTATCAAAATACATGCCTTAAACATAATCTATCCTGTATAAGGTTATTACAAACCATTAAACAAAATACAAAATGTCTCATATTGTCAGATACAACTTAAAAACTCAAATATACATCTTTCAAAACAAAAGACATTATTCTTGGACACCATGATTGTCTTTGTCCCAGTCTTTAAACCTTCTTATCAGAACCTATACGGAGGCAAAACTACAGTGCTAAGCATATAGCTTAGTGGGAAATAACTAAACATAATGCATAATGGCAACTGTTTTTAATGGCGACTGTTTCTAACAGTCATCTAACATTCATATATACAGATTTAAATCATATCACAACAGTCTTTAATTGTTCATAATACAGAGTAATCCAAACATTATATCTCAGAATAGAATATGATTCATCAATTAATACAGAACATTCTTGCATCAGAACAAAACTCATAAATATCATAACAGAATGTACAAGTATCAGAATTGAATATCAGAATAAGGTATAATCCTTTCATATCAAAATATGACTTATATCATAACAGAACTTGTTTTGTATCAAATCAGAGCTTATCTCTTATCAAAACATAACTTCTTTTTTTTCAAAACATAACTTATTTTTTTATCAAAACTGAACATGTATCAAAATACAAAACAAGTTAGACTGCTAATCCTTTTTATAGAAGTGGGTAACAGGACCAGAACAAAAGATATCATGATTGGTATCTGAAACAAAAGAGACTAATTTCTCTAAATTTGGGGACACCATAGTGTCGATAATCAGGGGACACCGTAGTGTCAATAATCAGGGGACACCTGATTGTCAAGTTACAGGAGCAGTTGTAGACCCTTCTAGGCATGCCTATTTACCCACGACTAAGACTTGACAGTTTTTAAAACAATCCATTTCAAATTTCAAATTTTAATGTAAATGATGTAATGCATAACTTATGACCTTATTCATTTGATCAAACTTAACATGCCTTATAAATACAAACATATGCATTAAAGCATCAATAGATGTATTGAGTCATCACAAATAATGTATATTAACATAATTAGAAAGCACTTCCAATATGATCCCAATTATCAAACTCCTCAGACAATTGATGGTCCAGAATTATCACAATATCATAATCACATGACAGTGTGCATAAGTAGGAATTCATTTCCTTATGCCTAAATTGAACACATTCATTCTCACAGAGCAAATTACTTATCATACCTTATAAACATAAGCATTTGTAATAATGCACCAATGAATGCATTAAGTGTTTACACTTTACATGCATTCACACAAGTTCCCAATTCACAAACATTCATAACTAACACATTACTCTTGTTCTTTAAATCACATTAGCATACATAAATAAACTTCATTCCTTTAACAACTTATGAGTTCTAAAATTAGATACTTTATTATCTAATGACACCTTCCTTAAGTTATTACTTCAATTAAAAATCCAAATCTTATGTAACCTTTAATAAAGTTATTTCACATCAAACTAAGTTCATTTTACACCTTAATTAAGTCCAATTAAACCATTATAAAGTACCTTAACCTTATATGGTCCAACAATTGCCCAAAACCAATCTTTTCTCCTTCCTAAGTACTTCCCACAACTGTGGGAATAAGCCTTATAAATGCCACGATCAGTTCACTCACCCACACTCTCCAATATGTTTCCAAAACTTGACTTCTTCACTTCCATTCAATACACCTTCACCAAAGACCATCAATTTCACTTCAATTCTACCTTATTTGTGCTTCAATACCTCATCAAATTCATCTCCAAACCAATTCAGAAATCATTCATTAAGTAACTTACAAATTAATATCTTCCACACATCAAAACCAAACTAGAAGTTATCATACAAGGATCATTTTTCCAACATTCATTTATCATCATCTTAACACATATTTCATGCCTATTCAATTATCATAAAAACTTTTATTAATACATACTATCAAGTTTAGAATTCTCTTACCTAATTACCCTCAAGTTCCTTCTTCAAAGAACTAACCAAACTAGCCCTTCATGCAATAAAAATACTTCCGAAATCTAGGTAGATATAAAACACTAAGATGATTACAACATAAAAGGTAGTATAAAGTAGCTTTCTTGATGCAGTAACTCACAAGGATTCCAAGAGAAAATGATACCAAAAACTCCAGAAGTTGAGAGGAAATGAGAGAGTTTCGGTGGTGAGAGAGTGCAAAATAGTGAAGAATGAGCAAAACAATTACTTCAGCAGAAACTTGCCTCATCCATTGCTACGTGTCATCAAGTTGTAACAATATATATCACTATGCATGTTCTTCGTTTGTCCCACATTAGAGCTGCCAAATGTCACCAATATATTAAACTATTTGTCACACACTTATTGCTGCCACTTATCAATTTATTAACTATGTCATTTGTCAATGCATCAACTATGTCAAATTTCACTAACTCATACGCTTAGTCATTCCAATTTTCTTGTACCAACTTATCTTGTCACTTGACAATTTTTCGGATCCAAATGTACATTTTAATACCTCAATTCTCTAATGATATCAATTAATTCGAAAACACTAAATATGATCCATTAAACCAAAATTCAAGTAATATGAAATTCTCAATCATCTCACAATTTTTAACACCTATCATACATATACTTTCATGAACATGTAACATTTTAACTAGGGTATAATTTGGGACCTTACATGCATGTTCACTTCAATTTGTAAATCTTATTGAAAAGTCTAAAGTTGATAAAGTCTATAGATGAAACTTCAATTAATATAGTCAAAGGCTATGTAAAAATCAATCTTGATTGCACAACTTTTGTTTGAGTGTTTCTTACTATAGTTGTTAAAAAACTCTTGAGCAATAAAGAAGTTTCATATTTGTCTTTCCTTGATAAATGCACCTAGTGAAAGATTGATATAATGACAAAGGATAGCTTTAAGCATAAAAGCAAGAATATTAAAGATGATCTTGTAAATGGTATTGCAACAAAAACTAATTTTAAATCACAATACTTCAAATCCGTAAATAAATCACTATTGGAAGATGAAGAAACAAAAACAATTGTGAAAATTAGCAAAAATAAGAAAGAAGAACGAAGAAATAATCAAAGATAAAGAAGAAGAACGAAGATCACTGCTTGAGTATTAAGGATTTGATGAAAATTAGAGATTTCAAATGTACGGATAATTAGGGGGAAATAAGAGGAAAAGAACTTTGTTTTTTTTTTTGTAATAAAGAAATAAATAAATTCTTTTATAAAAATTAAAATTAATAACTATATTATACATCAACAATCATGTTAAGATATTAGCTGTTGTGACACATTATGTGTCCTAACATAGCAAGGATAGATGTGATGGTCTTTTGAATATAAATTATTCTATTTTAATTATGTTAACAAGTTTTCTTAAACTTTTTTGTGAAAAGTTAAAAGGATAAATTAGATTTTTTACCTGTGCAAACACGATATATTTTCTTTATCAATTAAAAGTATTTCAAAGTTATTTTAACGCTACACCTTTGAAAGTATCTTAGAAAATGCCACGACAGACCGTCGTACAGAACAAACTAAAAAGGATATAATATGTACCCGGGCGAACCGTACCAAACCCAAGGTAGACTTGTCTTAAGCTCCGCAGCCGCCGTTATCTCTACCTATCTTCCCGAAAGTGACAGTTGGATTGCTAACGATATAAGAAATCCCAGAGCCGTAGCACATCTTTCCTTCTTTCTCTGTAGTTGTTTCTCTCCCACAACTCGCCTCCCGTGGGCCCATTCGCATACTAATCATCTCTCACCTGGGTCCCACACGCCTCCCTCCACCTCGGAACGGGTCCACGGGAATCGAACAAAGTTCATAATACGCATGTAAGTCTTTTCTACGCCAATTTTTCTTCTCCCACTGCGCTAGGGCCTTTTAAGAACATGACTTTTTCAATGGGTTGATGTCACCGTTCCTGGAAAGTTATGTTTTTGCTCTTCAATTTGTAAGTAATGCTTTAAAGTTTGCATTATTTTTTATTGTTATTTTGGGTTTATAATTGTGTTGATCCAATGGTTTGATTTGTTTCCCGTGTTTAATATGGATACCATTGTAGGCGTTCTTTGTTCCAACCATAATCTAGTATCGTCTTTATATTTTCTTTTCTTCTTTCAATGTCAGTTCTTTAATCATTGATTTGTTTAGCGGCGACTGGGGTGGCTTAAACTTGCGTGGGATTTTTCAGGCTTATACGGGAGGTGCCATTTTGACTTTGAAGCCAGAAGGACAAGAAGGTGAATCTTATCATTTCTACTGAGAGTCATCGGATTTTGGTTCAAATGGAGATCAGAGTAATTTGTGCCATAGTCTTTTTCTTGATTTCTCTTGATGGGTTTGAATGGTCTTTGGATTCTGTTGGATGCAAATTTTGAATCTTTGACCACAATTTGTTAATGGCTTGGAGGAAGTCACTCTGTTCAGCTCTTTAAAGTCAGGTTTTGTATATCAGCCCTTCTTCTTCTGCTCAGTAGAGAAGAAGAAGAAGGTAAAGGCTGGGGAATTTAGTGGATAAGGTTGTTTGGATTTCAAGGATCAGATTTGTTGGGGACAGAGAACAGAGTCAATACATGGGAGAAGAGGCTACGTCTTGGATATGGAGGACAAATTTCTCTCGCACCGTTTTCTATCGCTTGGACCCGTCAAAATTGGACGCTTTTCCTTTAAGCACTCAATCTGAGAAAATTTCAGCGTTAAAATCAAGGCATGCTTCAGAAACAGCAGCTTCCAGTCAGAAATCTTCAACTCCTGCAATTTCTCAGATTCAGCGAAATGCCATCACCTATAGGCAGAGGTCTTTGTCCCCATTACCTCAAACAGCTCTTTCTGATACTTTTAAAGAGGCAAGGTCTGATAGGATGAGATTCTCAACGCCAAATCCTCGTAGAAAAGATCATGACAGAGGACTTGTTGGAAAGTTTTTCCGCAAGGAACCTCATGAAACTAGGTCAGGAAAATCTTCTTCAAATACAAGCCCACTTAGGCACTTTGCCTCGACAAAGGCTCATAAAAAATCAAGGAGCAAGAAGGATTCAGCTTGGACAAAGTTTTTTGACCATGGTGGAGGAAAAGTTAACGCTGTGGAAACAGCTGATGAATGGACTGTTGACATGTCTAAACTGTTTATTGGCCTTAGATTTGCTCACGGAGCTAATAGTAGGCTGTACCATGGCGTCTACAAGGATGAACCTGTTGCGGTAAAAATTATCAGGGTACCAGATGATGATGAAAGTGGAATCTTAGCAGCTCGATTAGAGAAACAATTCAATAGAGAAGTTGCACTTTTGTCTCGATTGCATCATCCAAATGTCATAAAGGTGAAAAAATGATTTCCCATTTCCTCCCTGGATCTATTGATATGAATTTGCATTATATATTCTGAATAGAGAAGCCTTTTATTGCCTCCCTTGTGTTGTGCTGCTTAGAGAAATGGTGCAACTAGTATTTGTTTCCTGTGTTTGATTACTATGTTTCATTTAGCTGTTGATTTGAATCATAGATTTAAATTCTTGATTGTGTCTGGAAGTTTGGAACAATGATTGTTGAACAAGTTTTGAAACTGACTCACTTTCTTAAAATCATTTATTAAAACCATACTTTAATTTGCTGAAACAGTTCGTAGCAGCATGCAAAAACTCACCAGTGTACTGTGTCATAACTGAATATTTATCAGAAGGTTCATTGAGGGCATACTTGCACAAGCTTCAGGATAAGTCTCTTCCTTTACGGAAACTAACTGCTATGGCATTGGACATTGCTCGAGGAATGGAATACATTCATTCTCATGGTGTCATTCATCGGGATCTCAAACCAGAAAATGTTCTTATCAGTGAGGAGTTTAACCTGAAGATTGCTGACTTTGGCATAGCTTGTGATGAGGCATATTGTGATTTGCTGGCTGATGATCCGGGTACATATAGATGGATGGCACCCGAGATGATTAAAAAGAAGTCTTATGGAAGAAAAGTTGATGTGTACAGTTTCGGTCTCATCTTATGGGAAATGGTTGCTGGAACAATTCCCTATGAAGATATGAACCCCATCCAAGCTGCTTTTGCAGTAGTAAATAAGGTATGGCACTTACAATTCATCCACTGTCACCATTGTTGCTTGGATGGGGATTTTCATCTGGTAGATTTTCTTCTCCTTATTTGATGTAGAAAAAGTGACCACTAAGTGAAAATTTGGAGTACATTACAGGGGTACTTGACCCAAAGTACCTAATAGCACCTAATATTATTTGGAAGTGGTGCCTACTTTTGGGCAATTCCCTTGTCCCATTGTCTGTTTGGTTTCATTCCATCTCAGATTTCTCTGAATCAGAGCAAATTAATTGATCTCAATACATACTGTTCCTACATGGTGGAGAGATCCTCTGCTGTGCCATTGTGTTATATTTTGTTCTCTTGCTGTTGGTTTCTCCATCTTTACGTTGTTTACTCTCGTTTTTTGCTTTGCATTATAAAATATTCTTCTTGCAAACAAGTTCTGATATTAGAAAATTGGAATGAGTTACAGAATTTGAGGCCCGTTATCCCTGAGGGTTGTCCTACGGCCATGAGAATATTGATTGAGCAATGCTGGTCCTTGCAACCAGAGAAGAGACCTGAATTTTGGCAGATCGTGAAGATTTTGGAGCAATTTGAATCTTCTGTTGGTCATGAAGGGACTCTGAATTTGATGCAAAACTTAACTAGCATAGATCCTAAGAAAGGACGTCTTAATTGGATCCATAAGCTTGGCCCTGCAAATTCCGATCGCTTTCTTACGCTTAAACCTAAACTCCCATGAACCTGTTACTGTATGTCGCTTTTGTAGTGGACTGGGTAAATTGTAATTACAAGGGTTTGTTTTTGAGCCTCTTAGCTTGCAGTCCTTAATGTTGCATGCAGTAGATTAGTCGGCATCCATTGAGGTAGGTTTTTCCTTTCACCAAATATACATGTACAGATGCTGAACTTGGGTTCTTATCCATTGAGGTAGGTGTTTTAAAATGCTATGAATTTGTCTTGACATTCTTTTTGGTTATATCATCATTTGCAATTGCCCCTTTTGTTCAACATCTGCTTCATCTCTATCCACTACTATGTCAACTTCATGATTTTTTTGTGTTTCTTTTTTTTTTTTTTTTTCTGGGCGCTTATTCAATTTCCTATCAATACTAAAAGTTTCAAGGGAAGAAGACAGTTCTGATATCTTATGTAACACTATTTTGTTTTCTTTCCTATAATCTCTGCCTATTCAAGCTACTGCACCTCCTTTAACACTAATTATATATGATATGCTCAAAGCATAAAGTTGTTTCCTTGATTTTGATTTGCATTATTACATGGTTATGTTCATCATTCTCCAACAGGCTAAAGATTTCTTATCCTTGTTGTTACAATGGTGTCAACATCTAGTTGATATTATTCTTTACCTTGTAAGAAAAGAAAATCAAATAGTGCATGGCCAACATGGTTCCATTAACAAGCTGACATCTTCATTTTTATCCATGGAAAAGGCTCAAATTACTTCTACCCTCTTGGTTTGTCCTCAAAACTACTATAAAATTTGAGGAAGCAAGTGGGATATTTTCACGGGTCAAAGCTTCTTCATTGAAGAAAAGAAAAGAAAAGAAGGGGGCAGGCAGGAAAATGATGTATCAATCTTGATTTGGACTTCTACGTGGTTGTATGGAATGCTCTTTTGCAAATTGCTCGTCAGTTTTTCGTGACTTAAACATGTGAATGTATTGCCACTCGCAAAAATATCTGAGCATTTATTGCATCTAACGGTTTGTTAGATCAACTATACTTTACAAGCCACATTTACGACACTCACCCAACATAGGCTTTTCTCCTCAAAGTTTAGGTAAGATCTTTAAAGATCGTAAAAACAGCATTTTGTCATCACTTCCTCCTGAACCTCGAGACAGATCCTCCAAACAAGAAACAGAATAAGACATACTTTCTAGTTCAGAATAAAAATTATGTCAGTTCCTGTGTTGCTAAGCTGGATAGTTAATTGGTTAACTCATGGTCAAGGGTATACGACAATGGCCATAAGATAAAATGTCTGCACCCTCCTACTCTTTCTTTGTGTTACAACTACATAGTCTTATTGCCTTTGATGAGTGGAATATAAGTGTATGTATCATGCATGTACGTATCTAAAACCCTGTATATTGTGACTTCAAAATGTCTCGCAATTCCATGTTGAGGATAGTTAGGCCCTGTTTGGTTTGGGGGTTAGGGATGGAAGGGGATGGAACGTAACATAGTTCCATCGTTTGGTTGAGGGTTTCATAATGGAATGGAATGGAATGGGATGGAAGCGGAGGGTTTCATGTTACGTTCCATTCCATCCTAAACAGTGAAAATAAGAAACCTCCGATTTGGGGGGTTTAGGATGGAACGTAACCTAATAAATACATACTACCTAATATACCCTCAATAATTCTTCTTAATACCAAATATAACCAATTCATAATATTAATATATTAAATATAATATAATAATTTTAAATATAATAATTTTATTAAATAATTAATAATAACATTT
>JANZXV010000002.1:29004199-29017138 GCA_027576455.1 Erythroxylum roigii
TCTCCTTCATCGTTGCTCTTCGGAAACAAGGTAAGAGCTAGCACTCTTTACTTGTTCCAGCTATTTCCGATTTAAAGTGTTTGAATCGGTTGATTCCTCCATCCTCTGCGTGGATACTGTTGGAGGCGATCTACGTTGGTCGCTATTGGTTTGATTCTTCCACAGACACGAGCTCCTGGGAATTCTGGGGACGTCTCTGAACAAATGGTTTGTTCTTCCGCTGCGCGTGCATGTGATGCACCGATTAGAGACGAAACCCCAACATCTCCCGTATCGTTGAAAGATACATTTTGAGTGATTATGAAAATTATAGCTAATGATGATATAAAGTTAAATCAAATGGCCGTCAAAATCATTTTCCTGAATAAAGACCTTTATAAAGAGGTCTATATGGAACAACCTAAAGGATTTCAGGATCCAGATGGAATTGACATGGTTTACACGTGAAGCAAATCAATATATGGTTTACATTAAACCTCCTGAATGTGATACCTTACATTTAATATGGTTGTGACATCTTTTAGCTTCGTGAAAAATAAAGTTAAAACATGCCTATATCACAAGGTTAAGGAGAGCAAAGTTATCTTCCTATTATTGCATGTGGATGATATATTACTTTCATTGAATAACTTGACCATATTGCACGAGGTAAAGAAAATTTTAGCCACATATTCCAATATAAAGGACCTTGGTGAAGCATCTTTTGTCCTAGGTATGCAGAGTTACCAAGACGGATCTCAACACTCGTCAAGCCTCTCATAGAGTGCATATATTGAGTATGTGCTACAAAGATTTAATACGGATAACTGTAAACTTAACGTATCACCTATCTATCATAGTGTGAGATTATCTTTGGCATAGTTTCCAAAGAATAATGTAAACAAAGAGGCTTTGAGAAATGTCCTTGAAACTGGTACAGTAGATAGCCTGATGCATGCTTGGGTAAGTATTAGACATTGCATTTATTGTTAGATTTTTTGATCAATATCTGGCTAACCCAGGAGTAGACCATTGAAATGCAATCAAGCGAGTGTTGAGATACCTAAAGGGTACAAAGCATTATATGTTGACATATAGAAAAGTCAACATTCTAAACCTTATAGGGAATTCATATTCAAATTTTAGTTATGTGTCTAGATGATCGAAAGTCCACTTAAGGTTATATTTTTATGTTTGTAGATGGTATAATGTAACACCCCACTCCCGCGTGACTTGAACCCGACATCGATGGTGATATCCGAATCCGTGCCCCTCGAGGGTAGCGTGCTACATCACTCAGTAAACTCAGTATAAAAAATTGTTTGTAAACATTCATACGCGCGAAAAAAATAGACAATTGAGCCCGTGTTAATTTGTATACCATTCCAGTCATTACAAACATTGAACAATAATTTAAAATAGCCATTTAATGTGTACCAATCCATAACCAAATTGGGCCCGTTATAAATACAAAGCATTAATTTATAGAGCTTGCGGAGTACAATTTTATGAATAACAGTAGGATGACACTAATGCAGACGTGGACTGATCTCGACTTCTATTCTTTATGCGAATGCTGTAGACATACTCCCGTGAGCCTAACAGGGTATTCTTTAGAGTCCTGAAATTGTAGCCAAACAATAAAGTTTAAGTTGGTCCAAACCTCACCTTAATAGCATAACCACATAAAGAGTTATGATCAAAAATCTGGAACCCACACAAGCTCAATTTCCAGATTTAATACCTAAGCCACATTCTATCATTCCAATTCCAATTCTATACCACTAAGCATTCAATTCACTTCACATCTCCACTATTATTCACTTCCATCCTCTCCTTGGACATAAGTCCACAAATTTCAGCACACACTCATAACTTTCATTCATTACGAACACTCATCTAACCTCATCAAAATCCATCTAAAACATTTAATTTTACCTACTACACATGCTATACCATTTATCCTCAATCAATCATCAATCATTCATCAATTAAACAACCAAATTACATACCCACATATAACAACAAATTCTCATCCAATTTAGTGTATAAACAACACAAAGAATGCATTAAATGAACAATCAACACTTAAACATAAGCTTACCTAATCAAGCCTTCAATTTCCAAGTCTTCAACTATTACTCCAATTCTCTACCTCTCAACAACCCCTACGGCCATCACTTACACACACACAAATCATCATCATCACAAGGCTTAAGCTTGGTTTTGTGTGTGAAGAAGGGAGGAGCAAGCAAGTAGGCATGAAAAATAAAGCCAACGAAAGAAGGAGAAGGAAGCACCAACGGATGGAGAAGACATTTCCAATTCAAAATGATTTGTAAAGCTCATCTCACCCTTTAACCAAGAAGAGTCGAGAATGATGGTCATAAAAGACAAGCCTAATTAATGAATTTTGAACACTTTCCATCTAATTTGGGAAAAAGACAAAGTTAATTAATAATCATTGAGAAAATAATCCATAATAAAAATTAAATCTTCAAGGGTCCCAATTTCCATTCCAAAATACTGTGCCCCATATTCCAGTACCATTTGACAGACATTTTCGGTACCGAAAGCCAACCGGTTCGCCACTTGGTGATTTTTTTCCGATCCGGAAATTTTTCCCAAAAAATTCCAAAAAAATTCCTATAATTCCCGTAAAATGTAAAACCTATTATGATCCACTTCGAATAAATTTTTAAGCCCATAAACCACATTTCCAAAATAAAATTCCATGTAGACACAAATACCGGGAAATATCATGAATACATGTACAGTTATTTTTCATGTGCAATAATTCCACTGTTCACAAATACCAGTATGCATAAAAATACCAAATCAGTCCTAATCACTCTCACCCCTGACCAAATTACTATTTTACTCTTCCCGTCGGGGGTGGGATGTTACATCATTCATGTGCATTTAATGTTTTTAAATGCTACAAGATTGTGCTATATGCTTATACATGATTTATGTGACGATTTATGAAAAGTTTTTTTAAAAATGATTCTTTAAAATGATGCATGATTATGAAACCATACTTTTGGAAATGTTTTTTTAGATATAGCATGTGAAAAGTAAGTTTTTAAGAGAATGTGCCTTTTTGGGCATCAAGCTTACGAGATTTTGAAATCTATATGTTATGTGGGTTTGTGGTAGTCCCTCAAGAACTGTCACGTGCACGTTAACCTAAGTATAGGCTTCTCTCGCCTGCCCGCTAGTGGCATGAAGCTTCCTCAAGGACTCCCTCAAGAATTCACAACTACACAGGACCATTATATTGGAAATGTGTAGTGCATCATGTTTTGGACTTACCTAACCATTTGATATGTTTATGTGTTCATGACAAGTTGAAATGAGTGATGCATTCATGATTTGCATACATATGAATTTATGCATTGAAAATGATTTATAAATGTTTTTTCTTGTTGCAAATTATAAAATTATTACCCACGGGCTCTAAGCTCACCCCCAATCTCCTCCCACACATTCAGGTGATGAGCAGGATTTCGAGTAGGTCAAGGGGCAAGGCAGCACTTCTAGTTTTGGTTATTTTGTATTTAAAGCAAGTTTTGTAAAGCAAGGCTTTAGTTGCATTTTGAGCAAATCATGGTTCATGTATCTTTTGTATTTTGGAATTTTGATGTATTAGTGTATTTGCAGCTTGAAATACCCACTAAAGCTTTGTAAAACTTTTATCTTTTACTGCAAATGAGATGTACTTGCATTTTTGTTCATGACTCTCTCAAGTTTGTATGTTGTTTTTTTTAAGTTTTCATAAGGAAAAATTCGTGTTCTGACTTCGGGGGAAAATCTGGATTAATCTAGGTTGATTTAGGCAAATGTGTCTCTAGAAAGTTGTAGGTCTTTCTTTTATCTTTCCAACGGTATATAGTATGAAATTTTTGGGCATCTGAGCTTAAAGTTATGGTCCTTATAAGGGAAGATGTATCTTCTGCATTGTGATTCTTCTATGTTTTGCTTCTTCTTTGATGACATGTCTGTGATGACGTGTCGTCTATGTTTTGCTCCTTCTGTGATGACGTGGCGTCTATGTTTTGCTTCTTCTGTGATGACGTGTCTTCTATGATGATGTGTCGTCTATGTTTTGCTTCTTCTATGATGACATGTCTTCCGTGATGATGTTTCGGCTATGTTTTGCTCCTTCTGTGATGACGTGTCTTCTGTGATGACGTGTTGTCTGTGTTTTGTTTCTTCTGTGATGACATGTCGTCTGTCTTTTGTTATCTTCTATCTTCTACTCAATGTTTGACCCTTTAGACGATAGAATCAGTCTTCGAGGTCTTCATGAAAGTTGTAGATCTTGAAGTCCTCGTTTGAACGATCTAAAGAACACCCCAATCTAATATCTATAGGGAAAGTTATGGAAATTTTCCCCATTAATCTGTCTTTTTCCATTAGTCTGCTTTTCGTCTGTACCTATCTTCTGTTCCATTTTTTATTCTTCAAAATATAGATTCTGTCTTCTAGGTCTTCATAAAAATTATAGATCTTGAAGCCCTCTTTCGAACCATCCAAAGAACACCCCAATCCGATATCTTTAGGGAAAGTTATGGCAATTTTCCCCATTCTTCTGCCTTTTTCCATTAGTCTACTTTTCGTCTGTACCTATCTTCTATTCCATTTTTGATCCTTCAGAAGATAGAAACTGTCTTTGTGGTCTTCATGAAAGTTGTAGCTCTTAAAGTCTTCTTTCTAACTTTATAAAGAAAACCTTAATCCGATATCTTTAGGAAAAGTTATACCAATTTTTCCCATTCGTCTGTCTTTTTCATTTGGTTTCATTTGTACCTACCTTTTGGTCCTTTTTGACCCTCTAGGTGATAAAATCTTTTCGGAAATGGTAATGGTAAGCTATCTTGGTGTTTATCTTAGTGGGGGCACACCACGCTTATGGGATACGTGTCCAGATGTCACTTAGGACGTCGGGCTCTTGACCCACGAGGGCAGGGTGTCTAACACTTATGGTATCAGAGAGACTAGGTTTAGGAGTATCCTAGGCATAAACTGGGTAGTTTAAGACATGAAAGTTTTAATTTGTTTCACATGATTTGAAATTGTTTTATACAATTTGAACTGTTTTGTGTACTTTGAAATTTGTTTTGCTTAAATTAAAGGTTTTCAATGGTTTTATATCGAAGGAGTGAAAAATGACGCCTCGAAGGAGAACTCGAGGAGTTGTGACTCGATCTAGCTCTCACCAAGGGAGTACAAATGAATCTTTTGTCCCGCAAGATGTAGGGCCACATTCTGCTCTGGCTTCTGAGGCACCTAGTGTCCAACATGAGGTGCCTCCACTGCCTCCTCCTATGTCTTAAGCAAATCCCATGGATCCACGTTTCTTTCAAGCCTTTTCTCAAGCTTTCACATATGCCATAGGCCAAGGGTTGCAAGTCCCGATGTAGGCTCCAGTGGAGAGGAGTGGCCAGTACAATAAGCTCCGCAAGTATGGAGCTGTAGATTTCAATGGGACTACAAATCCCAAAGAGGCTGAAGCCTGGTTGAAGAGGACCGAGAGGGTTTTGATTCTGATGAAGTGCTCGAATGAGGAGAAGTTAGATTATGCAGTGAGATTGCTACAGGGGGACGCACTTCATTGATGGGAATCAGTGCCCCACAGTCAGGATATGCCTCCGGTGTTGTCATGGAGAGACTTTTTGGAGGCTTTCAGGAAGAAATACTTTTCGAGGGTTTATATCCAAGAGAAGGCTAGAAAGTTCCTAAATCTCACACAGAGGGACTTGAGTGTGAGTGAACATAAGCTGAGGTTCACCCAGTTGTCACGGTATGCGGCTAACATTGTTGCTAATGAGGAGGATAAGTGCCGCAAGTTTGAGGGAGGATTGCATTGATCTCTTCACCTGCTGCCTTGCGTCTTCAAGCCCAGCATCAATGTGTTTTTTTTAATTTATCCCCAGCTATCACGTCTTCAAGCCACTAGCTTCAAGGGTTGCTTGATGACTTAGGGGTCCATCAGGACCATGTGGATGTTCATTGCGCCAGTCAGAGCGCTATTTATTTAGCAAAGAATTAAGTTCATCACGCACGTACAAAACACATTGATGTGAGGTTCCATTTTGTTCGTGAGATTATTGATGAGGGAGATATTCTTCTTCAAAAGATTGGGACTGCCGACAATCCTACTGATATGTTGACAAAACCAGTTTTGTTACTCAAGTTTAAGCATTGCTTAGACCTGATTGGCATTTGTAAAATTTGTTGATTACCCCGTAGGGGATTGGGAGACGACTATTGGAAATTCCACTTCGAGGATTTGAGCCAAGGTGGAGATTGTTGAATATTGTCTCAAAAGAAAGTCAGAAATGGAAGCTTGCAAAGTCAGAAATCTTACCTTCTCAAAGTCAGAAATTGAAGCTTGCTTTCGGTGATCAACAATGGAGGCTTGTTTTTCATGGATTTAGGTGGTGCAGATGAAGGCTTTCACACCCATTAAATTCTCTATAAAAAAGAAGCAAATGAAGGAGGAGAAGTGAGCACAAGGAGAACATAAGAGTTCTGGTGTGGAAGAGAGAGGTTCAGAAGTGAGAGAGCAAATTTTCGAGAGGAAAGAGAGAGAAGAATAGTAAGAGGGAGATAGAAAAGAAAAAAAATTAGATATATATATATATATATTCTCTTTTCTAATAGGATTGGGTTAATTTGGGTCTCTTGGGATATTGAGTGATAAACACTATTGTATGCTTTCATTGTTATGGTGAAATACTCAGTCGTCTCCAAACTGGACGCAGGCATTGCCGAACCAGTATAAAAATCTTGGTGTTCTTGCTGTTATTTTATTTTCACTCCAAATTTATTCACGTTTCCGCACAACATCTGACTAGGGTGTAGTATATTCCCAACACCATTACGATTTCTTTTTCTAATAATTGTTTCAAGCTTGATCCTCTTTGTAAAACGATCATGTCCACTCCTTCTTCTCCACCATCTTTCGTTTTCATGACCTGTCTGCTCATTTCCTTGCTTAGTCTTTTTCCCTCAAGCTGTGTGTCTACAACTACTAATACCACACGCCCGCCACGAGGGCTCTCTATTGATTACTACGCCAAAACATGCCCTCAACTTGAGCAACTCATAGGTTCAGTAACTTCTCAGCAATTCAAAGAAGCACCGGTTTCTGGTCCATCCACCATTCTATTGTTTTTCCACGACTGCTTTGTAGAAGTAATTTGAACCACGCTACATTCTTCAACACAGCTTGTGCATGCATACCCACCATAAGTTTATGAGATAATTAAAGCTGCCAATTCTATATGCCTTTGTTATAGTCATTGCATATGTGTTGATATTGAAGGGATGCGATGCGTCAATATTGGTATCAACGAAGGCGGGAAGCAAAGAGTTGGCGGAGAAAGATGCAGAGGAGAACAAGGGCATGAGAGTTGAGGGATTTAAGATTATGAGCAAGGCCAAGGCATTGGTGGAGAGCAAGTGCCCTGGTGTTGTGTCCTGTGCAGATATACTTGCAGTTGCAGCAAGAGATTTTGTGCACTTGGTATGTGTTTCAATTGTCTTTTCCTGACATATGCTTCGATATATGGCTACATTTATCACTTCCTAATCATGTACAACCTGCTTCCTCCCCTTTTCTATTTAACGTCTCTTGGATGATTGCAAGTTCACAGACCAAAATTCGCCGTTCAGATTATAGTTGAACCTGGAAAAATATTTTCTTTCGTTCCTTTCAATGGAAATGTTGAGTAATAGTAAGAGTAGACCACCAATCAGAAAAGGAAAGGAACAGGACAATGAGAAAGACAATTTTTCGGCTTCTAGCCATTTGGCATGAGCTAATATGCACTCATGGCTAGAAGCCACAAGTCTTCATATGTTCGTAACTCTTGATTTAGGATATAACAGATCCTAATTGAAATGAAGTGATTTCTCATCTTACGCTTAATTGCCAAGTACAATACATGAATGGTCTTCTTAGAGATGAGCAGAAAATCGAGTCTTTTCACTTTTTTTATTTTTTCCATTGATGCCATTACGTTATGCAGTTAAGAAACGCTTCCAACGCACAGATGGTAGGGGTAAACTTTTGTCTGGTCTATGCTGAGAAGCAAAGCATACTAATGTTTTAGGGGATGGAAATATGGATTACATATCTTATGCCCCCGTTTGTCATTATAATCACATATGAGCATAAAACACCTAACACAAGTCATCATTAATGTACTAATTAACCATTTTTTGATTTTCATCACTGGAGTATTCGTCTATTGTGAAAGTCAAGGTTTGGCTTTATCTAATAGGGACAAGTAAGGCCCACATTTAGAATTTCTAAGGGACTTACTAAATAGACAACATTGAATTTTTAGTTCATGGTGTAATTAAGGTAAGCATTTGTTGAGGAAATATTTGATGCCTTTCTTTTTCATCACAGTTTTCATTGTTCCTACCTGTTTGGTTGTCTTATTGGTGAGGGTAGGGCCCATCATCCTTACTTTATAACGATAATGATGGTGTTTTAAATATCGAGCACATCAAATCATATGTTTCAGTTACTTTGTTATAACCTTATTTTATTAAATCTTATTCATATATTTATATGGGATCCACATAAATATATAGATGAAATTTAATTGAACATAATAGCAGGAGATTTGATCCCAAACAGGAGTTAGGTTCCATCCCTAAGTAGCTACCTTTTTCTCTACCGTCCTCTAATAGGGTTAGTATAGATGATAAAGATCAAACTAACGTTTTCATATTTAAGTATTCTTGTCCATGGCTAAAATTATCATGAATCCATTTAGGTATGGATACCTCAAAGTGAACATCTCTCAAGAATTATATTAAACGGATCAGGCTTGCTCTGATTCTAGCTTCTAACACCTAAACTGATTGTTAGTGATACTCGATGCATTAACCAACAATGAATATTATTTGGGTTGCTCCAAAAAATGGATATTGCAATAAGAAAATAAACTTTAATGTACAATAATATGGTATTGGTAAGTAATCTCATTGTCATCTTGCTGTTATGTACTTATGAGTGAGAGAATATTGTGATCTTGGAAAAGAGATCATATCTCTTTTACAATCTTGTTGAGGTGCAAAATCCCTAAATCCTGCAATTTCTTCTTTTGTCCAATATACCATTCTATAGATAAGAAACATATATGTCAAAATGCATCAAGAAGTACCACTGGATGTAATAGTTCATCTGTACTAATCTCCTATCAAAAGTTGAGGTTTTTGGTTCCTTTCTATTCAAGTTGGAGCACAACTAGAAGTGTCTTAAGAAGTGTTACTATGAATCAAGATTATTGTTTCACGTTACCTGCTTTAATGAAAAATAGAAAATATATTTTTAAAAAGTTGATTCTTTAATTGTTTAACGTTACTTTACTACTCAACATCTACTCATTTAAGCATAGGCAGGTGGGCCATATTACCAAATGAAGAAAGGCAGGTGGGATGGCAAAATATCAATGGCATCAATGGTGGCTTCCAATCTTCCTCCTGCAAATTCCACAGTTGATCAGCTATTGAAACTCTTCAATTCCAAAGGGTTAACTCTAGAGGACCTAGTCGTGCTCTCCGGTGCACATACAATAGGCTTCGCCCATTGCAAGCATTTTGTTGATAGACTTTATAATTTTCATGGCACTAAAAAACCTGACGCTGCTATGAACCCAAAGCTACTCAAGGCTCTAAAGATGTCATGCGCACCATTTGGTGGGAAAGCAGATATTGTTGTACCATTTGATGTGACTACTCCTTTCTTGTTTGATCATGCTTATTTTGGAAATTTACAGGCCAATTTAGGGCTGCTGACCTCAAACCAAGGTCTTCTTATTGACCCTAGGACTATGCCCTTTATTCAATAACTCGCCAAGGATAAGCAGAAGTTTTTCCAAGCATTTTCTATGGCAATGGAAAAAATGGGTTCAATAGGTGTAAAAAGAGGAAGAGAGCACGGAGAGATAAGGAAAGATTGTAGCTTGGTTAGAGCTTGAAGTTTTCTTTTTCTACGTCTTTTACTTTTAGATTTTACTTTCGTGTTACTAAGACCTTGTGAATTTTAAGATTTTGGAGTTAGGAGGGTCATAAAAGATTTCTCAGCAAACTAATAGTTGCAATATTTTTGTTTTTTTTCATGCTTACTACAGTTGGACAACGATTGGATGTTAGAACTAAGATTAATATTTCAAACACTTAAAAATTGTTATAAAAAAACTTAAACGTAACCTAATAAATTTATTTTGATGGGTTATCTACTTAAAATTTTTAAGAGAAGGAGTTCAGTTTGTTGGCTCATTTTTGTCTTTCTATATCAATATGAAAAATTATAGGTAAGTAGTTTATGGTATTAACTAAAAAAAAAGGTTCTTTTTTACTTACAAAAATCATGCAAACATTTTGTTAATTGGAGCCATTAATAACTTCAACATTTACAATAAAATCAAAAGGATTAAATTAGACCTTAAACATTTTCTTATCTTAATTCAATCTAAACTCAAATGTTTCTAACATGTTTAAAAAATTAGAATCAAAATTCAAACATTTCAACATATTTAAAAAGAATCATAACATTTCATAAGCATTTAACCTACATCCTAACTGGAATAGATCACCTCTTCCTGTTACCATGTGCCTACCTATAAGCCCCTTACTTTATTTAGCAATTGAGAGGTAAATAATTTAAGGATAATAAAATTTTTCTCTCCTCTCCTATTTCATCTCTTTCCCTAATTTCTCTCTTTATATTTATTCTACAACCTTCATGCGGCAATGGATTCTGTTGGAGAACGGCATGGTTAACAAGTTTCCCAAGACTATTTACTAACCAGTTACTTAACATAAGGCACTATTAGAGGATGCTTTATTATAAGCCTTCCAGTAGCTCTTAGCACTATTCGTTCTACAACCTGAGAAGGAAAGAATGTTAAAAACACAAGATCCATTTAATATGTGAAAGTAATTTTTGTAGCGGAACAAAATCTTACCAACTTCTTAATATCTTCGTGTAGTATCTCATGAAATAGATTTGCAAACAATACAAATCAACTATCAATGCCAGAAATGCTATGAAATAGAAAAAAAATTCATTTAAGTGTGAGTTTCATCCATTAGGATTATACTGAAAGGACCTTCTTCTTAATATCATAAATAACAAAAACCATAAAAAAAATTTGGTTCGTAAAGATGAGGCTTGGGCTTGGAATGTCAGGGCCAGCCCTGTAACACCCCACTCCCGTGTGACCCGAACCCGACATCGATGGTGATATCCGAGTCTGTGCCCTGCAAGGGTAGCGTGCTATATCACTCAGTCAAAACTCACTATAAATTTTTTTTTGAAAACACAATATACACTATGCGGAAAAATCATGAACATACATAACCACTGGTAAATACAATGACCACGGAGGCCCTTTTCATGATTACAAATTATTACAGTCCGTTAACTTTACAATTTGACCTAATCATTTGTACAAAAATTCAGAAAATATAATTTTAGTAGACACTAATGCAGACGCGAACTGATCCCGACCTCTTCTCTCACTCACATGCGGTTGTTATACGCCCGTGGCCTAACAGGGTATTCTCCTAGGTCCTGAAAAAATATGTTGCAATTTTGGGTGAGTTTGCGAACTCAGTGAGGAACCATCATCGATGGTTCACCCAATTCATGCAACACTCAAGCAAATGATAATTATTTCACAATCGCACATTCAGAAGTACCACATGCTTGTTATCACTCGCATTGCTGCATATTTGATCACGTTTCACAATTCCACTTGAACATAGACAATTTCACTTGAGCATAGACAATTTATCCATATCATTCAATTAGACATACATAACCAAATGAATACACGCAACACTTAGGCAATTTACAGTTATTTCACAATTTCACATTCAGAAGTGCCACATGATTGCACTCAAGCAAATCACAATTATTTCACGCTTGCATGTTTAGAAGTACCTCATGCTTGTTATCACATAAGTATAAGGCCTTTTTTTCCTTTCACCCAATCAAAAATATCAAATCAAATGCATATGAAATGCGTATGTGACACTTTTCCCATTTATTATACGGTGTTGTGACCGAGCGCCTGAACTGTCCCAATATAGGCACATTAATCGGTGAGCCTGTGGCTCTGAATCACTATAGCTTCGAGGCCCTAATACGTTGAGCTTTTAGCTCTCAGTGGCTGCTCCGATCACATCTGTCATTATCTGATCATGCAATTGTGTATGAAATGCATGTCCCAATTAAGTAGTAAATGTATCACAATTGATCCACGTGTCACAATGTATCACATCATAAACAAGTAGTCCACAGATTCACAAACAAGTAACACTTCTATGTCATAGCTCCTAGTACATCGGACCTTCTGTCCGGAATCCACAATCATATCCAATCACAAACCCGACATTATTCACCACAGTAAACATATAATAATTGAGAGAATCGTCTAGGTTACTCACCAATAGCTTTTGAAGCTAATGCTTGGAAGTCTCGACAACGTCTATGGCTCAACGTTCTAACTGCACCTCTATAACAGTGCAAATACACATACATCACATTTTGTACAGTCAGAAATATTTAATAATGCACATGTAGAAATTACAATGTGTACTATGCATGTTCGTGACATTCCCGGTACCAATTCATAATTCACATCACAAAATATTTTCCTATGTCTTAGGAAACTATAGACACCAAAATCACTCAATTTGGACCTCTATAGGTCCGGATATCGATAAAACACGGACTAGAAAATAATTACCCGGTCCCCTCACTTTGACCTAACCAATCCACGTTAATTTCATCACTAAAAATTCTCAATTTCACATAGAAATCAAATTAAATATTTCACGAATTCGATGCCTCGAGAATCAGGTCAATCGGATGTCGAATGAAAATGATATAAGCAAAAGAAGAAAATAAAATAAAAATAAAAATAA
>JANZXV010000002.1:29079254-29107811 GCA_027576455.1 Erythroxylum roigii
CTTACCCTAATGATCATTTCCAAAAACAAAGCAAAATACTACTTAAATTCGAATGATCATAACTTTCAATCCCGATATTGAAAAATATCATATTTTATGGCGATAGAAAGCTCTCAATAGAAGCTACAATTTTCATGAAGATCATTTTATCAAATTCTGCTTAAATCAAGCCAGAAAAATTCACAAAGTTTTCAGCTTACAAATTCACTTTCTGCTACTATTCATCTTCAAAATTTCAGATTTTCAATCCTCCAAAATCTAACACTTTCATTATTCATTTCTTTCTTTTCAACTTCCATTTACATCAAATTAATCACTATAATTGCCATGGTATCCTTACACACACAAATTTATTCAAACTTTCCAAGTCAACAAAAACCAAAATTGACTTCTTTTCACATCAATTTCATTTAACTCTGAAACACCCACAACACAAACATACTCAAAAACACCTATTTAATTTCATTTAATATTTCTAAATTTCACTAAAAGATCGGGGTTCAACACATCTTTTGGACATCATAAGGTGACTATGAGGAATCAAGAAGGTTAAACGCCAAGAAGAAATGGAAAGAACAATGATCGAAGATATATATTATAGGGAGAAAGGAACTCATGAAGACTTCAAAGAGGCACAATTTAGTGGGGAAAATTATCATCCTTATATAAACAAGTACACTCTAAGGTGGCAAAACTACCCAGATTTTTATTGGTCTAACAATGTAGGGACTCCCATGGGACATCAAGGCCTATTAGGATTTCAGCAAGATGAGTGCAATTCAGGGGATTCCAAGTTGGATAAAATTATGGATAAGCTCACAGACATGGAAGAGACCCAAAAAAGAATGGAATAGAAGTTTGAGCAAGTAACGAAATATCATGCCTCTTCTATTCACAACACAGGGATTCAAATGGGCCAGCTTTCCAGGAAGTTTTGTAAGAGAAGTGTGAAAATTGTCTGCATAATATGAAAGTAAATTTAATATAGCCATATCAGGCTATCACACTTAGGAATGGGGTAGAGCTAGAAGAACCAACGAGAAATCAAACTAAACCCTACCTTGTAGAAGACTAAGAAATGAAGAAAGAGAATGAAGAAAAGGATGAAAACCCATATATTATCGGCCAAATCTTGGTATGCCATACTTGAACATCGAAAAAGTAGATGCCTATGAAGAGAACATTATCCTTCAGATTAGTAATGACCAAATGATATTCAAAATGAATGATGTATTAATGAATTTGAAGAAGTTTGACTCATTCAGGAGAATTGATGTGTTCGAATCTTTAAAAGAGCAAAAGAAAAAAGAACAGATGACAACGAACATTGAGTTTAAAGAAGCTATGAAAGTCTCTATTTGTGAAGCAAAAGAAGAAGAAGAAAAGGGGGTGACTAAGGAAGAACAAGAACAGCTCACCCTTTTACCAAACAACTGCTAGACTTAATAAAATATTCAGGGAGTTTGATTATTTCCTATTTTATTGACAGTTTTTTATTGAAAAGGAAATTACTGAAATTAATTTGTTTTCTCAACTTTATCAATATTGTCCTTCTGATCATTTTGCAATTTATAGCTTACTTACAGGCAACAAAATGGAAATTGGGCATCATGGGTGGAAGTAAGCCACTTATAATTGATCTTGGCTAAGCTTTAAAGGATGAAGGTCAAGCTAATGACCAAAACTTAGCACGTTTAGTAGTTTGAATTAAATTGTTACTTAGTTAGAATTGTTTTAAATTCCAATAATAAGTTCTTACTATTTTGGAATGGTTTGGATTGCTAACTCTTTTACTCTTTTTAAAGCAATTATAAGATAGGGCAACAATCTCAAGCGTTAAACCCATTTATTCTTAAACATTGATATCATCACCACCATAACCACTATGACTGGTCCTTATACTATAACCCTTGTCTTCTTATTTTATTTTATTTTTTATGCTTTGCTTAGCATGTTGTTTTATTCCCACCTTATGTTTTGACTTTTCTTACGTGTTTTCCTCATATTAAGGACAATGTGTTGTTTAAGAGTGGGAAGGTGTTTGTATTATCATTTTTATGTTAACTGTGAATGGGTTGTGTGCTTGTATGTTTTCATTTTAAATGAACTTTGCATATTGTATAATAGTTTGTTTAGGGTGTATGATGTGAATTGTGTGAATATGTCAATGGCTAGGACTTAATGGAATAGATTTAGCTTTAAACATAGTCTTTTAGGTTGCGAAGATTTATTAGCTTACAAAATTAGTGACCAAGGTTACTTTAGCTAATATGCAGTTTAATTAAGATACGGTGTTAGTTTATTCACCCTAGGAATTTGTCACATTCATATATAATTTTAGGCTAATCGAATAAGTGGCATTACTAGTATATTTTTATGAGAATAATTAGCAAAAGAAATAAGGTAGAAAAAGTGTATAAATTTCAATGAAATAACTATTTTGCTGGCCTTCGGGTTATGAATAGAGCTAATAGCCAATTGAGAATGTGATGTAGCTGAGCAACCAAATCGACACGCATCACAAATGTGTGCCTTCACATCAAAAGGCTATAATGACATTCCAACCAAGTCGCTTAATAACAACATGACCTAGTTGAGTAATCGGATCGACATTCATCATAATTGTTTGCTTCCACGTAAAAGAACTAGGTTCATGTCCTTAAAAATCAACAAAAAGAATGTTTTCAAATAAAAACCTACCAAACTTGTTAGTAGCTTGATTTTTCATGAAAACCTACTTAGGAATAGCTACACTTTTGATTTGACCAAATAATTATCAATGTGTGTGTGCAAGTGTGGGGATGTTGATGGATGTAGATTGTATCATGTTTTTTGTGGGTACTTTAGTATGCGTTTAGTTGTTAATTTCATTGTTTAGTGGGTGCTTAGGTTAGAATTTTATTAGTTAGTAAATATTTCTATTTTAAGTGTTTTGTAGGTTGGAATATGATGTTGAGCTTTAATTTTATATTTATAAGGTGACTTGATGTGTTTGTTAGTATTTCAGGGTAACTGGAGGAGATTCAGAGAAGCCTAGGAAATATACTCATGGCCATCATGAAAGAAGCAAGACCAAGGAGCCATAGTCGTGGGGAATATGCCACGATTGTGATAGAAGCTAGTGTAGGGAGCCATGATCGTGACAAAAGTAAAAAACTCCAGAACCACGATCATAGCACTAAGGGCCATAATCATGGCCTGTGCGACAGATATGCTATAACAGTCCCAAGTTAAGTTTTTGAGGAATTTTTTAGACCTTCAGACCTAAAAAAGACCTTAGGGTTGCCCTAATTGGAAATAATATATAAGAATTAATGAATAAACCCTAAAGGAGCTTCTACATTCTACCAATTTTGGAAAGTTCAAGAGATAGAGAAAAGATAAGAGAGAGAGAGAAGAAGAAGAGGAAGAGGAAGAAGCGAGTCCCAATGCTACTGCTTCCTGGATTAGGTGGTCTCCTGACATTGTTGCTTTCCTAGGTTGTCCGATCCAAGATGTATTTCCTTTTCATTTCATTTTTGTTCATTAATGTATAAGATCGAAATGGAATTATGATAATGGATTTTGGATTATTGACGATGTCCTGACTCTTCCTTCAGGATTTTAATTTGATTTAATGTTAATATAGTCAATTTTGTGTTTTATTAATTGGTTGTTATGATTAACTTTGATCTTTGCATATTTCAATAACAAACTGAGAGGGTTAGCTGGATAAAAATAATTGGATTGAGTCAACGAGAGTTAGGTGATCTAATAGACCACGTAGTTAATCATATCAATTTTTGTGTAGAGAGGGATCTTGTGTAAGACCCGATAGTTTAGTAGAGAGCTTCCTATCTAATTTTAATTATGGGTCGTTTGTTAATTGAGAGATTGCAAATTCCATAATTTAATTAAGGTTAATGATTTAGGGTGCAGAATTATAACTTGAGAGAGTAATTCCCCTTATGATAGTCTAGAATCGACACCCTAATAACACATAATTGGCTAGGTTAACATTAATGATAGGGAGAATTCCCTCTTTTATAACTTGGTGGTTGCTTTTGATTAATTTCCATAGTGACCATTTGTGTTGCTGAATTTCAATTTTTATTTTGTGTTAATTTCTTGTGGTAATTGAAGGATATAAATTGTAAGACTTGACACCTCAATCATCTTCACTCCTTTTAAGTATTGACTACATCATTTTCGATGATTCATCCAACTTTTCCATATAGTTATACAATTATAAGTAAGTTACTAAATTACATTTAGTAATTTAAGCTGTAAATAACATAATGGCGAATCAAAATTGACAAATCATCTTCGAATTCTATCAAAATATGCAACAAACCCTGTAATAAGATATATGACAATATAATGTTACAGTAACTATATGATGAGAAACTCTATTCAATGAAAAGCATATTTAGTATAGTGTACGAGAATAAGTGTATGATTGTAGTCCCCAGTCATTCAATAAAGCCACTCCTTAGTCATTGCATATCCTTACCTTTCTAGTCATTATTAGTGAACCAAAGTTTAGAATATCTACTTAAATCATCCTAAGATAGCATTTTTAATTAAGTTGACGAGATATCTCCAAAATATGTCCTAACATGTCATTATAATTATATATATAAGTATGTTGTAATGTAATATGTTGTGTTACGTTACTTAAACTGTAAACTTAAGTCTATCCATAGCTTAACCAATCTCATGATGGTTAATAAGAGTTTATAAACAATAAAATCAGCCCTATTTCAAATGCAAAGCTTTCATCCACCATTTTCTTAAGGAACTGATATTCAAGAAGTCAATTTTTAAACTTATTTCTAACATAAAGCAATTTTTTATTATGTAAAATCCTAAGGCTTTAACGACATCTAAAATATGTCTATGTTTTCTTTCAACCACTCCTTTATAGTAAGGGGTATAAGGACTACTACATTACTGTAAAATTCCTATAGCACTTGAAAAAAATTTCATCCATTTGATGATTATTAAACTCAGTGCCATTATATTTTGATATTTTAATTAAGGTCTAAAACTAATATGCAATGAGTTTAATAAAGTGTTGAATATTTTGGAAAAGTTGGCTTTTAGATTGTATTAGATATGTCCATATACAATGTGAAAAATCATCAATTACAATTAAGAAATATTGAGTTCTAGTTAAAGTTTTCACTTAAGCCCCACAAATGAAAATGTACTAAAGCATCCTTTGAGAGATTGTGATGCTTTTAGGATAGGGTTTTTTTTTTTTGGAAGTAGGCAAACTGGACCAAAAAAAAATCAGGTAGAAGGTTTTATAGTTAAGAAATATGAGTTAGCTTAGAATAGGAAGCATAAACTCAATTTATTGTTCCAAATGGAAGAATAACATCTAAACAAAGAAAATAATTTCCTTTATCTAACTCTGATTGTAAAGTGAACATGAATTTTTCTAAAGATAATCATTCATCCTTTATTACAAACTACAATTGAGATGGTGTAAAAAAAACTAGAAGCATCAAGTTTGTAGAGTCTTCTTTGTTCTCTTCTACAATGACCTTATTTTGGGCATGGAACACAAAATCAGTCGAGTAAAATGTCATTATGATCTTTGATACTTCTGTTAGTTTGCTAACATATAATAATTTGCACTTAAAATTTGGCACATATAAAGCTTTTTTAAGACATATTTGAATGTAATTTGACATCTCCAATATGTGTAAAAATAGTTGCCATCAAGTAAAAATATTGGTATTGGTGTTTGTAATCTAACAGGTTGGTAAAGTAATTTCAGAAGTAGTGTCATATGGTTGGTGGCTCTTGTGTCTACAATCCATATGTCTAATATTTTACTCAGACTTTCACAAAAATTCAAGTTTTAAACATACCTCCAAATTCAGAAGCAGCAATTGTAAGATTTGATTATATATGTGCTTTAACACCTCCTGTTGGACTGTGTTTGTAATTAGAGTATTAATATCATCATTCTTAACAAGCATAACAAAACTCTCAAAAACTTTAGGTAAAGAACAATACACAGATTTTTATTTCTCATCTCTCAACATTAGTGAATACATCTTGTTAACACTAGGAAAAGGTTCCATTAATAAGATTTGACTTCTAAAAGTTTCAAAGCTTTCATTTAGACCCATTAGAAACTTCATCACCCCATTCCTACTTGTTAAAGTTGAAATCTTCCTAGTAACATCACAGATACAACATGAACATTTACATTAAGTGTAACATCTCATTTCCATACTAAGTGTTAGAACCCTAGATTTCTGTAATTGAGAAATAGCATTGAGATATTAGAAAATTGCATTTTATACTCATGCATAATGTTAGCATACACACACATGAACTTGAATTTTACAAACATTACAATGAATTGTTCATGCACTCATTTGAAATTTTCCAGGTATAAATGATTTTTTAATGTGATTATAACGTGAATTATGGATTATATGTCTTAAAAATTGAGTTAGAGTGTATAAGTTGTGATTTAGAATTTTTGGTGAAATTTGAGAATTTTCTGAAATTAAGAGTATTTTTGGACTAGGAAAAATGTCAAGTGACGAGACAATTGATAAATGGAAGTAGAAATGAGAGCCAAATGGCAGTGAAAATTTTTATAAATGACATATTTCATCGAAAATTGGGAGACAATTGAATTAGAAATGGGGAAACAAATTGACTAGTAGTTTAAAAGACCATGTGAAGACCACGAGGTGGTGACATGTGACAAGTGTCACTTGCCTTATTATACACCTCACTCTCTTTTCTGCTCTCTCTTCATTTCGTTCTTCATTTTCTTCCCTTCTTCTTCTCCATTCACAACGTTTTCTTACCAACTCTACCCTCAATTTTGAGTTGCCATCATCTTTCACTTTGTACTTCAAGATCTTTGTTATTTCTACATCTTGTTACTAAAGACCCAACCCTACCACCTTTGAACGATGACGATCATGTGGTGTTGAGAAGTTGGGGTTAAGAGTGATTTAAAGATCTTGAAGCTTAAACAAGTCTCAGCATTACTCTTCATGATTTGTTAAATGAATCATGTTTTAATGATAGTTAGATGTTGAAAGATCTTGAAATGGTGATGAAAATATGCTGATACGTGAATGAGAGAAATCTGGGTATGTTTGTCTATCACGATCGTGCTTGGAAACGTCAGGATAGAGAGGAGATATCAGGTAGTGCAAGATCGTGCACAAGCAAGATCGGGACAATAAGGAAGCCTTAAGGGAGTTGCATGATCATGCATAAGCACTATCGTGACAGAAAGGAAACGTCAGGTAGTGCACGATCGTGCGCAAGCAAGACCATGATAGAGAGTAATCAACAGGTAATGCATGATCGTGACAGTGAAGGTGCACTGCTTTTTGACAGTTTTAAACACCCTTCATTCTTTTGATCATAACTTTTTTTTTGGACCTTTGATTGACTCGAAATTTGAACCACAGGCTCCTCACATATTATCATTCATCTCTACCAAAATTAATTGTCATCTTAATTCACTAGGAAAGGATTGGTAAATGGTTGATTGATGAGTGTAGGATGAAAATTATGGAGTGTGCTAAAATATGTCAAATAGAGTGTTTTCACTAAACAGGCATCTATATTTTGGCCATATATTGACCTGTAAATATCCTAATGGAATTATTTAATGTTTAGATTACACTAGAGACATATGTCTACAAATTGCACGAAGGAATCAAATTTTAATTCGGTCTATAGGATTTTCAAAATTTGGATTGAAGTTGAGTACTAAGTGTTGTTGCAGTTTAAGTATGATGTGAAGTATTTTATGTATAACTTGCATAATGCTGAACCAAATTGTGTGAAATTAGTGTCCTTAGAAACTTAAGACATATGGGAACATTTTTCTAGAAGAATGTATTGCCTAAATACCTCAATTTCCTTATCAAAATGGCCATGAACAATTGATCCTAAAATCTTTTTTAAGAAAAGTTGGAATGATTGATTGATGATGTTATAGCTTAGTGAATGAATTGTTGACATCAAAGTACCAAAGGTATGCGTATAATAAGAATTAATAAGTTCATATGATAGTAGTTGTAATTCAATAGAGTTGAATAATATGTATTAAGTAAAGGTGAATGAGAATTGGGTATTATGAGAGCATATACTGAATTATGATATTAGATTAATCAAGTGTTCTTGAGGTGTAAACCTAAGGATAAGCTAGACATATACAAATGATAAGGTTTTAATGATCAAGAGATGTGATTAAGGAAACATACCCGGAATAGTAAAATTGAGCATGCATTATACATTACATCTATACATATGAGTATAACTGAATGTTTTTGTGATTGTGCAATTAATAATGTGTGCAATGTGTGTATTGCATGATGTGGATACACAGGATAGAACGTTAGCATCCATACGTTGTTGGATCATGGAGGCAAATGCTAAACTGGAGCGTACTGTGAGTTGACCTAGATTGTCTCATTTTAATTGTTTGTTTTGTTTTAAATTTTTGTATTGAATTACTACTGAATGTGAATATGATTGAGACAATTCCGGACATTAATTGCCTGAGGAGTTTGATAAATGTGAAATACATATTGGAAGTTCTCATTGAATGTGAATTTGAAGAAATAAGTGAATCTCAACACATATGTTGAATGTCAGACCAAGGCCTGACGACAAATGTGAATGAGATTGTGAATGTGAATGTGAAACATTGAGCACAATTGATTGACAGAATACATGTGATGCATTTCATTACATGAATGCATGATAATATAAAGACAGTTGTGACTGGAGTAACCAATCTGAAAGAGCTTAAAGCTCATAATATACAGAAGAGCCACAAGCTCATTTGCTAATATGGCCGGTATCCACAAGGGATATGGGACAATATCTTAAACAAGCCTGATATCCAAAAGGGATATGGACCAGTAAAAAGGCACTCGATCATGACAATAACAATTGGAAGTGAGTCTCATGTACATTGCATATATAATTGATATGTATGTTTTAAATGATCGAAATGAACTGTTTGACAGCTTTGAATGTGAAATGTGAAAATTGTGAACAAAAGAGTTTTGTGATGCCACATGATGAGAAATGAAATGATGTGAATTATGTGATGATATGAATTGACGTGTTATGTGATTGAGTTAGCCATTGAGGATGGTCCACTCACTGAGTTCGCAAAACTCAACCCAAATTTTGCAAAATTTTTCAAGCTTAGAGAAGATCTCTGGTTAGACAAATTGGAGTCTAGCCACTGCATTTGAGTAAGAGATAGAGGTTCGGATCAGTTCGCGTCTGAATATGTATTTCATTATTTTGTATCAAAATGTGTATTCCGTAATTATTATACCTCGGGTATTCGAATAATTCTGTTTTGTAATGACTTTCCAAATTGGAAATGTTTGTAAATGAGATTGATCAATGAGTGTAGTAACACTTGTGATTGAAAATGTTTATGAATAAAAAGTGGGCCCAATTTGATTAGTGGTTTTTCGAAATATGCATGTGATTCGTAAAAAGTTTTTAATGGTTATGATTGACTGACTGTTCTAGCGTGTCACCCTCGTAGAGTATGTTCTCGAATATCGTTGGTATATTCGAGGATATGCACTATAAGAGTGGGGTGTTACAATTTGGTATCAGAGCCCAGGCTTAGTGTCTTATATGGGTGTTTTTCGAAATATATGTCTATTTACATGCATTTTATACATGTCATAGGAAGTAGTAGCAACTGATCCCCAGTCTGAGTTGCATTTGCATGAGTCACACACATGAGCATTTATTAAGAGTTTGAGCTTATAGAAATAGTGAGAAGAATGATGATCTGTCAGAATGTATGAAAATAAAAGCTTGTGGATATCTAGAAATGAGAAATAGTATATTGTTATATATGACAAATAAAGATTCAAGGCATTTGTATTAGTGGATATATTATTGAATATGACATCAATATTGTACTGTGGTGATATATCATCAAATGTGATATTTATGTGAATGCATTGTCATGGATTGTTTGAGGAAAATAGAGATACAAAAAATTATGAGATTAAAGTATACAAGCATAATGGAATGAAAACAAAAATTTATTATGACCTTAAGATGATGAACTTGGAACTGAAATGGTCGTTTGATTAATGTGACAAGAGTTATGATCCACCATAAGAATATATTAGTGGAATTGATATCAGAATTTTATGATGATTATACATCTATAACTCTAAATTGATTTCAAATATATATATGTAAGATGAAATTAATGATGATTAGAAGAGGAGATGAATGAGAATGAGATAAAAAGGTTAAGTTGATTTGTTATTGTGAGTGCATATCTAAAAATATGATTACTTTGACAAGTGATGTTATTAGAACATATATGTTATATATTTGGAGATGATATAGGAAGTGATTGGTAACTTATTAAATGCTCATCAGCCTTAGCCCCCCACAGTTAAACTTATGAGATGACTCAAAGTAGCGTATGAAAGCATTTATAATGATCAATTAGGGATAGATTGAGAGTGTAAATGATGATACTTTGTGTGACAAATTTAAGAAAAAGGAAGGAAAAAAGCAGGACACGATCATGGCATAGTCCCCACGATCGTGGCTGAGATTATTTGGTTCTATCACGATCGTGAAAAGGTCCACCACGATCATGGCAAGCATAAAAATAGAAATGTTGTTTAGAATCAATTGGAATCTAGGTATCATTAGAGAATGATATTAATTGGTGACTTGTCAAAAATACATCCCTAGATAAGATGTAATGATCTTAATGGAACATACCAAAGTATAAGAGTAAATTAATATGTTTACTGTTCCACTGAGTTTTATTATAAGGAATTTACTAATCGTGTAAGATATGATAGAAATTGATCTTATTAAGAGATCATAAATAGTTGGAATCGATCTTCTTGAGGTATTAAAAATGAGTGAAAAGCGATGATGAATGTAGTTAGCTGATAAATAGTATATAAAGAGTACAAATGATTGAGGAGAAAAATCTTCTTTTGATATAGACTTTCATCGAAGTATATCATGTAAGTCAAATGCTCCATTTCTAGAAATAAATGTTTATTGAACAAATTAGAAGTGAATATTGGAGTCCCATTTCTATTGGAGACTCAAGTATAAGAAGTTGAATATGCTACAGAGAGTATATGTAGCTTGTTGATGCAAGGTAGCCCATTTATATTATTAGGTTCATGAAATTAGGATGATATTATTGCTATTTCTAAAGGAACATAGACTCAAGTATAAGAAGTTGAATATGCTATAAAGAGTATATGTAGCTTATTGATGCAAGGTAACCCGTTTATATTATTAGGTTCATGAAATTGGGATGATATTATTGCTATTTCTAAAGGAACATAGGTCCACAAGGTATTCTATATTCTAATATTCAGAACCTACAAGTTAGACTTGGCGAGTGTGTTCAGAAAATTAAGGCCTGCAAATAGATTGAAATGTGTGGAGAAACTAGTAAGAATGGTCTAGCATTAGAATAAGTCAATGAGAAATCATAGGAGATCGAATGAATGGAGAAAATCATTCGAGAAAAGAAGTCAATTGGGAGACTGAAAGTAACATGAGATAATATTACCTCATTTGAGGAATTAGTTACTTAAGGAATTACGAGAACTAATTATGGGCACATTGAGTTTTGTCAATATCTGTTTTAGTTAATAAATGTCCCCGACAGTACTATGATATTGAAGAATAAAGTTTCCCAATTTTTCTTGGATCAATTAGTGAATATGATCATAGATAATATATTGAATGTATTCGAAAAGTTGAGAAGAATATTTTGAACACCTGAGGTAAATCTTATAAATCATGAGGGAGAAAGATGCCAATTTCAATAAGGGTGAATCTTAGCTTGATCAAATAATATGTTGGGTCGTATAGTATCTGAACATGGCATATTGGGAGACCCAAAGAAAATAGAGGTAGTGAATAATTAAGAAGCCCCGAGTAATATATATGTTAGATTCGAAGTTTTCTAGAATTAGCTAGAAATTGGATACTATTAGAGGTTGTCGAAGGGTATTTACTGATCTTAGACCTTTCACAAAACTTCTGAGGAAAAAAATGTGTCATTCAGATAGACTGATGTATGTAAAAAGAATCTTGAGAAATTAAAACACCAATTGTTTATAACACCGATGTTAATTATCTTATTTAGATTTGGAGATTTTTTAATATATAATGATGTTTTACACTAGAGATTATGTGATGTAATCCAATGCAGCATAATAAAGTGATTTCATATGCATCGAGAAAATTAAAGTCTAATGAGTTGATTATTTGATACATGATTTAGAACTTACTGTAATAGTAATTGCTTTAAAAGCTTGAAGACATTATATGTACAGTGAAATGTTTTGAATATATATAAATATACAGATCATTTAATTTTGAGGTAATTATTGAGTTTGAAAGGGTTGAATATAAGATTGAGATAATGGATAGAATTACTTAAATATTATGACATACAAATGAGTATTTTCCAGCACAGCTAGTTTTGTAATCTGATGCATTGAACCGAAAATTCAATAACAGAATAACACAAATTCAGATATTGAGATCACCAAACCTAATGCAATAAAAAGCATAGAATGTTGAGTTGAATTTGGGGCAAAATGAAGTATTATTAGCTACATTGAAATTGAAAATCAGTTTTACATGAAAGGACTAGTAAAGCCTAAAATGAGGAGTTAGAATTGTGAATCTTATTGAGGAATTGAAAATGAGTCCGAATTTTGAGTTTGAATTGAAAAATGATACTTTGTGATTGAAATAAGAAGTATATATACCCGATAAAGATGATTGAGTAAAGAGGTTATTAAAGAAAGTACAAATAACATCATATGCTATACGTCCTAGAAGGAATATGCCAAAATAGCATTTACGGATAAGGATGTAAAAGCAAGCAACTGCATGTATGAGTTGCCAACAGTCTTAACTGTTGGAGATATGCTTAAAGCTTATATTTTGGAGTTCATAGGAACATGAGGTCAATGTACAATTTTAATTGACTTTAAGCATAACAATCATTATCACAGTGATATCGTTAGAATACCGTATGAGGCATTATATGACAAAAAGAGCCGTTCGCCTTTATATTGGGATGAATAAGGCCTAAAATAGTTAAAGGTCAAAATTGATTGAAGATCCTGTTGATAAGTGAAATGAGTCTGTAATAGAAATTAAGTGGCTCAAGAAAGAAAAATGAATATGGAATATAGTGAGATAGACATAAGAGTTAAGTGATTAATACTGAAGGGATGTGAATTATCAAGCGAATGATGAAATGGTTCTTAGAGTATCACCTTAGCAAGGTGTGCTCAAGTTAGGAAAAAGGATAAGCTAAGCCCGGCATAAATTGGTCCATATGAAATTATTGTGAGAATAGGACCATTGAATTATGAGTTATAATTACCAATAAAAGATGTTTTAGATTCACACAGTGTTACATGGACATGTTTAGGAACTATCGTTATGATTCGATATATGTGTTATTGATATCGAAAGTGAAATCTTGAGTAATCTGAAATATATTAAGGAAACTGTTAAGATAGTGTGATATTTGAATAAACGACTAAAAAACAGGTGATTCCATCGGCTATTGTCCCTTGAGAGGAACCGTTCGAGTGAAAAAGTTGCATGGGAAATGGAGGAGTATAAGAGGAAGCATTGCCCCGGCTTTTTGATGATTCAGATAAGAATTTCGAGGACGAAATTTATTAAAGGGGTCAGAATTGTAACATCCTATTTCCATACTAAGGGTTAGAACCCTAGATTTCTGTAATTGAGAAATAGTATAGAGAGATTAGAAAAATGCATTTCATACTCATGCATAATGTTAGCATACACATACATGAACTTGAATTTTGCACACATTACAATGAATTGTTCATGCACTCTTTTGACATTTTCCGAGTATAAATGAATGTTTTAATGGGATTATAATGTGAATTATGGATTATGTGTCTTAAAAATTGAGTTGGTGTGTATAAGTAGTGATATAAAATTTTTGGTAAATTTTGATAATTTTCTAAAATTAAGGGTATTTTGGACTAAGAAAATGTCAAGTGACGAGACAAATGATAAATGATAGTAGAAATAAAAGTCAAATGGTAGTGGAAATTTTTATAAATGACATTGGTATTTAATGACATATGTCATTAAAAATTAGGAGACAATTGGATTAGAAATGGGGAAACAAATAGACTAGTAGTTTAAAAGACCAAGTGAAGACCATGAGGTGGTGACATGTGGCAAGTGACAAGTGCCACTTGCCTTGCCACCCACCTCATTCTCGAAACTTACCTTTGCAAGACTAATGTTCATTTGTTTCTCACCTTTTCCTAAATGCTCTCTTTTTTGCTCTCTTTTCATTTCGTTCTTCATTTTCTTCCCTTCTTCTTCTTCATTCACAACATTTTCTTACCAACCCTACTCTTAATTTTGAGTTGCCATCATCTTTCACTTTATACTTTAAGATCTTTGTTATTTCTACATCTTGTTACTAAAGACCCAACTCTACCACCTTTGAATGATGACGATCGTGTGGTTTGAGAAGCTAGGGTTAAGAGTGATTTGAAGATCTTAAAGCTTAAACAAGTAATTCTTAAGCATTACTCTTCACGATTTGTTGAATGATATACATGTTTTGATGATAGTTAGATGTTGAAGGACATTGAAATGGTGATGAAAATATATTGATACATGAATGAGAAAAATCTGGGTAAGTTTGTCTATCACGATCGTGCACAATTGTGTACTACTTGATATCTCCTCTTTGTCCTGACGTTTCCTCTCTGTCACGATCGTGCTTGAAACGCCAGGACAAAGAGGAGATATCAGGTAGTGCACGATTGTGCACAAGCATGATTGTAACAGAAAGAAAACGTCAGGTAGTGCACGATCATGACAAAAAGGAATCAACAGGCAATGCACAATCATGCACAAGCACGATCGTGACAATAAAGGTGTACTGCTTTTTGACAATTTTAAACACCCTTCATTCTTTTAACCATAACTTCTTCTACGGACCTTCTATTGACTCGAAATTTGAACCCCAAGTACCTTACACATTGTCCTTCCTCTCTACCAAAATTCATTGTCATTTGAATTCACTAGGAAAGGATTGGTAAATGGTTGATAGATGAGTTTAGGATGAAAATGATGAAGTGTGCTGCAATATTTTAAATTGAGTGTTTTCACTGAATATTCATCCGTATTTTGGAGATATATTGATCCTTAGATATCCAAATGGAATTATTTAAAGTTTATATTAAACTAGAAACATATGGCTACAAAATATATGAAGGAATCAAATTTTAATTCTGTCTCTAAGAGTTTCAAAATTTGGCTTGAAGTCGAGTACTAAGTATTGTTGCAGTTTGAGAACTGTCTGAAGTATTTTGTGTATATCTTGCAGAATACTGAACCAAATTGTGTGAAATTGGTGTCTTTAGAAACTTAAGACATATGGGAATATTTTTTTAGAGAAGGTTTTGCCTAAATACCTCAATTTTCTTGTCAAAATGGCCATCACAAATTGACCCAAAAATCTATTTTGAGAAAAGTTGGAATGATTAATTGATGATGTTATAACTTAGTGAATGAATTGTTGATATCAAAGTACCAAAGGTATGAGTATAATGGGAATTAAGATGTTCATATGATAGTAGTTTTGATTCAAAAGAGTTGAGTAATATGTATTAAGTAAAGGTGAATGAGAATTGGGTATTATGAGAACATATACTGTTAGAAAAGAAATGACGAGTAATTGAATTATGATATTAGATTAATCAAGTGTTCTTGAGGTGTAAACCTAAGAATAAGCTTGACACATACAAATGATAAGGTTTGAATGATCAAGAGACGTGATTAAGGAAACATACCAGGAATAGTCAAATTGAGCATGCATTATACATTACACCTATACATATGTGTACAATTGAATGTTTTTATGATTGTGCAATTAATAATATGTGCAATGTGTGTATTGCATGATGTGGATACACAGGATAGAACGTTAGCATCCAGACATTTCCAGATCATGGAAGTAAATGCTAAACTGGAGCATACTGTAAGTCGACCTAGATGGTCTCATTTTCAGTGTTTGTTTTATTTTAAATTTCTGTTTTGAATTACTACTTAATATGAATGTGACTGAGACAATTCCGGACATTAATAGTCTGAGGAGTTTGATAAATGTGAAATACATATTGTAAGTGCTCATTGAATGTGAATTTGAAGAAATAAGTGATTCTCAACGTATATGTTGAATGCTGGACCAATGTCTGATGACAAATGTGAATGAGATTGTCATAGTGAATGTAAATGTGTAACATTGAGCACATTTGATTGATTGAATACATGTGATGTATTTCATTACATGAATGCATGATAATATAAAGGTAGTTGTGACCGAAATGACTAGTCTGAAAGAGCTTAAAGCTTGAAATATACACAAGAGCTTAATGTGCCCGGTATCCACAAGGGATATGCAACAATATCTGAAACGAACCAGTATCCAAAAAGCATATGAGCTAGTAAAATGGAACTTGGTCATGACAATAACAATTAGAAGTGAGTCTCATGTGCATTGCATATATGATTGATATGTATGTTGAAATGATCGAAATGAAATGTTTGACTGCTCTGAATGTGAAATGTGAAAATTGTGTAACATAAGAGTTTTGTGATGCCACATGATGATAAATGAAATGATGTGAATTATGTGATTATATGAATTGACATGTTATGTGATTGAGTGAGCCATTGAAGATGGTCCACTCACTGAGTTCGCAAAACTCAACCCAAAATTTACTACATTTTTCAGGCTTAGAGAAGATCTCCAGTTAGACAAATAAGAGTTTAGCCACTACATTCGAGTAAGAGATAGAAGTCGGGATCAGTTCGCGTCTACATATATATGTCATTATTTTGTATCAAAATGTGCATTCCGCAATTATTGTACCTCGGGTATTTGAATAATTCTGTTTTGTAATGACTTTCCAAATTGGAAATGTTTGTAAATGAGATTGATCAATGAGTGTAGTAACACTTGTGATTGAAAATGTTTATGAATAAAAAATGGGACCAATTTGATTAGTGTTTTTTTGAAATATGCATGTGATGCGTGAAAAGTTTTTAACGGTTATGATTGACTGACTGTTTTAGCATACCATCCTCATAGAATATGTTTTCGAATACAGTTGGTATGTTCGAGGATATGCACTATGAGAGTGGGATGTTACATTTAGGCATATCATCCATGTTTTTCAACTTACAGTAATACAATACAACAATGAGAAATGGGGGTGGGTATAGAGAGAAAGGTGGGTATAGGTGAGACACGGAAGCACATCAGTCCATTATTCGCACCTACCATAACTCTATATTAACCAATTGACTCAACCCTAACTTACAATAACCATGAATGAACTAAAAACATAATTGCCTAAACCCTTCTACATATGCACAATAGATATCGCCAATTGGAGGAGAAAACACAAGGATACTTGAGTTCAACACGAAGATAGGAATTAGTTCTCTGAACACGAAAATAGAAGATAAATATAGCGAACACAAAGACAAAGACGTTGGAATTGCTATAACACAAAGATAGGCAAAGAAAAAATAGAGCGAAGTAGTGTCTTTAAGATATCAATATGGAGAAAATGGTGTCGTTTTAGTGGACAAAACGACATAATTTTCATTGCTTTTGTATTCTTCTTCTTTTCGCTACAAACATATTTTCGTAGCAAAAGATATTTAACTACGAAATTTATTTTCATAATTGATAGTTATGGGATCTAGAAACTACTTGTGTTTTAGTGTGAAAAATATTGCATAGCTAAAAGCATTTTGTTACAAAAAAATAAGTTTACAATTAAAAAACATCGTCAAATCTTGTTTAACTACGAAAAATAGTTCGTTGCTAAAATCCTTTCACTACAAAACTGAGTTCATAGTTAAAAAATGTTGTCAAATCTTATTAGCTACGAATATAAAATATAGCATATTCTAAAGGTAGCTAATAGTTCCAAGCGGCTACCATTTTGAAATTTTGTAGCCAAATAATAACTTTTAGCTGTGAATTTCAAATCTAGAAAAGGAAAAAAAAGAAAAGCCAAAATTCTTCTTTATTGTATCGTGGGTTGAGTGGTTCCTCTTTTCATAATTCTCTTTGGTAGTGACGTACATAATCAATCAGCTCAACAACCTTATCCACATTTTCATATTTTTCAATGAAACTTGACCCCTATAGTACTCTTTTAGACTGAGGTTTACTTCGAACTTCTTCGTACCCCGAATCAAATCAACCTTTGAAAGTAATTTGATAACCAGCCATCATATATCCATGTTAAACTGAACTAGTCCTCGTGTTCATTTTCTTGACTTAATTTGTGGCCTCAGATCTTTTCTTAGAATTTGTTCAGGCATAAAAGACATAGCAGAAGGGGAACAGCAGATCTACTCTCTAATTTGTGGGGTGCAATCAACCCAATAGGGCGACACCTTTCATTCTTCAGAATCAAGCACGTCTATATGTAGAAAATCATAACAAGTAGATTTGGGCTTCACCCTTACGCTAACTTTGGCAATGACGTCCTGAACAGTAAGGCGTGTCCAAGAAAGTATGAATATCAGATAAGCATACAAAGATTCGGACAAATGTTAGATACAAGGTTCTCAAGTTCACCAACTGTATTGTTTAAAACCTTGGACTTTGAATGAGAAGCCTAACCAAATCATTCTCTCGTTAACGTTATGGAATATGACAAGTATCCCACATAAGATAGCCAATATAAAATTATTAATGAGGGCAAAAAAGCATGGGCAGTTGGGGCGTGTCAACTGATTATTGCTATGGGGATGACACATTCTCCTCCATCATATGAATATATACAAGAATAAGAGAATGTGGAGTGCTTTTGGACTCGCACATATCATGGCGTCAAACCCTGCACCTCGAAGCAAACCCGAAGGAAGCATATGCGCCGTTCTCATAAATTCGACCCAAGTCTTGAAGGCGTTATTCACTCGCAGCTTGCCACGCATGATAATATCATCATTTCCATTTGGTCGTAAGCTTACCACCTTATATGTTTCTGGATTGTCGTAAAGCAAAGGTTGCCTGCCACCTGTGTTTATCTGCATATATGTATATGAATTGCTTGCAAATTTTCTTCATTGGATGATTGGCACAGAATTTTTCTAGGCTAACCTTTCAGTAGAAGTCCAGACATGACCAGTGGCAGCAAGCATTGGCAAGACAGAAGTGACATAGGCATTTGCATTACTCCTCACAAAGGTGTAGTCTATTTTATAAAAACGTTTTGTGCTCAATTTTTATGATTAGTAATGATCATTATTATTATAAATAATAAAATAAATTTTTATTTAATTATTATTATTATTATTAGTAACTATTAAAATTTACCATATAATTCAATTTTTTAATAACTCTTTAAAAAGTCTCCCACTGCCGACCCACCACCGCTGCCCCCGGGTCACTGCAAAGAAAGGAATACTTGCCGACCAATTCTGGCTATCACGAGGGTCCCTATACTCAGCCAAGTCCAACGCTGATGGGATATTGATATAGAGTGGGACCATATAATTCATTCTTGCCTGTCAATCATGCTTTCTAAAGTGCAATTTGAGATGGGGTCTCAGAAAGTGTCATGTACATGAGTTTGTGGTGTTAAAGCTAGACATTGGATTGTTCCCTCCATCCATTTGTCACCGAGCAAGTAAAACAGACAACATTTTGAGTTGTAAATGAAGATGTGTACACTAGTAGCAAATCGTTCACTTAAGCACATTCACTTGTGATTTGTTAAGTAACACTTTGTAACGCTACATCCCAACTCTGAAGCTCACTCAATCAAGACTTTGTCAAGATTTTGGATTTAGAAATATATGCATAAGATATACATCATATTTCCTTAATCAACATATTAGTATTATGAAGCATTAACCTGTTTCATTGTTAGATTTTCCTGTTCTTATTATTTATTTATAGAAAGTAAAAATAATATTTTAATTGTCAGTTTTTGTATGAGAAAATAATATAATATTTTAAGATCGCAATATTGTAGTCCAATATATTTATTAAAATTTACAATTGATTCCTAAAATTTTAAAAATTTCAATTTAGTTCACAATTAAATATGATAAGATGACATTTTAATTTGCATTTCATGAGGTACTATAGATAGAATGTTGTAAAGTGCTTTTATGGCATGAATCAGGTGCCACTTGCCATGTATAATCTTATTTGGATTGATCAGTAATTTTTTAAATTTTAAACTAAAACCTCTTATCGTGCAAGTATACAGATCAGAAATCGCAGTATAGATAGGTATCGTCCCATAGGGATTAGTTAGTCACCGAAATGATCTAAATTTCGTTTTGTTCAAGAAACTCAAATAATTAGATTTGAAAAATCTAAAATATAAAAATTCGGAGTTATACATATACACTTTAGGGTTGTCACAAAAGTTAGAACATAAATTTAGAAAATGATGAATCAAAGTATCAATTTAACAAATTAGGATTGTCATTACCTAAGTATGTATTCTCTCACTTTAGTCATATTCATTATGTTTAGTCCAAAATTTTCTAATGTCCTAGTTCTTTCACTCTCATTACTTGAACCAAAAAAGTCAAGTTTAATTATGCAAATGAAATATGTAAGCTCTCACTTCCCCTTTTTCACTTAACCATTAAAAGGATATAAACATATTTTTAGAAAACCACTTTTTCATTCAAGATCTCTCTCCAAATGGCAAGGTCACTTGATATATGGAGTGTTCTTGGTGTAAGCCCACTCTCATGGCACTTACTAATACATTTCTTAACTCCATATCTCTATGTGAGCTAAGTATGGACAGCCATATACCATAAATACCAAACAACATCAAACACATCTATAACATTAAATAAAGTGAGGTACTACATAATTTAGGCAATAACAACCATAATAACTACTTAGAAATCCATTAAAATCTCATCCAACATGTTCATAACATATCCATACATCCTTATCAACCAACAAAATACAACAAAGAAGCAAGAAAAGAGAAGAAGTAAGGCTTATATATTGAAGAGCAAAGTTGGAATTCTATGGTGGTAGCTTTGTGTCTCCTTGAAATTCTTTGATTCCACCTTGAATTCTCTTGGTTTTTCTCTCAAAAAATGTGTTCTTCTCTCTCTCTTGGATGTCTTGCACGACCTCCTCTTTTCTAGGGTTTAAAATTGAGTTTTTATACCCTATTTAATGCTTAAAACGACGTGGGAAGGAGGAAGTTGCCAGTTGGAATTTTCCAGAAAACTCTATTTTCTTTCTTGACTTCAATCCGTGATATCTTATTGATTTCTTATCTATATTAGGCCATTATTTCACCAATTTGAAATTGAATTTCTCCTCTTTCTTTTGGATCAAACACGAAAAATAGTCAATAAGAATTGTATCTTACAAGACCTTAACATTGGTGATGGGTAGGCCTAGGAAAATTCTAGCTTTCCTTTAGGTCACATGACTTGCTTTCTCTTTGGTTATTCTATCCTTCCATTCCGCAAAACCACCTTCAAACCTATTGATTAACAATAAAATTAATCACCTAATCATACCCAAAACACATGCAATTCATACCAACATAATGTAAAAAAAAGATGTGCAACAATGCCATGCAAAACCTAAACTCAAAGACCTAATTAACACACATTCATGCATATTCACATACATTCATACATAATCATGCAATTATATGAAACTAAGACAAAACATAAACTAAACAAGTTAACAACAATCAATTTATCACAATTAACTAACAAATTATCCTAAGAAAAGTATGTTCAAATGCCACTTATCATGGATCAACATAACTACGAGTTAATCACATCATGGCCAATTGCTAAAGCAGTAAAGTTCTTCACCATTTCATTTGACAGGCTAAGTAGCCCCATAGTTGATGAAGGCAAATTAAACCCTTTGCTTCTCTCATTTAGGTTTTTGACATAATCAAATTCTTGTAGGAATAAACTTCGTCAGATCATGAAAATAATCAAACTTTTTTTTCTATTGAAGAAATTTTCATTGACAGTAGTGAAATTATTTACAACATTACAATGAGGTTCCCATTATGGGATTTCAAAAAAAATCTACAATGGCAAAGCCATAATACTAGTTGCTATAAACCTCATAACCTAGATTATAAAAACCACCTTGCTTTCATACCATAAGATAACTTGTAAGCAACTTCTTTTACCATCACTAGGCTATGAATCTCATTAATGATTAATTCAGCAAGTTAATAAGGGCCTGTTTGCTCCTGTCTATAGATCCTATTGTTCCTCTCCCTCCAAATATTATAGATTGTAAGAGTAAATATTGTTTTGAATATCAAGATGTCCTTCCTTTGAGGGCTGGATGTGCTGATGATCCATTGGAGTGCATTAGTCTAGTCGTATACGTTGCCATACTGTGCAAGCTTATAAAGAAGTTGACTCTAAACTATTTTGGAGTAGATGCAACTGAAGAATAAATGATTCCTATCCTCTGCTAGTGTGCTACATAATTCACATACTAGGTTAAAAAGTCCTATGCCACCTATCTTTGGTGTTCAATCTATTCTTAATTGCTAACCAAGTAAACATGTAGGCTTTGGGGCATATACATTACTGCTAGATAAGAGAGTACTAGGGAATAGCTGGAGGAACTGTCTGGAATATGTTGTATCATGACTTGTTGGTAAAAAAACCATTGGAGTGAAGTTTCCACATGATTGTATCTTCGTTGCTTCTGTTTTGAAGGTTAGGAAAGAGTTGACTAAATGTGTGAAATCCTCTATATTGTCCATTCCACTGCCCTTCATGTATGAGCGAAGAGACTCTGGCATTATGAGGGATATGTCATCTAAAGTGTTCTAGATCATTTCTTCGTATTAGTGGACTATAGTCAGTCCAAATATCATACCAAACTCATATGGAATCACCATTGCCTAGGTGATAATAAATATACAGATATATAATATCTCTCATTTTCAGCATGTGTTGAAGGATCCAAGATCCTTTCTTAGTGATGGATAGCTGCTAGAAGCTTTGGGAAGAAAGATATATTTCATGTACCCACTTAGTCCAAACTGAATTTTTATCCGTTAGTAATCTCCTTTTTGTTTTGCAAAGAAGAACCTTTTGCATAGAAGTTGTGGAGAGTATGCCCAGGCCTTCTTGTTGTTTGATAGCTGTCACCTCTGCCCACTTCACTTTTGCTTTCTTGGCATTATCCAAAGAACTAGACCAGAGGAAGCATTTATTAATTTTGTTGAGTTCTTTGATTACTTTCTTAGGCAATATTAAGTTGTTGATCCAGTGTATATGTAAGCTAGTAAGAATTGAGATAATAATTATGACCCTTGTAGCCACAGAGAGAAGCCAATTCTGACAAGCTAAAACTTTTGATTTATATCATTCCAAGAGAAGAAGACAATCATAGTAGGTGATTTTTGCATGAGAGGGGGGAACGCCCAAGTACTTAAAAGGTGGTATGCTTAACTCCATTCCTAAAAAACTAAGAAGTTCAAGAGAGTTTTTCATGTCCAAGAAGCAATATAAGCTGCTTTTTTAGAGATTTATATTCAACTCAGATCAGCTTAAAAATGAAATAGGATGTCCAAGAATATTTATGGACACTCTGTCAGCTCCATACATTTGCATGAGATCATCGGCAAAAATCAACTTTGTGAGTTTAAGACCTTTGCATTTATGGTGATAGTAGAAATGACCATTGTGTGAAGTGGACTTTCCAGTGCTTTGAGACAACTCCTCCATAACTAGAACAAAAAGATACGATAAGAGGGGATCGCCTTGCCTTATCTAAGATGATGATAAGAAATTAAAGTTTAATTTAATCTTCAATAAATTAAGGGAACAATGCCTTTTCAATCAAAAGAAGTAAGTCGTCTATCATGTATATGAATTTTTTCCCCATTTATCTAATTAAGGCTGCAATTATATTATTTATGCCGTAGGTTTTGTGTTTGAATTATATTAGAAAATTGATTGAGATGATGATATTGCTATGCACCATTGGGATATATTCAACCTAGAGTTTTCTCGATATTGTTGATATGCAAACCAAACAATAAGTACTGTAAGTATTCTCATATATCAATATGAATAATTAATTTCATAAAAGATGAAAATTTTATTATTTGACATGTATATTCACTTTCTTTTGCTTTTTCTAGCAAGAAAATATTTAACTCAAATATTAAAAAAAGGAGCAATCTGTTATACTATTTTTTACATCAACAAATAACATATCTCCTCTAAAATAATAAAAGGAAATTATATATTACCAAAAGATTCATAAATTCACACGTGTTGTTTCAATCCCATATATAGTTATTTTGATTGGTTCCTAAATATATTTAAAGCCTATTAAATTAGTACTAAACATTAAATTTCATTGACCATATATAGGTTAAACTAATATTCTCACTAATTTGAAAGATTTTGAAAATGTTTAAGACTAAATTTAAATAAATGAAAGGTTCTTTAATAAACCGAAAAAATTAAAGTTTGGAGACTTTTGGTCAACAATATTTTTAAGTTTTCTATTTTATGTTAAATCCACATTATGTTTCAAAGAATAATTAGGACATACAAAATTAATTAAATATTTTTAGTCTATAGTTAATTTGAACATTATTTTAACATATAGTTTAAAAGCTTGGGTCGTAATTACTTTTATCAAGCATATTTGTATCATAAGTAATTAATAAAGCCCTTAATAATTCGTATTTATAACATATATATATGAAGGAATCAATTATTGAAGTACAAATGTTCAAGATTTTTTTAACAACTCAGAAAATGAACTACTCCTTAAGTTGAACACTAATTTGGTTTAATTAGAAGAAAGAAGCGTGGCGAAATCTTATTAATCTTTACCAATTCAAGAACACAAAGCCTCACGTCGCAGCTTTTCCCGAGTTGTAAAACCGATGAACATGGCTTCCACACGAATTATAAGAGAGAGAGAGCACAGGGCTACAACTGGAGTACTTTAATTGCCAAGTAGATGGCCTTTGGAAACTGCAAAAGAGAAAGATTTAGGGGCATCTTTGCGTTGTCGTTCACCCACATGCACAAAGAACAAAAGGTCATTTCTCAGCAACTTTAACAAAGATATTAGCTTTCCACTAACTCCTCCACTCCACCCCCTTTTTTCTTAAATAATACCCATTCTTTTTCTTACTTCTTATTAGTCTTACCATAATCCAAGCGATCACTAGAAAACGTCTTTCATTAAGATCACTCACAGTCACAGTTGTTAAACAATCAAAGACATAAGCAATAATGTAGGCAAAAGCTCAAACAAGCATATGATCGTTGATCAAAAGCACGAAACAACCTGACCCAATAACCTACCAATTTCTATAAGCTTTCACAAAAAGGGCAAATTGCCTCCGGTAATACTCTATAGAGTCTATACCATCAAATCCCCATCACAACGCTATACCTATTTCCGATTTATGTTTATTACGAAAAACCAACCCCAATAATGAAACTTCTTTTTTTTTTGAAGAAGAAGAAAAGGGGAAAACTGATAAAAAAAGATGGATTGATGTTTTTCTGGTACGCAAGCTGTCTGCTTTTTGAAGCTTTGAGGTAGCTACAAGAATGATTGTAGAACTAGCTCACGGAGGATGACCATCTCCCCGCAGATTATGCCAGTCATGATCTGGGTTCAGAGAAGAGGAACCCGAAGCAGTATTGTTGCTTTTGTTGATGTTACCTATGGTGCTGGTGTTGGAGGTGGCGCCAAGAGTCCACAAAGCAGTATCTGAGACAGTTGGGTTAGACGTGCTCATATAACCACCTTGTTGGTGCCAATTATGGAGATGAGAGGAAGGTACAGGCCTACCTGATTGAATAAGCCCCTCTTCACGAGCATAAAAGCCATGTTCTTCATTCTTTGCGTCTTTATTGCCTCCTTCATAGAATTGCCTTTGCTGTTGAATTTGGTGTTGTGATGATCCATAGGAAGGAACTGCATTGAAGGCATGGAACGGCCCCTGATTTAGAGAACTACCCAAATCAACTGTAAGATTGATTGATTGATTTACAGGCTGATGACTAAACGAAGCCGATGGTTGGCTGTTCAAAGACTGCATCGCCGCAAGAGAAGCTAAATAATCACCACTTGGATAGTACGTCCCCATTGAAGTAACCCCAGAAGGTGAAACTAAGTTCCCCAAATCCTTACCACTCAAACCAGCGCTAACTGTATTATCTGTATTAGCAGTACTCCAGACGATGATGTTCGGCGGGGTGGTTCCCAAATTGTGTGGCACATTTTGTGGCGGCTGCTGCAACTGAGACGTAGAATTTTCAGCGGACGACGAAGATGATGATTTTGTGGACGCTGTCTTGCTGCGCTTACCCTTCCGGCAGCCTCCTCCGACGGGGACGTTTCTTAGGGTGCCACCCTGAGTCCAGTACCTCCGACAAGTCTTGCAAAAGTAGCGAGGCTGAGAGAGACTGTAATTGTTGTAGTAGCAGAACTTTGTATTGAGGGAGTCACATCGAGGACATTTCTGTTGTGGGTGTTGAGGTTGCTGTTGGTCATCTCCTTGCATCGGTTTCAACCTCCGATCTTGGTTCTGATTCATCTCATTACTCACTCCTCTACCTTGTTGCTGCATCTCTTTTTTCCCTAGCTCTCTCTTTTTATATCGCTTGTATATTTTCTGCAAACTCTGTATTTTGTCTTCTTTTATAAGCTGGGGTATTGGTGATTGGTTGGTCCAGAAACATATCTTAAGACATGTACTGCTTTTTTGGCCGGATGCAGGCTGTTAGTAGAGAGGCGTTTCAGATTATGCAGAGGAGACTTAACGTGTCTCTCGCTGGCTCCACAAAATCTTACAAATACAGCATAAACCACGGCGACCGTTGATTATCTTGTGCATGCTCACTGATCAGGCAAATATACCTAGTTGCTTTTCAGCTATCTCAAAAGTAAATCCTTGCTCTCTCTGTATCTCTATATCATAGGTATAATAAATGAAAAAAAAAACCAAGCATGAAATCAAGAGCTCAGTATGCCAAGCAAATCCTCCAAGAACCTACCCCATTCACCACCTGCCGCTTTTATGAGAGGGAAATTAAGAAAAGGCTGTTAAACGGATGTTTAGATAGGAATAAGCACACAAACATAAGCAGTTCATACGGTGGAAATGGAATCAGTAAATAGAACAAAGAGAGCATACAGAAAGACAGTTTCTCCTTTGGATTAGGTTCACTCCCGTCTCCATCTCTCAGAACCACATAGTCAAACCAAACATGTGCACAGAAAACCCAGTTCAGTGTCAAATCATCAAACCACCGTATCCATGAAAATTAACCACTAAAAATCCTTGCAGACAAAACGACCCCTTGCAAGAACTCAGAGATAGTTGATGATCAAGACAAAAGAATACCAATAACAAAACATATAATCAAAGAGATGGAGAAGTGATTAATAGAGGATTTGATGACTGTAGTCTATAATAAGGCGGCGGCGCGTTCCTAAGAGGATGGCGTGGGTGGTGATGGTAGAGGCAACTATTTCAGACTGCAGAGTTTAAGCTACTCCATTTTTTAGTTTTATCCTCTCCCTCTCTCTCTCCTCTTCCACTTTAGTTTTTCTCCCTACATTCTTCTTCACTGTTGTTTAACATTCTTTTCCATTTCTCCTCTCTCTATACATCATCAAATTTGCCTTCTAGTCTTTATAGCCTTTTAGTTTAATAGCAAAAGACACCTAGACTAAAAGTAACTGCAAAGTCCAAACTCGAGAGACAAGTCCACCAGCATTGGTAAGATACTAGAAGTTTAGGTAAGCTTATATTAGTAACTCTATCGCAGTGACATCTTATTCAATAAATTTTAGCTATTTATTTATATAAATTTTACATAGGTCTCGCAAAAATAGATATAAAATTGTATAAATAAATGGTTGAGATTTATTAGACAGAATAAGACACCATAAAATTAAACAGAAGATTTTGTCTCATTCTATCTGTACCTTAATAATAAACATGCATTAAATTTGTCAACGAGATTTGTATACAGTAAGGTTTGTAATTTAAAATGTATTAAAATTATTTTTTACTTAATAATACTATCTTTAAAACGAGAATATTTCGGACACTCTGGGGATATATAAATTTTCATAGATTAGAAATTTTGGTGTTGGATAAAATGATAAGAGTTATACCAAATTTGGCTTAAGTTTTTGTCACTAATGTCTTTCTTGAAAATGGTATAACTAATCGCGTTTAAATAATATACTTTTTCAATTAGATATACTATCAACTAATCAATCAAAAATATATTTTAATCAATTTCTCATTTCTATCTATAATTTATATTATTATAAATTAATATGATTAGCTTTAATTATTAACATATGAAAACTTTAAAGTTTATTATTTTATTGAATATATCTTTTAACAATTTAAACCAATTTTTTTTCAAAATTTATATACTTTGAAGACG